>OX030950.1:143180684-143585991 GCA_943735915.1 Pherbina coryleti | reverse complement strand
TTAGGGGAGAAGGTAGACTTACAGTAAAAAAACATAATGTCGTAAAGTGTACTTTCAAATATTTTTGGTCTGCATAATAGTTTTGCAATGGGTCTGTAGCTTGTGATATCACTTTTAGGCCCTTTTTTGTGCAGAGGTATAATGTACGAATTCTTCAAAAACTTAGGAAAAATTTATTGAGAAATAGAGAGCTGAAAAAGAGCTAAAAGGGGATGAGCTAAAGTGTTTGAAAGTTGTAATGATTTTTCTAGAGCAATTTCGAACCTTCGTAGAATGCCATTACGGTACCAGTATTGCTTATTTCTCCATCGCAGCAAATTCCAACCAAATCGTCAAGAGATACATTTTTTGTATGAAAGAACTCGTATAGCTGAGGTTATTACTTCCAGTTTTGTTTACTTTTTAAATACTAAAATGTGAAGAATGTAATAAAATAGTAAAAATGAAGAATTCAAATGTAAAATTAAAAATTATCAAAACGTTTCTATGGTTTCTTGGGGAAATTTTCTAAGAATTCATCATAGATTACATTTCTGCTATACGCATTTTTGGTTTTTTTTCATCCGAACAAATTGACCCGCCCTAGTCTACATATTTAGATATGTAGGCATAAGGTAAAAAAGAAAACTTGTTAAATTCGCAGCCTTAAAAACTGACGGAACAAAAAATTACATTTTCAGGTACATATTTGTATATATAGGTATAAGGTTAAACAAAGAAATCTTATTAATGGCGTTGTCTTAAAAACTAACTTTTCTTACTTTAAGAGCTGCAAAATTTGAAATAACCTCATCGCAATCAATATTACTTGCAACCTCGTTTTCAATGGATAAAATAGCAAGATCGGAAAGCCTTGCCTGTCCCATGGAAGACCTTAAATAAGTTTTAATTAATTTTAGCTTGGAAAAACTCCTTTCGCATGAAGCTGCTGATACACAATTTGTTAGAAATAATTTCAATGCGATAAAATGGAACGCATATTTTTTAACGTAATGTATTTCCTTTTTCTTTCTGTTTGAGAAATTAAAAAAAATATCGAAATGGTGTCACCCCTAAAATGGTGGTACCCGGGGCGGACCGCCCCTCCCCCCCCGCTTCCCCCTATGAACGCTACTGAAGATGATCACAAAGATAAGAAAAATGGTTGTAAACGTTAAGGAATCTCGTGAAGTCAGCAGAAGATCTAGATATTAAATATGCACGCCAAAGTTTGTTTTTTTTTATTCCGAAGTGAACGTAGCTCTTTATTATACCAGGGAGGCGAAGACGAAAAGCTCTTCTGCCTTGTAAAAGGAACAGATTGTGTGAAGCAGTTGAAGATCATGCCATAGAAAAAGCCGACAGCATTGTCGATGTCTTCATTAGCACTTTCAAAAACGTTTGGGAAGTCAATGCCACCGAGGAGTGATTCTAGTTTTTCAAAATCAGTTTTCCGAAAGTAAAAACTGTACAAATGCTCGGAGTGTGTGTTTATGTTAGTATTATTAAAAGTGATTGAAAGAGGTGGATTGGTATTGATCCAGTGTTAAGAGTAGGTGGTTGCTTGCATAAACTGCACAATTTTCAACTTCTGATGAAAAAACAAGGTCTAGTTGTCTACCCATATAGTAAGTTACTCCACTTAACTGGAAGAGTCCGGAGTTGGAGAGGCAACTAGTAAAGAGAATTTTATTTTTCAGATATTGGATTTAAGGGGAAGAAATGACATTCATCATCTGATAAAACCCACTGAAGATTAGGGAGGTTAAAGTCACCCAAAAATATTACGGCTATATATTATAATAGCTTGTCAGAACCAGCAAGGAAAAAGATTATACTAAGTCAAAGAAATAAAACGAGGGAACGGGTACAAAGACTTAGAAAGAAAAAAGTTCTTAAAGTTATTAAGGCAGAGAAGAATTTTTCATACTTCAGCACTCCACAGGCTTTCGGAAAAGCGGTGGCACGCACTCGTCGATCTCTACCCAAAAATCCACTTAAAGTTAAGTAAGTCTTCGGCAAGTAGGCCCAGTTCTCGGTAGTTTGTGTAAAAAACATTAAATAACACGCACAATTTGATCATAAGAAGCTCCGTCAAAGTAATTTAAAAAAAAATGCACATAATATTAATAACTAGCGATACCCAGCGCACGTTGCTGCACCCGGCAAGTATATTGGAAATAAAAGGTAAATTCAAAACTTTTATTAGTCCCTTGGTCTGACACCACGCTCATGTTCCACTGCCCGTTACAGTTTCCCAGCAGCAGAACATCACTCCCAGGTGACAATTCCATTATGAGTTTTAATGTCCTGTGATTTTAGCTTCCATAGCTATTCTGTATAGAGTATCGGGCAACACCCCCTTTTCCAATGCACATACCAGAAAGACTTTGGCAATTAGTAGCTCCATACTGAGTTTTATTGTCATGCGGCGTTTAGTTCCAAAGCTATTCAATATCAAAAATGTGACTTGTGTGGTCGAAGCCATAACCCCTTTTCCTATGCCCGTACCAGTTCTCTTATTTATTTATAAAAAAAACTTATTGAATCACACAATGTCAATTCCATAAAGTAAAAAGTCAGCCGTTTGTTCCTTTTGTTCATTTATAAATTACAGGAAAACCACCGGCAAAATATGTGTAGAAAAGTTGCATGCAGAGAAACAAATAAACATACGTACATGCATACATGCATACATATATCAAGTCGGATCATTCTCATCAAAAAAATCCTCAACATGCTAAAGGTGGTCAGTGAATACTCTTTTAACAAAACTGTGTTTAATTAATTCACCACATCAAAACTTATTTGAACATATTAGAATGTACTTCGGTCCAATTAGCTTTAAGCGCAGCAAAGTATGTATATATATGTATTTTTTTGTTTGTTTTGTTGTGTTGTGCTTGCTGAGAACAAAAAGGGTATAGTAGAGAGCAACACGCAGTTTATTGAGGCTCTCGCAGCACAAACGCATGAAAAGCTAACGATCAAGCAATGCATGGCATTCTGGATGATTTTTTAAAAAACTTAACACTTTAATTAAAGATACTTATCATTGAAATTTCGTAAATAAAATACCCAATGATCCTTTTGTAGCACAAATGTGATATTTTAAAAATTATTTCATAAAAATCGGACCAGTACTTTTAGAGTTTTGCGGCAACAAAAAATTTTCACTTTCATTTTATATAATAGTATAGATATAGATATAGATATAGATATAGATATAGATATAGATATAGATATAGATATAGATATAGATTAAAATGGATTAAAACGTGCAAAATTGAGTTTATACGGGTTATTTTCGTTTTTTCTTTCAAAGTCTTTGAATTCATCTCATTTATTATTGTTGCTTTACTTCTATTTGTTACGAATAAAATAATAAAAATAAAATTAAAAATTTTGTTTGATTTGCTTGCATGGTTTTGTTTTTGTGGATGACGAAAGTCAGTGTCGTGAACATGCACTCACTGTGCTCGCCACTGTAGATATAGATATAGATATAGATTAAAATGGATTAAATTTTTAAATATTGAGTACCCACTGTCATTCACAACTTTAAATGTTATGTTTGTTTGGATAATAGCAACAATTATGCCAAAGAATAGTTGTTGTGACTGAATTTCTAAAATAATTCAATTTTTATTTTGGAAATTTCCTAACCTACTTGCTTTTCTTGCTAACCTATGTTGCTTTTCTTATGGAATAGTCGTTTGTTGTCTTAATATAACTATGCTACATCCGATGGATGAGCTAAATGCTGCAATAATATTTAATCTCTGAAATTACAATGATTATTTCTAAATGACGAAAATCCAATTCATTCAGGCGTACTTTATGTTTGGTTACAAACTTAAGCTTATGAATTTATTGCTTGCAATAAACTCACACAAAACACCGCCAAAACATGCTCTAACCAATTCATAATGATTGACCTACAACCACTCTTATTTCATATTCATCCACAACTCTTGACGATTTATACTTAGAGCTTTCATTACATTTAACCGCCAACATACGAAAATTGCAGCATACTTATAGGCTTACGTTAATCCCTGATAAACAATATAACAGCACAACTGGTTTATTATCTTCTTGTGTTGTTTTATTACCGAAAATAATTAAAGAAAATATTCATCAATGAGCAAAAATAATACAGACACAAAGATCTAAAGTGTTCTTGCTCATGACGTCACGCTAAAAAAAAAACAGCTTAAAAGCGTGTTTTGATAAAATAAGTTATGAGTGTTCATAAATAAAAATGAATCAACATAAAAATAGGCAACAACAAAAAAAAAACAAAAAATATTCTGCTAACTAATCAATATATAATGACATCATCGCTTCAATGACCATAAAATTTCAGGCAACAACGACAACAACAACAACAATTACACTAAGTATAGCCAACTGCAATGGAGAGGCACTTGAGAGTAAAGCTTTTAATTATACGGCTTACATATGAATGCAGCTTGAAAGCTTCCTAGAACTATGCATGATGACAGGGCAGATTTGAAGCTTATTTTACATGCATTTATAGACACACAAACACACACTCATACACACACATTTGAATGCCAGAGATAACCCATTGATAAAGTGTAGTCAACAAAATCAGCAACAGAATCATCAACAGCAGCTACATCATCAGCAGGAGCAGCAACGCTTGAGATATATCAGCACTAACAGTGCCAACGTCATCATACGTAACATCCTCATCATCATCATCATCATCATCATCATCATCATCATCATCATCATCATCAGCATCATCATCATCATCATCATCATCATCATTATCATCATCATCATTATCATCATTATCATCATCATCATCATCATCATCATCATCATCATCATCAAAATAATCATCATCAACATCAACATCATTATCAACATCATTATCAACATCATTATCAGCATCATCATCAGCTACGGCATACTTTACAAAACTCTTACCAAACAGCTTCAACTGCAACATCTTCCTCATAATCATCATCATCAGCACAACCCTCATCATCATCGTCATTGTCTTTGTCACCTTTTCTCTGTCTGCGGCCGGTCTGCATTCAGTTTTTTCCTTGTGGTGGGAAAAACTCTCATGGCAAAAACAACTCATTCAGCCAGTTTGACGACAACAATTCACTGCAAGTTTGCTTGCTTGAGCGTGTGAGTGCGGATGAGTGTGTGTATGTTGCTATGCGTCAGTATATGTGTCACCAATACGTGGCGGCACCAGTACAGCTTCCGTTGATTTTTAGTCTTTCAATGAAATACTTAAGTTTTCACCAAGTTTTGCATTACGTGGCAGCATTTAAGGCCAACAACAACAACAACAACAACAACAACAACAACAACAACAATAAAAACAACATGAAAATTAAGATGCAAACTTTGCTTCCTACGTCTTTGTCGTAGGAAAAGCGATTTTGTACTATTTTGCCAAAGTTTTTTTTTTTTTTTTTTGGCATGATAGTGTATGAAAATGTGAGCCTCTGTGTATCTGTGTGTGTGTGCGTATGTATGGCAAAAGTTCATTCATTGATTATGAAATCACTAGCGTTGAATGATGCTACAGGAAGGGGTGATGATGGCAAAGACTCGCGCAGAATGATGACTCAATTCAGTGCATAGTTTTGTGTTGGCGTGCTAGTGATGGTTTTTTCTATTTCAATTTTATGTGTATGTGTGTGCTTATGTGTGTGTGTGTGTGTGTATGTGTTCGTGCCTTGATTATTTTTCAGCTACAGTCAATGAAGCGTCAAGGACTTTCCAGTGATAAATTTTTTTTTTCCTGTATTTTTATAGCTGGCTACACTACTTTATCTATATTAATGTTGTTGTTGTTGTTTTTTTTTTTCTTTGTCTTTATTATTTGATTTTATTGTACATAAAGTGTTGTTGTTGTTGTTGTTGTTGTTATACCAACGTTATATTAGCTGTAGACTTAATTGCTGCATAGCGCTGGCATTGTCACAGTTTTTGTAGCAGCATTTGTATCTCTGTGTGTGTACATCGATGTTTGTGTGTATGTATGTATGTATGTAAATTACAGCGTAGAGGCGTTGGTATGTTGTACAGAATTTATGAATGAAAGTCTATTACAACACAGCAAGCATGGTAAACGCTACAAACTTTTACCAATATTTCTTTTTTTTTTATTCTTCCTTTTCTTTTCCTTGTGTGTGGGCTTTTCAGCATGCATACACAAACATACACCACACACACACACACACACACAAACACATACGCTAAAGATATTAAGTATGAGCTCATTGCGCCATTAAGTTGCTAGCATGATGAGTTGAAAATTTTTCTACATTTTATGTCATGAGGTTGCATAAAATTAAGTAGTCGCAGAGCAGAGAAATATAACGTTATAAAAGTTTGCTTATGTTATGAAAAATAAAAAAAAAACCAAAAATGACTATTGTGAAATGTTACAATGCTAGTCAATTCCAGCAAGCAAAGTTTTTGTTTTTCTTTATAACTTCTAAAATATTTTTATATGTGATAAGAGCTCAGCATTTAGAGGAGTTATTTTATTGATTTCATAAACTTTTCCATCACAAGTGATATATGCGAACATTAACAAGAAGCTCTTAAAGCAAGATCATCAAATATTAAAATAACTTTAGTTTTATATTTATTTACAGAGACAGTTTTCTTTCTTTTTTTTTTTTTTTTTGAGTTATGACCTACTTTAGAGTTGAGATAACCTTTGAATTAATGTTGATAACTATAAAGTGCATGTGAAGTGTGGTGGCATAATTTAACTTTTAACGGCTTTTTGTGAAGAATTGTTCATCTTTGAGTGAACGATATCGCATAACTAATGTGGCTAACCGTACTGCTTTTGACAGAATAGTAATGCTTTTTAACCCATGGTACTGCATACTACATAGCACAGTCGGACGAGGTGGTCATTTAGAATATGGACCGAAAGAAAATAAAATGCAGTAATTGCATAAACTTTGAATGATATTTGAAAGTTAATACTTCAAACCATTCAAATATAAAAAAAAATTATTGAAAACTTTCGTAGTATTGCCACAGGGTAATGTGAAAATTGAGGTTTTACATCTATAGGTATAGTTTTTTTTACTTTTTCAGAAGTACTATTTTAAAAATTCTGCAGCACCGTCACATTTTCACCTATTTGAACATAATTTATACATATTTCTTTCTTAAACCTTGAGTTTCATTATTATTTGCAAAAACAGTAATTAAATCAATGATTCTTTGAACAATTTGCGATTGAAAATCTTGTAAAAATGGGAATATTTTCCAAATTTAAAAATGAAAAATAAAAAAAAAGATACAGTAGTTTCGACTATGTCGTAACACAAGACGTAGAATTATTCAATTTGCTTTTGATGATATATTTTTTAAAAACTATTTAGCAAAATATTTATTCCAAACACCTGAGCATATGACCTTTAAAAGAGTGCCGGAGAGGGTTAATATGTATCGCCGACCCCCATTACTTTTGCAAAAGGAACATTTTTGCCTTCGACACCTATTGCCTCCGACCACTCCTTAGGGAGGCTCCCTTACAAATATTATTGTTTTTGTATATTTATTCCATACACCTGAGCATATGACCTTTAAGAGAGTGCCGGAAAGGGTTCATAGATACCACTGACCCACATTACTTATGCAAAAGAAATATTTTTGCCTTCGACACCTATTCCCTCCGACCACTCCTTAGGGGGGCTTCCATACAAATTTTATGGTTTTTGTGCCGGAAAGGGTTAATATGTATCACTGACCCCCATTACTTTTGCAAAAGGAGCATTTTTTCCTATCACACCTATTCCCTCCGACCACTCCTTAGAGGGGCTCCCATACAAATTTTATGGTTTTTGTTTATTTATTCCATACACCTGAGCATATGACCTTTTTGCAAAAGGAACATTTTTCCCTTTGACACCTATTCCCTCCGCCCACTCTTTATGGGGGCTCCCATACAAATTTTATTGTGTTTGTGCCAAAAAGGGTTAATATGTATCACCGACCCCCATTACTTTTGCAAAAGGAACAGTTTTGCCTTTAACACCTATTTCCTCCGACCACTCCTTAAGGGGGCTCCCATACAAATTTTATGGTTTTTGTTTATTTATTCCATACACCTGAGCATATGACCTTTAAGAGAGTGCCGCAGAGGGTTAATATGTATGACCGACCCCCATTACTTTTGCAAAAGGAACATTTTTTCCTTTGACACCTATTCCCTCCGACCACTCCTTAGGGGGCTCCCATACAAATTTTATGGTTTTGTCGATAAAACCGGAAACTGTCGATAAATATGTAGATACCAAGTTTAAGCAAGCAAAAACATCAAATGTTGGCTTTATATTTCATGTAATTGTGTAAAATTTATATAAGTTAGAGAGTTCTTACATGAATTTTTGTCGCATTGAGGATCAAGCAGACCAACAAGTGCAAACATCAACATTGTACAATCAGTACTTTAGGCCCACCAAAGGCTCAAAAAGTTATATAAATACCGACACCTGATCAGTGTCAACCACCATACTTACCTCCGAGAATGACGTTTTCTACGTCAAAAGAGAAAAAAATACCTTCGCAGCTATTTCTAGGTGCCTTTTTGGAGTATTTGAGCACCTGAAGCAAGTATTTAAAAAATGAAGTTTTTTGAACTCAAATTACAATGAACTTGTTTGATTAATTGAAATAAAGTCTGTATTATTAAATTTTTAACAGAAAATACTTTACGAAAAATTCAATTTTTTGTAATATTTACACTAGCATACAAACAAATATATTGAAATTAGATTAAAAACAGCAAATTTTAGCAATTTAAAAAAAAATATTTTTAAATAGAGAAAAAGTACATATGTATTTAATTTTTTTTATATATAAAAAAAAATACAAACGCTGTCTTAAAACAGCCATTTTTACATAAAAGACTTTTTCTTTAGACCACTTCAATACTGCAATCCAAAGAAATTTAATTTTATTTATGTTGTATAAAAGTTATACTATAAACATAGTGTTAAATGTGTTATTCATATTATGTATATAGAAAAAAATTTTCATTTTTATTTACAGTCGGACTTCTCTATAACGAAGTCGTTGGGACCGGTCCAGCACTTTGTTATAGAGGAGTCTTCGTTAAAGGGGAGCTAATTTTTTTTTTTTATGTGCCTTCACGGCAGCTTACATAAAATAAGGTAATTCATATTTTTATAGATATGTATATAGTTACTTTATATTTGATCATATACTAGCGATACCCGGCGCGCGTTGCTGCATCCGGCAAGTATATTGGAAATAATAAGTAAATTCAAAACTTTTATTAGTCCCTTAGTCTGACACCACGCTCATGTTCCACTGCCCGTTACAGTTTCCCAGTAGCAGAACATCACTCCCAGGTGACAATTCCATTATGAGTTTAAATGTCCTGTGAATTTAATTTCCATAGCTATTCTGTATAGAGAATCGGGCCACACCACCTTTTCCAATGCACATACCAGTTTTCCAGTAGAAAGACTTTGGCAATTACTAACTCCATACTGAGTTTTATTGTCATGCGAAGTTTAGTTCCAAAACTATTTAATATCAAAAATTGGACTTGTGTGGTCGAAGCCATAACCCCTTTTCCTATGCCCGTACCTGTTCTCTTGTTTATTTATAAAAAAACTTATTGAATCACACAATGTCTATTCTATAATGTAAAAAGTCAGGAAAAACACCGTCAAAACATGTGTAGAAAAGTTGCATGCAGCGAAACAAATAACTATACGTAAATACATACAGACATACATCAAGTCGGATTGATTCTCATTCTCATCAAAAAAATCCTCAACATGCTAAAGGTGGTCAGTAAATCCCCTTGTAACAAAACTTTGTTAGATTAATTCACCACATCAAAACTAATTTGAACATATTAGAATGTACTTCGATCCAATTAGCTTTAAGCGCAGCAAAGTATGTATGTATATGTATTTGTTTGTTTGTTCTGTTGTTTTGTGCTTGCTGAGAGCAAAAAGAGTATAGTAGAGAGCAACATGCAGTTTATTGAGGCTCTCGCAGCACAAACGCATGAAAAGCTAACGATCAAGCAATGCATGG
Organism: Pherbina coryleti; assembly: GCA_943735915.1. Taxonomy (NCBI): domain Eukaryota; kingdom Metazoa; phylum Arthropoda; class Insecta; order Diptera; family Sciomyzidae; genus Pherbina; species Pherbina coryleti. Next base: position 143,575,911 of record OX030950.1, on the reverse strand, counting down.
CATTGTGGATGATTTTTTTAAAAACTTAACACTTTAACTAGAGATACTTATTATTGAAATTTCGTAAAGAAAATAACCAATGAACTTTTTGTAGCACAAATGTGATATTTTAAAACTTATTTCAAAAAAATCGGACCAGTACTTTTGGAGTTTTGCGGACACAAAAAATGTTCACTTTCATTTTATATAATAGTATAGATATAGATAGATATAGAAGTATAGATATAGATATAGATAGATAGATATAGATATAGATATAGATATAGATATAGATATAGATATAGATATAGAAGTATAGATATAGAAGTATAGATGTACGTTAGAGTGGCCCTTAAATTTTTTTTTAAGAATTTGAACATGTGCGATACCCTCGCTAATTTCTTATCATATCAAAAGTATATTGTGAAAATTAAAAAAAAAAATATTAATATTTAGACGTGCCCCAAAGCGAAACGTCATTCGAAATCTATCTATATTATTACTACGCAAGCGCTTTTTTGTGATGGCCATCAAATCTATACCGCAAATGCGATTTTCATAAATGGGGTATCAATATACAATATACAGATGTGCAATAAGGTTTTACTATTTTTTAAAATTTTTGTATTTAAACAAAAAAAGGCAAAACAATCTTCTGCAAAGAAAGTGAGTTTTCTATGTGGTGCCTAAAACTATGTGATATTTTTTTCTTAAATTTTCCAAAATGATTCTATTGTATAATTAAAGCAGTAGAGCAAAGCGAAAAACGTACAAATACATATATTTATAGGATATGGATTAGGACAAATATTGAGACACACCTAAAAGACATAGGAAAGGGATTCGGACATGGATTAAGTGAAGAATTTCAACATGGATTAAAACAAGAGTTTGGACATGAAATAGGAAAATTTTATGGACACATAAAAGAATAACGGAAAGAGGGGCATAAGTTTGGAAACAAAGGAAATATGGAGAAAAGAATAAGGACACAGATAAAAAACACTGTCACGTTAAAACCTACGGATGTGTCCACGACACAGCCAACTCTTTTTTCATTTAAAAAGTAATTTTTTTCAATTTCCGTCATCTTTGTCATTTGCTTAACTATTCTGGGAAAGTCGTTGAGAATAGCTGCAATATACCTGCAAGCCCCAGCATTCACACACGGCCAATTATATTTGACATTAAATCTTTTGATGGCATGAACATTTTTATAAAAGTTATCTTTAAGTATGCAGCATATAGCATACAGCAACACAACTTTTTTATGCAGACAGACTAGCGTTTTGATTAAAATTTAACTCTCTACTGCCAATTTTCTAAAGATGTGATTTTTGCCTCTTCCAAAAAAGTGGCAAAATCCCAATAAAATTCGGAAAACACGAAGTAAATTACCAATAATTTGATAATAAGTTGAGATTTTATTTATTCAGAACGCCTCAAGAGGCAAAACAAGTTAAAATGACGCCACTTAGTCTAAAAAATCATAACGAATTGCAGTTCAATCACAATTTTCTTCATCTTCATCCGAATCGGTGTCGCAATGTTTTCATGTGCAATACGAACGCCTTCCCATATTGGCGCACTTCAAGTGAATAGGCCGACCACATGTGTTGCATTCGATGGAAGTTTTGGGTGTCAGTTCTTCAGGCGAAAACCTCAAACAAATGGTGCACATATCAATATCCCCATCAGATGGTTTTGATGGTTCTTTTGCCTTAGGATGCTTGGACAGGGCTGGTTGTGCCTTCTTCAGTAATGCTTTTGCTGGTGATTTTGACTTTGGTGTTGTTTTTCCCTGCTTCAGATCATCAATCTTGTCTGGAGAAATGTCAAAAGACAGCAGCAGTTGAAAGATTGGCGATATGGCAATTAGGGAAAGAAAAAAGTAATGGTTCACAACCCAGCCCTCGCCCCTACATAAGTATGTCAAAAAGTGTAAAAGTTTTAATAAAAAACAAATTAACACTAGATATTTTTGACGTAGAATACGTCATTCTCGGAGGTAAGTAGGGTGGTTGATAGTGATCAGGTGTCGGTATTTAGGTCACAATTTGAGCCTTTGGTGTGCCTTAAGTACTGATCGTACAAGTACTCACTGGGAGAAAAATTCATGTTTGAATTCTCTAACTGATATAAATTTTACACAATTACATGATATATAAAGCCAATATTTGATGTTTTTGTTTGCTTAAGTATGCTACCTATTTATCGACAGTTTCCGGTTTTATCGACAAAACCATAAAATTTGTATGGGAGCCCCCCAAGGAGTGGTCGGAGGGAATAGGTGTCCAAGGAAAATATGTTCCTTTTGCAAAAGTAATGGGGGTCGGTCATACATATTTACCCTCTCCGGCACTCTCTTAAAGGTCATATGCTCAGGTGTATGGAATAAATAAACAGAAACCAAAAAAATAAGTGGTCGGAGGGAATAGGCATCAAAGGCAAAAATGATTCTTTTGCAAAAGTAATGGGGGTCGGTGATACATATTAACCCTTTCCGGCACTCTTTTAAAGGTCATATGCTCAGTTGTATGGAATAAATATACAAAAACCATAAAATTTGTATGGGAGCCCCCTAAGGAGTGGTCGGAGGAAATAGGTGTTATAGGCAAAAATGTTCCTTTTGCAAAAGTAATGGGGGTCGGTCATACATATAACCCTCTCCGGCACTCTCGTAAAGGTCATATGCTCAGGTGTATGGAATAAAGATACAAAAACCATAAAATTTGTATGGGAGCCACCCTAAGGAGTGGTCGGAGTGAATAGGTGTCAAAGGCAAAAATGTGTCTTTTGCAAAAATAATGGGGGTCAGTCATACATTTTAACCCTCTACGGCACTCTTTTAAAGGTCATATGCTCAGGTGTATGCAATAAATATACAAAAACCATAAAATTTGTATGGGAGCCCCCTAAGGAGTGTTCGGAGGGAATAGGTGTCCAAGGAAAAAAATGTTCCTTTTGCAAAAGTAATGGGGGTCGGTGATACATATTAGCCCTTTCCGGTACTCTTTTAAAGGTCATATGCTCAGTTGTATGGAATAAATATACAAAAACCAAAAAATTTGTATGGGAGCCCCTCTAAGGAGTGGTCGGAGAGAATAGGTGTCAAATGCAAAAATGTTCCTTTTGCAAAAGTAATGGGGGTTAGTCGTACATATTAACCCTCTACGGCACTCTCTTAAAGGTCATATGCTCAGGTGTATGGAATAAATATACAAAAACCATACAATTTTTATGGGAGACCCCTAAGGAGTGTTCGGAGGGAATAGGTGTCCAAGGAAAAAATGTTCCTTTTGCAAAAGTAATGGAGGTCGGTCATACATACTTACCCTCTGCGACACTCTCTTAAAGGTCATATGCTCAGGTGTATGGAATAAATAAACAAAAACCATAAAATTTGTATGGGAGCCCCCCTAAGGAGTGGTCGGAGGGAATAGGTGTAAAAGGCAAAAATGTTCCTTTTGCAAAAGTAATGGGGGTCGGTCATACATATTAACCCTTTCCGGCACAAAAACCATAAAATGTGTATGGGAGCCCCCCTAAGAAGTGATCGGAGGGAATAGGTGTCAAAAGCAAAAATGTTCCTTTTGCAAAAGTAATGGGGGTCGGTGATACATATTAACCCTTTCCGGCACAAAAACCATAAAATGTATATGGGAGCCCCCCTAAGAAGTGGTCGGAGGGAATAGGTGTCAAAAGCAAAAATGTTCCTTTTGCAAAAGTATTGGGGGTCAATCATACATATTAACCCTTTCCGGCACTCTTTTAAATGTCATATTCTCAGGTGTATGGAATAAATAAACAAAAACCATAAAATTTGTATGGGAGCCCCCCTAAGGATTGTTCGAAGAGAATAGGTATCAAAGGCACAAATGTTCCTTTTGCAAAAGTAATGGGGGTCGGTGATACATATTAACCCTTTCCGGCACAAAAACCATAAAATGTATATGGGAGCCCCCCTAAGGAGTGGTCGGAGGGAATAGGTGTCAAAATAAAAAATTTTCCTTTTGCAAAGGTAATGGGGGTTGGTGATACATATTAACCCTTTCCGGCACTCTCTTAAAGGTCATATGCTCAGGTGTATGGAATAAATAAACAAAAACCATAAAATTTTTATGGGAGCCCCCCTAAGGAGTGGTCGGAGGAAGTAGGTGTTAAAGGCAAAAATGTTCCTTTTGCAAAATTAATGAGGGTCGTGATACAAATTAACCCTTTCCGGCACAAAAACCATAAAATGTATATGGGAGCCCCCCTAAGGAGTGGTTGGAGGGAATACGTGTCAAAAGAAAAAATGTCCCTTTTGCAAAGGTAATGGGGGTCGGTGATACATATTAACCCTTTCCGGCACTCTCTTAAAGGTCATATGCTCAGGTGTATGAAATGAATATACCAAAACCATAAAATTTGTATGGGAGCCCCCCTAAGGAGTGGTCGGAAAGAATAGGTGTCAAGCGCAAAAATGTTCCTTTTGCAAAAGGAATGGGGGTTGGTCATACATATTAACCCTCTCCGGCACTCTTTTAAAGGTCATATGCTCAGGTGTATAGAATAAATATTTTGCTAAATATTTTTTTAAAAAAGATGTCATCAAAAGCGAATTGAATAATTCTACGTCTTGTGTTACAACATAGTCGAAACTACTGTATCTTTTTTTTTACATTTTGGCGTTTTAACGTCATACGGGTTTACTAGTATACCAAATTTGTAAGAAATAAAAAAAAAATTTTTGATGAAAATTGAATGTGTAGTTGAATTTGTATTGAAAATTCTTTAACACTGCATGTTTTTCGCCATAACTTCTGAACCCTTCAAGGAGACACTTTAATTTTATATCGTTGGAAAGGTATTGAAAAGTATAAAAAACAAAAATAAAGAAACTAAAAATAAATTATAGCGTCTGTTGTTGGCATGGCATTAAACTTTGAAATTAAGAATGGGCCAACTTACTGCAATTTTGTTAAAAGTTTTATATTTTATCCATAAAATAGAGGAGATAAATATTCCAATGATATCTTAATTAATAAAATGTGATTTAGATTGACTGAGCTACATTGTCTAAAAATAGGTCCTATTTTGGCATTCGAATGGCTGTGGCTCCGCAAAAAAAAATGTTTGAAACTTTAAACTCCGAAATTGGTTTTCTTAACAAAAAACTAACCTAAAAACAAATTTTGAGCAAAATCAGAGATGGTCAGTGCGAGTGATAGGTCACCTCAATCTGAAATGGGCGATATATAGATATTCACTTATTTTTTTCTACGTATAAGACAGACCTTGTTCGAATCAATATTTTGGAAAAATTAAATCACCAATTTGACAAAAGAAGACAACAGCTAATAAAAAAATGTCTATATTTATTTTTAAATAAAATCCCTTTAAGAACATTTACAGGGTGTGTATGCTATATCTCTTAGATGTCAACATTGCATATATGCAATCCCATGCAGAGAAGGGTGCATATATTTAAAAGAACAAGCTCTTCGAATTGTTATATTTGTGGTGTACCCCCTACAGAAATGAGTTCACCTGCTGTTCTTGAGAATTCTGTAAAAGAAGGAGTTCTGAATTATGGAATATCTCCGCTCAATGTTTAAATTAAATGTTTTGAATTTTTGATCAACATTGCAGACAAAATTCTGATATGTCGTTGGCGAGTTTACAGTACCGAAGGAAAAATCTATGATGGAAGGGAATAAAAAATTGATTCAATTGGAGTTCAAAACTAAAACCGTTAACCGATTTCACCAATTTTTACAAATTTTTATTTCTACTGTTCTAAAAGACATATATGCCAAATTTCGTTCGATTCCGATGACGTTTAATATCAATGGCCGCCTGTTATATGAAAGCCTTCCACTGTGCGTTGTCTGGTAACTCAGTTTATTGCTGCTGATCAAGAATATATATGTAAGTTATAAATATATTTACTTTTCTACACTTTTATATACGTTACAAATTGTTGAGATTAAAGTTACATATCTCTTCTGCTAATATATGTAAATATAAAATGGTTATGTCCTTGTACTCACATATGCACAGCATGTAGGAAAGGAAAAAAAAATAAATAAATGTCAAAGGTCTAAGTTTCTTTTTGGCATTTCATTTGAAGTAAGATTTTTTTTTACAAGAAAAATATTGAGTGAAGGATGTGTGCATGAGTAGTACAAAAATTGTGGTATGGCAACGCTGCTAATAACAGCTAGAAATATATAACTTTTGTAGGGTAACAGTCCAAAAATTTAACTAGTAATTTAACTAGAATAGTAGCAATGAACATTGATTTTTTTTTTTACCCAAAGCATTTTAAATTTCGAAAATGACTTAATTTTATATTATTTTATATTAAAGTAAAATATTTAAACTATATATTTACCCTAAATTGAGAGTGTTGTCAATATTTCAATTAAATTTTCTAGAAGCTTTTCATGAGAATTATTACTCTATCGCACAGTTTTCCTCTGTTGCAAACATAAATGCAATCATAAAAACATCTACTATATGTCCTTATAGACTATGCATATGTAAGTATATAATAACTGAGGGCAACAACAACAACAACAACAAACTTGAAGTGTTGCCGCCTACATAGCATTAAATTGATTGCTAGCTAGCATAATATTGGTTTTAATTTTTTCACACGCCCAAATTTATGCAATACCTTTTTCGAATTGTTGCTCCCAGGGAAATCGACAAGTTCAAATTGCTTGTTGTAATTTTACTGCTATAGTTGTTGTGGTTTTGTTTTCAAAAATGTTGTTGTTATTCTAGTTGTTGAACTATGAACAAGACTGTGTGTATGTGGGTGCGTATGTGTATGTGTGAGTGTGTGTTAGTGCTTGTTTGTTCTCTGCACCCTCGGGTCTAGCTATAATAACTAATTTTTTTTTTCACACTCTCCTTACCACATCTTCGCCTGTGCTGTGCACACTCAGTGCAACAGGATCAAATGGGATTCCTTTTTGGTTCAAAATTAAATATATTTTTCTTCTTTTCATTTTTTTTTTTTTTTTATTTGGGCTGTTGTTTTTCCTCTTGATACTAGTTGTAATTTGAGTCAAGTGGCTTTATTTTTTGTGCTGTTTGAGTTGTCGGTAACATAAAAATTAGTAGGTGTTGAAGTATAAATATTACGTGAATTAGTTGGAAGGACATAAGAGCCTGTCCAGCTGCGCTGCCTGTGGGAAGATTTGCTTTTTCATAAATCACAAGAAGTAAAAAGTTTCAAGCAGCAAATGATTTTGTTGGTGCCATCATGGCTACTAGTTGTTATGGAATAGAGGAAATATTAGATTTTTCTTGCTGCTAAGGAAGTGTTGTAGTGGACTCAAATATTTCAAAATAAAAAATATTTGTTTTTTTTTTTTTGTTTTTTAAGTAACAAAATTCACATAATGTAACAAGGTCTTAAAGAAGCAAAAGATTTCTTTTGAGCATTTGAAAATCGCTCTTTAACGCCAAAGTACTTAGTGCATTTGTTATAACGGAATTTTTTTCGAGCAGATAGGGCGTGTGACTGACGAATCTAGGAGTCCCTGGCTTGTATCCCGGCCAGGCCATGGTTCCACGCTTTAACCTTTCTCAAGCATTTTTTTCCTCATTTCCTATCAAATGAAAATGAGAATTCATCAATTTTAAGAACTTTAAAGTTTTAGGTGGTAGTAGAAAGATATGTGGATGACTGAAGTCAATGCATAACATTTGTCTCAGATTGAATTTCACCTATTTTTATAGCTTCCAGTACCTGAGAAACAACACAAATAGGCTCGTGTCGATTGTTGCAAGAAACAGTTGCAAAAATACGATGAAGGTGCAACAAAAGATGTGTATGACATCTACATAGTTGACGAATCATTGATCTATGCATATGAGGCCGAAGTAAAACAATAATCGACTGTATGGGTTTTCCAAAACGAGCTGGATCCAACAAAAGTTGTTCGCGGAAGAAGCAGCTCGAAGCAAATGGTTGCCTATTTCTTATGCATTACCGGTCATTTGCCGATAGTGGTGTTAGAGCAACATAGGACGGTCAATTCCGAATAGTTTACGATCATTTGTCACGATTATTTGCCACAAGTCATCGAAGAAAGTCGGAAAAAGTCGAAGAAGAGGCGAATTATTCTGCATCATAACAATGCGAACTCTCACAGATCTCCTCAAACTAAAATCTTTTTGACCTGTCAAAAAATCGAATTGATGGGTTATACATCGTACAGCCCTGATTTGGTACCCCTATGACTTCTTTTTATTCCCGGAAATAAAAAACAAAAAAAATATGTGGTCAATAATAATTAATCTATATATTAATATGCAAAAATCGAATGTTGTGGTACACTTTTCTAATATTGGAACATTCTATTTTAGCATACATACTGATACTGATATTGAGTCTTTAAATTTTTTGCAGTCATAAAAAATTGCTTTTATGCTTATCTACCCATGCGTGGAAAAATCTTTAGAAATCATGGTCAATGTTTGTGTAATTTTTATAAAAGTATCTGTGACGGGTGTTGCGAGTAAAAAAAAAAATAAATAAATAACTGGCCATTTCAGCCCTTGAAAGGACTTTGACCTAGCTTCTTATGATCAATTGTGTTGTGCGTGTTATTAAGTTTGTACACAACTGACCAAGAAATGGACCTACAGGCTTAACGCCGACTCCGAACGGCGATGAACGGAATGTTCTTATTCTCAAGAAGCTTTACACGGCATTTTTATTACTCTCTGAGGTTTGCCATTGTCTGCAGAGAGGTGGCGGCCGTACAGAAAAATTATTTTAATTCAAATAATTTTCTGTCGCTGCTGGGATTCGAACCTGGGTCTCCAGATTCTTTGACATAGCGGCCACGCACAAACCAACTACGCCACGGACGCCACGGACGGGTGTTGCGAGTACTTATTGAAAAATCTGACGTCACTTTGAATGTTTGTAAAATTCAGCCAAACTAGAAGTGTTCGAAAAATTATTTTAATTACTACCAATTAAATAATCTTTGACAATTAACCCTGTATTTAAAAAAAAAAAAAAAGTTTTGAACGTTTTTATTACAATTTTAATGTATGACGAGTGTTACACAGATTGTGACGGGTGTTACAGTAGAAAAATATAGACAAATTTAAAACTGATCAAATCACAGGATATAGTGCTTCTCGAGATGGTGCTTCATCACCAAAAGACAAAGCGATTTTATCGGCACACTGTTGTTGGTTTAATTCACATCGAAAGTCATAAAAAATCATTGCACGAAAATGTTCACGATTTAATTCAATTTTTTACCAAGATGAAATTTTCAAGTATCTGTAAACAACACAAATACCACTCGTACAGTGTTGCGCAAAACAATAGCAACGAAATCAGTACGCTGCTACAAAATCTTGTATCTTTTTTAATAAAAGGGACACACAAAAATTATTATAGGAACCAAAGCATATATTCATACATCATATAAAAAACTTATAATTTTCAAATTTGGTTTTATTTTTTTTATTAAATATAAAATTAATGTGACAACATTCAATTTGTCTGAGTGCAAAACAAAAGCATCATCTTATATATATTACGCAAGCTCAAATTTTGTCCGGCGTAAGGCTTTTTAAGTACAAGTCCAATCTTAATAAATTTAGTATTTCTTGGTAATTTTAGACATGTAGATGTGCAAACTGGACTTTTTATTTCTTAAAAATTTATATTTTTTAAGTTATAGCTTATTAAAGTTTGCATATCATTGTTGTTGTTTTGTTGCTTTTTCTTTTCTTAACAGCTGCTGAGAACAATGTTATCAAACTCAGAGCAAAACTATTCGCTTCTCACATTTCGCTCTCTTCTGTCTCTTCTTAATAGAGCGTCTGTTAACAACAAAATGAAAGTCAGAAAAATTATTATTATTTTTATAGTTGATGGGTACTGCAAAGCGCACCAGTGGCCGCTAGTAGTTAATATTTGGTGTAAAACCCATTATTCTTGATTACCGCTGCACATCTGCGCGGCATCTACTCTATTAAATTAGATATAGTGGTATTAGGTATTTGTTCCCAATTAAGTTTCAAGGCTTCATACAGTGCATTCTTGTAAGGACACTTTTGAACAAAAACGTTTTTCTTCAAAATCCCAAAAAAGTTTTCGATGGGATTCAAGTCTGGTGATTGTGCAGGCCAATCAAGAACTTGAATCTCATTGTCTATAATGTAATCTTTGATGAGCTATGGTAAGTGCTTCGGGTCGTTGTCGTGCTGAAACGTCCACTGAATCGGCATATTCAACTCTGCATGTGGTAGCATCTTGCTTTCTAAAATGTCTTTATATACAAATCGATCCATAATACCATCGGTTTTATGAAATGGTCTGACTACATCATAGGAAAACAAATCCAGACCATAATACCATCGCCACCGTGCTTAAAATTTATTTTGCAGTTTCGGGATTCAAGTCGTGTACCTGGGCGCGCCGTACAGTGCACATCCCATCTAAATTAATCAAGTTGAACTTTGATTCATCGCTAAACAAATCGGTTTTCTATTTTTGAACGGTCCAATTTAGGTGCTCTTTTGCAAAACTGATTCCAAAAACAATAAATTCCAACTCATTGTCACAATTTCAGACAGAGTTGTTTAAATTATAACACCTCACCTTTTTTTTTATGTTTAGCTGTAAGCAAAGGTTTCTTTGCCGGTCTGTAACTCCTTAAATCGTTATCAATAGCTCTTCTGCGAACAGTGCTGTGATGAATATCTAAATCAAGTGTCCTAATCACCTCTTTGGAGGTTGCAAATGGATTTCTCTTGAACACGCCACAAATGTTCCTGTCATCACGCAGCGATGTGTTCCGCGGCCGCCCTCCTGAATGTACCGTTGTTATGACTTTTGTGGTGTTATACTTTTTATTAATCTACATACTATTAAACGAATTATATTAAACTGTTTCGCGATAGATATTTGCGATTTTCGCTTTTTATATTCGGAAATAATTTGTAATTTTAGAGTTTCACAGTATTTATCACGTGCCATTATAAATGGAACAGTCAATGTCACAATTAGCGCAAAAACAAAACTAAACTTTAATCTTTATGACTCACAAACAACATGTGGTTTACAATAAAAAAACTTTTACTGTTGTTTTTTGGAACTTCTGTCCTCTTTTTTCCATTTTTTAAGTTTTGTTGCTTTTGGTTTGCACTCAAAAAATTTGAATGCAGTCACATTAAATTTAAATTTAATAAAAAAACAAAACCAAATTTGAATATGATTTATTTTTATATGATGTTTGAATATAGGCTTTGTGTTCCTATAATAATTTTTGTGTGTTCACAATATTACAAAAAATATACACGATTTTGTAGCAGAGCACTGATTTTGTTGCTATTGTTTTGCGCAACACTGTATGTCAAAATGTTCTGAGTACGTTCACCATTAAAAATGTTAAACTTTATGATGACAATGTCAAATTTGATATATTCACATTAGTGCTGGCATATCTCAAAACTTAAAAGTCAACCTACGTAACATTAATATGTGTAGGGTTTGAAAGAACAACAGAACTATTCAAATATACACAAATCTTACCCAACTATTGAGGTGTAATATTTTAGAAATAAAAAATGTGTGACAGGTGTTACACAATTTTATTAAGTTAAATGGGCGATCTGCAAAAACAATGAGAAAAAATAACATTAGAAATTAAGAAGCTGCAAGCATAACCTTACTTTTGTAAAGTAACACCTAAATTGGATTTCAACTTTTGTTCTAATATAACTATTTGTTGTTTTTTTGTGACGGGTGTAATAAATAACGTAGCAAGTGTAAAAATTCTAAAATATCGCTTACTTGCTTAATTTGAATTAAAGCAACTAGCTGTTACCTTCACCTTTTTTTTTTTAATATTCCACTTAAATCTTTTTACTGACAACTAATTGACGCATAAAACGGTGCTTACAGTGTTGCTCTAGTTAAAAAGTTACAAAAATTTTTCGTAGTATACTTAACTTTGAAGTGAAAATATCGTAAAATATCATTTATTTTAAATTTTTTCATATAATACACTCACAAAGACTAAATTTTTGCCATAAATAATAGAATTTAAACCGATATCTTTATATATAAAATGTTTGCCTTGGTAACGATTATCTTGGAATGCTCCTATTTATAATAAAAAAAGGGAATGAAACTTACTTACATCATTCAAAAGTTACTGTGCCACAAATGTGCCGAATAATAAAAATAAAAAAAAAAATTAATATAGGTATGATGTGATTATTACATTTTAAAATAAATGTATGCATTCTCATACTCATGGCTGTAGTTTGAATCTCTCTGCCTCTCTTACGAGAGAGCAATTACAAAAGAAAACTTAATTTATTGAGAAAAATAATTGATTGTCTATGATCGGGTATGGGCAGAGAGCGCTCTGGGAGCGTTGAGCGTAAGAATCGAGAGCAAAAGCTTATGTAGCAACACAAAAGGCAACAACAAATCAAAGACAAAAGAGAAACACAGAAACAGCACAGAAGCTTTAAATGTAGTGGTGCCCATACCCGTCTATGATGAACGTTCTTCGCTGGAAAACATATTGCCTTCCTTGTCTCAGAATATCTCTTCCGAGACTTAAACTAACATTCATTCTGAAGAAGACTGTGCAAAAAAAGACAATAGGGTTGTAACCTAATAAAATATTTTTTGAAGAGTTTTAAACATTAGATATCTTACAATTTTAGGGGGTCGCTGATTTTGAATCTTATGTCAGAATTTTAAAACTTAAGATGGCTAATAGGGTTGCCACTTGCCACCTATTCTTTTTATATTTACGAATTCGTTGCTAGGGCGAACAGTAGGTAAAAATGGGTCGCTGAATCCGAATCCGTTGTCAGAAATTCAAAATTGTGAAATTTTTAACCCTACAAGGTTGCCACCTAATAATATGATTTTTAAAGAGTTTTAAACATTATCCAACAGTTTAAGGGGATCGCTGATTTCGAATCTGATATCATGAATTTTAAAATTTAAGATGGCTGATAGGGTTGCCACCAATTTTTTTATTTTTACGAATCCGGTGCTGAGCGAACACTAGGTATCCGTATAGGGTTGCCAAATTTCATAATTTTGAAATTCTGACAACGGATTTGGATTCAGCGACCCATTTTTACCTAGTGTTCCCCCCAGCACCGAATTCGTTAATATAAAAAAATAGGTTTCAACTCTATTAGCCATCTTAAATTTTAAAATTCTGACATTTGATTCGAAATCAGCGACCTCCTAAAACTGTAAGATATCTAATGTTTAAAACTCTTAAAAAAATATATTATTAGGTGGCAACCTAATTGTTAAAATATCATAATTTTGAAATTTTGACATCAGATTCGGATTCAGCGACCATGATGGTAAAAAACAAATCATTGTATGTATGCATTTCTTAATTTAACTACAATAAAATATTTTTTTAACAAAAATGGTTTTTGAATTGATGTTAAAAAATTTGGTGAATTATAACTTTTCTTTAGACATGTTTATACTTGAAATTTTTGTAATAAAATTCTCTATCACATGAGAGGGCTAACTTTTTCCCTCCGGTATAATTATTTCGACTTATAGGGCTTCAAACATAAAATAAGTTTATAAAAAAACGAAAAAAGTTTTTTTTTTTTACCTGTTTTCGGTCATAACAACCATATCACTGATGCTATTGGCACATATTATGCCTTCAAATTTTCATCTGACTCTCCTCTACATGCAAATAAATTAAAATTCATTGACTGAACATGTAAGTTTTTACAAGCATTTATATGAAGTATGTGTACCCAATAGTGGATTTTTTAATTTTTCCATTTATAAAAAAATTGCGGCCAATCGAAAAAAATCATTACGATATTTGGATTCTATGGAAAATTTTACTATAGAAAATGTTATTGCAATTCGTTGTGGAAAACCTTGTTGAATAGTGTATTTAATATGCACTCTGCGTTTGAAATTCAACGAAACCAGGTGATAACCACGTCTACCTCCAATACAACTTTGGAATGTATAGTAGACACTTTGGTTCGGCCGTGGTGTATTTTAATGTCGGCCAAGTCGAAGATCATTTCTTACTAATTTTTCATGCCTATCACTTATTATTTTGCCGCTTATTATGTCATGATATATCCAATAGATTTATTTGACCTTTTTCGTTTCTCTAATGTTCAATTTGCTTTAATGAAGTTTTGATCTATTTTCATTAGCAACATGCCTGAAATTATGCAATAATTCATATACATTAAGTACAAATGGCAAATTATGTAAGCCTGCGTTTACGATAAATATGCGCAACAATTTATTCTGTATTCTTGTTGCTTTGTTACTTTCCTCGAATAAATCTATGTAATAAATTATTCTGATAACAGGAGAATGCTTTTGTTCGCACTAAAGAACAGCAATCATTTAATTTAGAAAAACTTTTCTTGTTGCCTTTTAATGAAAGACATACATAGATAGGTGTAAGCATTACAGCTGGCTAGTGATAAAATAAAATGTAATACAATCAAATGTTCAGCAATTCTGAAATTAAAGTAATGGATGCGTGTTTTTAAATTTAGAAATAAATTGAGTTTTATATGCATAAAAACAGGTTTTTTATCTCGAAGATGCAGCTCACGCTCCAACTTGTAGATGCCACTGTCTGCTTGTTTTTGTATTTCATTCTCACCCCTACATGTTCAGCAATAAAATTTTATTCAATACTTCAAGAATGCCTTCACTTAAATGTACATACAACACTATTGCATGTCATTAAGAGCATAACGCACACACACACACAGCAGGATATAAAGGACCTCAACACGTGTCCAGCCACTGACACTTTGTTTTTATTGCTTTTAATATTATTGAGCGTAGATTAAAAATATTGCCAATTTGAGCCAAAGTGCAGACAGACACTTTGTCTGAGCGTTTTAGTGCTTGAATTTGTATATGCATATGTGTATGCATATGGGTGTGTGCTGTGTGCTTAGTGGTGATCGCAAAGATCAAATGACTGACGAGCATGATTGGCATATTGCAGCAGATACACATGCTAACACAGCGCAAACATGCGTCACACAAAACCAATACCAACAACATCAACAACAACAACAACAACAACAACAACAACAACAACAACAACAACAACAACAACAACAACAACAACAACAGCACCAAGTGCTAGCGCAGCAGTATAAAAAACGCACAAGTGTAGACCAAAACGAAATAGCAGCCAAAGCAGTGATAACAACAACAGCAACAACAAAAACAGCCACAAATAATCCCAAGGTTCGAATGTGTCGACATGTTGTCTGCCTGCGTAACTTGCGCTGGGATTTTGCGTTTTGTATTTTTTGTATCTTTTCATCCTTCTCATTTTCAATAACATTCGTCTTTCATCCTTGTAACCTAGCAACACGTATGCAAGGATGCGTACGCGAAGCTGCGTTAAAATCTCATATAAACACACTCACACACACACACACGCACACGCATGCCTATTGAATGATGTTTCTTATTGGCATTGAAGACAATGTGAAATGACATTGTGACAGGCAGCGCACAGTGATGCGATTAGTACAAGTTAGACGAAAAATATTACTTTGTACATTTTTTTGGTAGTTTCGAAAATACAAAAAACCTATTTCAGAAATTTTGGACAAGTATGGCAGCTGCCATACAACTGAAACATAATTTGTATGTAATAATAAAACGACAACAAAATCAAATACAGATTTTTTGAATGTGATTTCCAAAAAGTGAAGAAAGTTTTGGCGCAATTGGATAAGTGGGAGTGGCAGCTGCCATACAACTTTATCACATTTTTCGCTATATCTTAGAAATGAGTTAAGCTACAGTAACAAAATTAAACGTAGACGTCTTGTATGTAATTTGAAAAAATTGAAGAAAATTTAAGTGCGATTTAAGAAGTGGGCGTGGCAGCTGTCATACAACTGAAACATAATTCGCACTTTACTTTAGATATTAGATAAGCTACGACAGCAAAATCAAACATAGATTTTTTGTATGTAATTTTCAAAAAGTGAAAAAAATTTTGGCGCGATTGGAGAAGTGGGCGTGGCAGCTGCCATAGAACTGAAACACATTCCACGCTATATTTTAGAAATTAGATAAGCTACGATAACAAAATTAAACTTAGACGTTTTGTATGTAATTTCGAAAAAGTTCGGCGCCATTGAACAAGTGGGCGTGGCAGCTGCCAAACATCTGGACTATATTTTGGTCCATAACTAAGAAATGAGAAAAGCTATGAAAACGAAATAACTTCTTTAATTATTTTATTGTATTATTGTTATTAAGTTTTACTTTGTTCTCACTTTATAGTTTTGTTTACTTCTTTGCTTGCTCGTTGTTGGCAAATTTTTTTTACAAAGCAAAGAACTGTATAAAAAATGAGCGAGTCAGAAAAATGGATTTAAAAATACATACAACGAATAGCAAAGAATATAATGTAAAGAGATTACATGTTTCTCCCACTCTCTAATGTTCGTTGCTATTTGAGTTTAATGGCCATATTTTGTAAAACGCACGCAATCACGTCACTTCGGGTTTTCTTATCTGGTAATATATCTTAGTAGAAGATTTTTGAGTGAGAGAGAGACTTTGTTTTACTTCATATGAAAAGGCATTTTCATATGAAAATCTTAACGCAAGTGACTGCGTTCGTTTTACAAAATATGGCTATAAGTAGAGTGCAAAATTTAAAATCTTACGAAAAAGCGTATGCGTCAACTGGTTCGAAATGACCATACAAAGTGACTTTATGAAAATCTCTTATGAAATCTCTTGAAATTACACAAAAATTTATTCAATTACTAAAATTACGGAAATTTCTACCTGTATTAGAGCTGACAGGCCTCAAATGAAAAGTCTATTTCTCAATATATTAATTATTTTATTATTATTATTATTATTATTATTATTATTATTATTATTATTTTTATTATTATTATTATTAATTCATTATTATGAATTAATAACGTTTAACCTGGATGTGCTTCGTTAGTCGATTCGACTAATAACGATCATATTTTTTGTGTTTTCTTTTCGCTTCTTATTCGTATTTAGCTGTGGGGTCGTGTATCAATAGTCGACGGTGAGATGTTATTGTATACGGACGTATAAGGCTCCCTGCAGGTTGGAAGTAAGTCTTTTAACCCTGCAGTAGTCGCGTACCTAAATGTGACGAGAGTGGTCGCGCGGATTACATATGTAATCCGTTTTTTAAAGTTTAAAATAAGAAATGGCAATTTGAAAATGCTTAGTTATTTGTTTTAATTTTTATTATTACTTTATTTTATATTATATTTATTTAAAAAATCAACATAAACATAATTCTTATAGTACGAAAAATCAATGAATATCGATTGCAGACAATTGTGAAATTCATAATTTTGCATGACTGGATTACATATGTAATCCGCGCGACTACTGCAGGGTTAAGAAAGCATGTAAGTCGAAGCTACTAACAAAGGATTTAGTGTGACTTTTTTATTGGTTTGTGTCATGAAAAGTGAATTTTTCTTTATTAAGATCGTTTAAAAAATACGTAAGAATTAATTTTAATCTGGATAGTAAGAAAATAGAAGATTTTCTCAATACATTGGACAGTAACGATGACGAAAGCTCCAATTCCGGTGAAGAAGATGACTTGAGAATATCAAATGAAGAAACTGATTTTGAGGAAGGTTTAGTAAGGCAAAAATTGTATACACGTCAAAAAATTCATTGTTTGGGAAAAATCATCACCAATGGTCCAGCGTTAAGCCAAAAAGTCATCATTATGGTGCAAATCTGGCACATTCAGTAAGAGGACTAACACCGCATTGCAGAGGCAAAGTTGAGCCACTAGACTGCTTCAAAATGTTTATAACGGAAGATATCGTACAACATATCGTGGACAAGTGTAGAATTAGATGCACAAGAAAACAATTGCACAAGGATCTTGTTCGGCCACATATGACCCAAGGGCTAAGCATAAACCCTAATATGTCTAGTACGATACGAAACAATATTGAAAATGTACTCCCTCAGGAGGAGGCAGTAACTACAAATAAGAAAATTAATATAAGAAAGATTTGCAGCCTATGTGATTACAAAAAACATCAAATGACAAAGTTATTCTGCAAAATATGCCGAAAGAATGTTTGTGGTGAGCATAAAATTGAAATATGCACAGTTGGTGCAAACAAAACTTTGCTGAAATAAATTTTTTTTATTTTTATGATAAAATGAGATGTTAATTTTAGGAACCTTATGGTGCTTTAAGCATATTTTAAGTTATATTAGTATGTAAGGCTCCTTTATAACATGATCTCTAGAAAAGTGCAAAAAATTAAGTCTTTATTATTTTTGTTCAATATGTTAAATATGGATAATAAATCAATAGTTTTTTTCTTGTTGAATTGCTTTAATAAATATTACATCATAAAATCATTGGTTAACTTGAAGTTATTAGGCCTTTTTTGTGGTAAGTTTCCTTCAAAGTTGATGTTAGTCGTTTCGACTAGCAAAGCCCGCAAACATGGTTCAAATAACGATGCACATCCAGGGTTAAGAAACGGGAACGGGGTATTTAAATTTTGTCACTCCGTTTGTAACGCCCATTCGGAGCTGTGGTATCAATATTTAAGCTTTTATCTAAAATATGAAGGTTAAGTCCGAAAATGAGTGAAATCGGATTAAAACCACGCCTACTTCCCATACAAAGTGACTTTATCAAAACGCTAAAATCTCTTAGAATTCCACAAAAATTAATAGATGGACTTGAAATTTTGCGTATGAGCTATTAATAAAAGAGCTATCGATATTTAATATGCACTCTGAGTATGAAATTCAACGAAATCGGGTGAAAACCACGTCTACCTCCCACACAAAGTGACTTTGAATATACTTTGGTTCGGTCGTGGGGCTATTTTTTAATTTTGGCCCAGTCGAAGGTCGTTTCTTGCAAGTTATAAATTAAATTTACAATGAATATTAAAAGCACTAGCAGCATGGGCTATCGGCTTATCACAATTATAAAAAACAGTTCAAACCTGGTTTTGAAATGAAAATAAATAGCATTTTTATGACCATCAAACAGGTTATAAAACACGGAAACCGGAAATTTGCGCACCTTGGCACTTTTAGAGCTTAAATAAGACATATTTTTGCAAATTTAAAATGGTCCTTTTTTTTATTTTACAAAATATTTTACCAATTTTTGCGGTTTTTTTTTTTAAAAAAAGCCTCAGCTAATATATTTTGTTTTATTTACTATATATTACAATATTTTTTTTAGTGTAAAAATATTTTGTAATGTGTTGAGTATATTTAAACACCACATACGGTCTAGTCGACCTCAAATTCAATACATTTCATACAATATCGTCAGGACGTAGTTTATATATTTTAGGACCATCAAACAAGGTTAAAAAACAAGGCAACCGGCAATTTGCTCACCTTGCCACTTTTAGGGCTTAGAATAGACATAATAATGGATAAATAAAAAATACATTTTTGTAAATACAAAATGGTCCTTTTTTTATTTTGGAAAATATTTTACCAAATGTTAATTTTTTACGCACTTATATCGATAAATACCGTTTTATAGCGCGAACATTTTTAAAGATAGGTTATTGAACATATTTTATTTTAAAATACCTTATCTTAGTCATAAAGAATGCCAATTTTCGACTCTTTTGAATATTGGGAAATATTTAAAAAAAAATAATTAACTATAACTAGAAAACTAATAAGCAAAAATTTCAATCACCTTTTTTTGGGACAACTTTCAAGAGTTTTAGCATTTTTTGTAAAAAGCGCAGGTAAATAAAAAAATTATTCCTGAGACCAATGGATATTATTTAACAGTTTTAAATATTCAGAATGTAAAAATACGATTTCGAATTTTTTCTGTCTAGCATGCCCTTTCGCATCACTGTGCAGCGCTTCTCTGCATGTGTTTGAATGTTAGAGTGATGATAAAAGTGTTTTTTTTTTTTTGTGTAATATCCTTTTACAGGATTAAGTGCTTTTTTCTTATTCTCTAATTAGGTGATTTATTAATTTAATGGAATTTTTATGCAAAGCAATTCGAACAGGTTTAATTGAAGAACATGCAAGGATAACATGCTCATGCGCTGCGTAAATTAATTTAAACAATTAAAGAGCCTAAAATTGTTTATGATAGAAATAGCAATGTTTTGAACCATACCGCTTATGTATTGCATAATTTTAGACTTGGCTTGGTGTATTAAGCTTTGTTTTATAACAGAACAATTAACAACAAGATTAAGTACGTGTGCTTTAATTATAAGAAAATAAAAGGATTAAAGGACTTGCACGATTTTTTTTTTAACATATTTTATGCCTAACTTTTTCTAAACACAATCATGTGAATTTGAACGTCTTTAAATCTAAAGGTATTTAACATTTCATTTAAAGCTTTAAATCTTTATTAAGCTTTTGAAAAGCTTAGTGCTGCTTCTAAGAAAATTTAATAGGATGAATGGCTCATGTGTGCATATTTTTACTCTCTTGTGTTGCATATTTTTTGACTTAAGGGAGGTTCTAGTAGAAACGTAACGCAATTGCAGGATTTTTTTTTCTTTTTTTTTTGAGCGAACGTTAATCTTTTCTGAAAAAGATCTTTTGTGGCATTTATTAAAGTATATTTCAAGAACATTATACAATTTTTTCGATGAAAAATAATTCAAAACGGTGGCTGAAGGTCTCGCTGATTAAAACCGTGGGCGGCGATAGCCGATGTGCGCTGTACACTCTACAGCCCTGCCAAGGGATCTGAAACAAAAAAACCAATAAGATTGTTAACCCAGATGAAATTTGGGTTGCCTTGTGCCTTGTAGATTTCCGATTTTAATAAAACCCTTTTTAAAAAAATGGCCGCCCTTTGAAAAAACGCTGTTTTTCCTCCTTTTTCTTTTGCTTTAATGTTAAAAAAAAAATGATAAATTGAATTAGCTTTAATTTGAGCCGTCAAACAACGAAATCGGTCAAGTCGTTGAAGCGCCAACAGGACAACAAAATTTAAGTTTCATAAAAGGATTAGGATGCTATATTATATACTACTAGCCTTTTCCTGGCGCGCGTTGCTGCACCCTGCAACTATATGGGAACTTAATAGGTGTATTCAAAACTTTTCTTAGACTCATAGTTTGACACCACTGTCATTTTCCACTGCCCGTTACAGTTTCCCAGTAGCAGGAGATCACCAAATAGTAACTCCATTTTGAGTTTGTATGTAAGTACTGCTACTTTTACTTTCAAAGCTATTCGATAATACAAATTTTAATTGTATGGGCGGAGCCACAGCCACTTATATAATTACAGCCACAGTTTTCTAGTAAATGGACATTGCCCAGTTTTAGTACAGTTGCCGACAGTGAGCATACAAACAAAATTATCAAAATGTAGCCAAATCGACGAAAACCGTAGGTAATATAGCATTTTTATTGATTTGTGGGCGGTAAAAGGGGGTGTGACAGAAATTTAAACCATCTCGTACTTGAAAAAAATGTACTGCCAAAATTTCAGCTCTATCGGCTCAGTAATTTTTAAGTTTCCAGCCATCACACAGACAGTGTTTTGCTTTTTGTATATATAGATTATTGGCTATAACTTTTGATTGGTAAGAGATACTAAGATATTTTTTTTTTAAAATTGTTCTTTTAAGCTTGATTATTTTTTCAAACATATAAAAACACAATATTGGAAAAAAAATTTTGTTCTAAAAAATCAATGGCCTTGTTTTTTGAATCACAGAAATGGTTTTTAATTTTTGCGTAAAATTTAAATAACCTTTGCTTATAAATGTTATAGTTTTTAAATAGAGTTGAAAATTTGCGAATTTGAGTTTAAATTATATATATATTTATATATTTTTTTTACAACAAAAACAAATTTTGAGCCTTTTTTTGAGGAAAACTCCAAAATTTCAGACCTTTTTTGAAAAAAATATTTAAAATATATATACTCAACTAACGCTTTGTTTGCTATAAGGTTTCTATAGTACTTTGATGAAGCTTTAAGACAAAAAAAATTTAACAAAGGGTATAAGAAAGCAGCAGTGATATTTGAATCGAAAGTCACAAAATTAAATTTCTGATTGTTTTTTTCTCATTTTTGAGCACGATGTTGCATTAAATATATCTTTGTAGTAAAATTTTTCATAGTTTTCAAGATATGTTCATGTTTTTGATGTCAAAATAACGGAAATTTTTTAATTTTACTAAATTTAAGAAATGATTTATATTTTGTAAATATTTGCATATGTAACAACTTAAAATATGCGATTTTGTAAAGAATTTGTTCTACAGCACCATCTGGTGTCCATGGTGGTTCACGGCAGATACTGTCAAAAAACTCATCGTACTTGAAAACTACTAAATACCAAGTTTCATTCTAATCGCATGAGCGGTTTGTGAGTTTTAGGTGGTTTTGCAAAAAATTTGTACTACAGCGCTCTCTGGTGTTCAAGATAGATCAAAAAAGATAGCAGCAAAACACTCAACGTACATGAAAACCACTGTATACCACTTTTCATTCTAGTCGCATAAGCGGTTTAAGAGTTTTAGGCAGTTTTGTAAAATATTTGTACTACAGCGCCCTCTGGTGTCCAAGGTGGATAAAAATTGATAGCCCACAAACACGCACCGTACCAAAAAACTTCTATACACAAATTTTCATGCTAGTCGGGTGAGTAGTTTAGGAGTCTATTGCATAGTTACAAACATAAGATCCTTTTTTATATACTCGTATATAGATTATACTCGTATATATATCTATAAAAATGATTTTAGTGAAATCCAAACAGAAATAAATTTATCTGCTGAATGTTTCACTATTTTTTAAGAATTTTAATATTTTTTGACAGAACCGACTAAATCAAAACAAAAAAGATACACAAACGGCTGAAACCTTCTGGCTTTTGCTGTGGTAGGGAAAATACAGCTAGAGAATTTCTTGGAAATAAGACGATATTCAAAGTAATCTTGTATTCGTAAGATTCTCAATCAGTAAAAAATGTAAAAACAAAATAAATTGGAGCACAGTAAATATCAAAGATTATTAAATATTACACATTTCGAAACGAGCTCTTCTCCGAAATTCAGATTGATGACATGCATATGTTATTTTGTGTTATAACTCATAACATGTAGGAAATATGTATTTTTTTTTTCTTTCTATACCAATCACTTTAATGTAAAGACTTCATGACAACTACAGAAGAATTTGATTTTATCATAGATTTAAAATTCTAGTATTGTTATTCATTTCTTGGAATACGAAAATATTTTAAACAATGTACTAAAACATATTAAATAAGGATGTTATTTCTTTTTATTATATTCCTAAGCTAAGGATAAACTGATTTATAAATATTTGTTTATATTCACTAAAACTTTATTGTACGTGGTGTGTTCAAAAAGTAGTGGGAATTTTTAAATTTTGTGGGTTGTGTTGGTCCGATTGGCACTTTTTTTTTTTTTTTTTGTGTACGCGTTGGCAAGCATGTCTAGAAAGTGTCCATAAAATTTCATAACTAGTTTTATAATTATTTACAAATAAATTAAAAATCACCAAAAGTACCAAAACATGTGCATTTTTTTTTTATTTTAACTGCTTACAAAAAAGAAATTAACCAATATGGCTGAAAATGTATAAATATTTTCTAGACAAACTTGCCTGTACAAGAATTACAAAAAAAAAAAAGGATACAGTATACCGTGTATACAGTAAAGAAGTGAAACTTCTTTCTCTTCTAGAATAAGAACCATTTTAGTGTAAAGGCTCGATTATGCAATCGTAAAGCTACGCAACGTAACGTGGCGTAGATTTCTATTTGGAATAGAACCCATCGCTGCGCTAGGTTACGTTACGATTTCACTAACCACTTACACTTATTTTTCATAAGATAGAACTGCTTTACGATTGCATAATCGAACCTTAAAGGCAAAGAGAGAACTTTTTAAGCAAAAGAAATACAATAAAAAGTTTTTTAAAAAAAATATTCTGTTTATTTAATATTCATTGGTATGGACCTATGGCCGAAAAGCAATTTATTTGATAACCAATTTGCGTCGTATTTACATATAGATGTGAATACAGAATACAACTTGATATATTTTTAATTCAACATATGTACGTATTAATATTACTCATATCAAATTATACTTTCTATTATTAATAATATTTCGATATAAAATTATATAACTACAATATGTTTAAAATAGTTATCTATTAAAAGAACTTATTCCAACTTTTCTTGCGCACAGTGTCAAGTTAGCATCATGGGCGACAGCATATGCTTCATGAATTTGGGTTTTTATATAATTTTATATCGCAATATTATGAATAAAAATATAATATGTGTAATATGAGCAAAATTCATAGAGGTTAATATATTGAATTAGAGATATACCAACGTTGGTATTCTAAAAAAATATTGGCATGGCAGCCCTAGTATGAGAGTCTACTTTAAGAAAATCATAATGCGCTCAGGGCAACTCTCTTATTCACTTCTGCTTCGCTGAATCTTTCTCTTTTCTACTCGAGTCATGGCAACCCCCCTGTCTACCACACATAGAACGCAATCAGCACACAATCTGCGGCTTTTGCCACCCAGCGGTAATCGAAGCGCTTCAAAAGCACTAAACAAGCGCTTCTCCCATAGCGCTTCACACATCTGAAGCGGTTTTTAAGTAAACCATATTTAAATTTACTAGTAAACCCGTATGACGTTAAAACGCCAAAATGCGCTCGCGATATCTTCGTTGTGAGGCTTAATAGCACATCTATTCTGTCGTTAACTAAAATTTACCGTAGCACGTCTCCTGAGCGAGTTATAATTCAACGATACTAAATTTCTGTTGGATAAGCTGCTATCTTCACGACCTGACCTTCCGTGCGTAGAATTGGGCTTATCACCCAATACAGATGTCTTAAGAAGAGGTATTGGATGTTTGAATTAGCTGTGCAAAGTATGCTCTCCTTCAAATGAGCTGGCGGCGATGCCAGTAAAGGCTCCTGGAATAGTGATTTTGCATGAACTTGCTATTTTGTGGCTAGTGTATCAATATAAAATATATTTGTACGTTTTTCGCTTCGCTCAACTGCTTTAATAATACAATAGTATGAAATTGAAAATTTGAGAAAAAATTGATCACATAGTTTTAGGCATTAAATAGAAAGCTGGCTTTCTTCGTAGAAGATTGATTTGGTTTTCTTATTTAAATACAAAATTTTTAAGAAAAAGTAAGACCTTATTGCACATCTACAGAGCAAGACTTTTCTATTGATACCCTCTTTATAAAAATCGCATTTACGGTATGGATTTGATGGTCATCACAAAAAAAGCGCTTGCGTAATAAAAATATAGAATAGATATTGGATATCCTAGGATGAAAGCG
The DNA here is from genome assembly GCA_943735915.1 of Pherbina coryleti. Taxonomy (NCBI): domain Eukaryota; kingdom Metazoa; phylum Arthropoda; class Insecta; order Diptera; family Sciomyzidae; genus Pherbina; species Pherbina coryleti. The sequence goes on along the minus strand of OX030950.1, from coordinate 143,550,510 downwards.
CTTCTTTACAAACAAATAGTTAAAAAGCTCTTTAAAAAAAACAAAAAAAAGCTAGAAAATTTTAAAAGATGCGGGGATTGAACCCGGACCACTGGCATTGCAATCAAATGTCTTACCGCTCTGCTATTACCACGCTGTTTTAGATTCGAACAAAATGTGTATAAAAATCTGAAAAGCACATCCTCAAACCATATCAAAACTACACATAAAAAGCGCTGTTTCTAGGAACGCTTTTTATTTTGCCGCTGGGCATCTACAACAAAAGTAGTTTGATTAATTGGTATATAGAGCAAATTTTTGCATGAAGAGTTTAGCTCATTGGATAGAGCGCCGCCTTTGTAATCTTGAGTTCGCAGGTTCGATCCTCAGCGGAAACAAGCATATTTTTTAAGTCTTTTATACAATGTATATCCATCTCATTCTCTCTACTGTAAAACATATCTTTCTTCTTTATCGTGTAACGAAATGAAGTAAATTGACCTTGAAATTTCACTCCTCAATATTCTCGTTCAAATTTCGAAGCGCCGCCTAAGAAGTTTCACTTCAAAAATCGTGACAATCGGAATAACACAACTCGAGAAATTTCAAAATTCCCATTACTTTTTGAACAACCTTCTATACGAGTGTCGTCACTACATATATTTCGGGATAAAAATAAAGACCGAAATTTTGTAAAAAAAATAGGCAAATATGTTGTTTTTTTATTTTTTCCACGGTACAACTTGAGACATGTAGAAACATAAGAAATATTCCATGAAATAAAGAAAGCAAACAAGTGCCGAAGAGTTATCCATCAAGACAATGCGAGCTTGAGGTGTTTTTGAGTACTTAAAACATCAAAGTAATGGGTCATCTGCTGTACAATCTTGATTTGACACCCAATGACTTCTTTTTGTTCTCGCACATCAAGGACAAACTGCATGGACAACTGTTTTTGACGCCAGAAGAAGCCTTTGATGCGTTCAAAAACTGGGATTTGGAGATGTCTCAAGTGGAATGGAATAAATGCTATGACAAATTGTGCGATCTCATGAAAAAATCTATTAATCATAAAGTAGACTATTTCGAAAAACAGTAAAGAGAAGAATTCTGTCCATATATTTATTCCCGAAATATATGTAGTTACCTACATATTACTGGCCGATTGCCAGAATTTTTCTTGGAGAGATGTTTTGAACACAAAAATATATGAGCATAATTAGAAGTGTAAGAGTCTTTAGGAAATATTCGACGCCATATTGAAAATTCTGGAAAAATATATAATAAAAGAGGTTTTCAGGATATATTGAATTTTTTTATTTTATCTGTCCTTTTACGAAGCATCAAAATTTGAAATTGTATAGTTTTTGATTGAGTCAAATTTTCTTGTCAAATAATAAAACGACATTTAGGTCTTATTTCAATTTTTTTCACACAGATAAAATTCTCCAAGAGGCCCGTAGGTATATCCGCCGCTATTCGAAACACAATATCTTACAAATGGCCGCCTCGGCTTAGCTTGCAGAACTCTATTCTTTTTTCTAAATATTCGATCACTCTTTCGCATAATTGGGGCTCTATTTCCGTGATGATGACTTCAATGATCGCTTTGAGAATTTGAATTGCTTGAGAATAACATAACCCTAACGAAAGACGCTCAACGGTGGTCAATACTCGTACTAATACAATACTTTCGCTACTCGTATATTACTTAGCACCATTCTGTTGAAATTATAAGTCGTCTCTGTACGTATTCTCCATCTCCGGCCACAAAAAAACCGGCTTATCATGTTTATGTAGCGTACTCCATTGACTGTAACAGCTTTTCCGTCGTAATTTTCGAAAAAGTACGGTCCTATGACGCCTACGGACCACAACCTGCACAAAACACTTGTTGTGAGTGCATTGGTGTCTCCTAAATCACTCGCGGGTTTTTGGATCCTCAAATGCGGCAATTTTGTTTATTAACGTGACCGTCATGAATGTAAATATATGTGAAATATAAAATTTATTTAAATACTTTTTTAATTAAATAAAATATTAAAATATTTAAACAGAACAAATAAAAAATATATAAAAATTATGCACGGATATATTTAAATATCTTTCAAATATTTACTATTTGAAAATAAAACTATCGCATTTATAGAAAATTTATATAAAAATATTGAAATGGAAAAACAAATTATTTGAATATTTCCCACAAGCTGCATCCATCAAATGCCATTTGGTGGTATATATTATTTTCTTTTTTACTTTTTTCGTTCTCTAATTTATACTATTTTTGACAGTTGGCGCAATATTTTGGCATCAAATGTCAAAAATAGTATAAACTATAAAAGGAAAAAGTAATATAGAGAAATAAGAAGCAAATTATGCAGCTAAATGACAACCGGTTCAAGATGTTCTTGAGAAAATACCGAGTTGTCACTCCACCCTACATGATTTCATCATGCATCGCACTCACCATCGCAATCACAAATCATATTTGCCAAAAATCCAGGCTATATTACCCTTGCAACATTAACTAAATGAGAACTATAAGAAACCTGCAACTGCAAGAAATAAACTGCAGGAACAGAGTGCAATGCTGTTGCTGCTTGTCGGAATATGTGTGTACGTGTGTGGTATAAATAAAATTCAAATACGGGAAAAAAAACGAGTTGTAAGGAAAACATTTGATTTATCCACGTAAATATTTGAATAAAATATTTGCACAGGAGTGGATAATGCTAATATGCGTTATTTCCCTTCAGGCGCGGATCCAGGGGGGGGTTTTGGGGGTTCAAACCATGAAATGACTCATTTAATGTTCACCATTACACATTTTCGTGTAATGTTGCATATTTTTTGTCATATTTTAAATTTTTACACATTTTGAGTTTAAGATTACAATTTTTTGTGTAGTAACTTAAACCTTTTTTGTGTAATTTTAAATTAATTTTGCACAACTTTCTGTTTAAAAATAAACAATTTCTGGTTATTTTCATTAAATGACACCAAAAGATAATAATTTTAGGCAACAACAGAAAATTCAACAAAAATTTACGGTCATTTTGATAGTAAATTTCAACAAATAGTTTAGAGTGTATAATAAGGGTGGTTAAATTTTAAGGGCCGATGTTGAATATAAACCACACCTAAATGTAAAGTTTTTTTCTGCATTTCATTTGACATTTCTCAATTTGAGACTAACTCAATTTGAACCGTTGAAGTTATTCAGGCTTATTATGAAAATGGGCTTTCAAATCAAAATGCATATCGAGCACTTCGTGATTTTTTTCGGTCAATTTAATCGTCCAAATGTGCGTACAATCGGAAAAATCGTACAAAAATTTGAACAAACCAGGGGCCGAATCGCCGCATCCGTGAACATAATAGTTTTCGTATGAGAAAAAATTATTATTATTATAATATAAATTATTATATTTATATTATAAAAAAATTAATCGTATAAAATTAATCGTATTCTCATACGATAAATTTTTTCTCATACGAAAGCCGTTACGTCACGGATGCGGCGATTTGGCCCCAGATCTGTAGGAGATGTGAAAACACCAGTAGTGCATGCTCGTACTGCAGAAAATATTGCTGCTGTTCGCGATAGTGTGGCTGAAGAGCCGTCCATCTCAACTCGTCGTCGTGCCCAACAATTGCACCTCTCACGCTCGTCGTTGATGAACATTATGCATAAAGACTTGCATTTACACGGTCAGAATGGTGGCAAGAAATGGCAACAGTGGATGATAATTTTTCGAAGAAAATCATCTTCAGTGATGAGGCACATTTTCACCTCAGTGGATTCGTCAATAAGCAGAATTGCCGCATTTGGGCGAATGATAATCCAAGAGTGATTGTCGAAAAACCAATGCACCCACAAAGAGTGACTGTTTGGTGCGGTTTATGGGCTGGCGGCATCATTGGGCCGTATTTTTTCCAAAGTGAGGCCGGGCAGACAGTAACTGTGAATGGTCTTCGCTATCGTGAGATGATAACGAACTTTTTATGGCCCGAATTGGAAGATATGGATGTGGACGATATGTGGTTTCAATAGGACGGTGCCACTTGCCACACAGCTAACGAAACAATCGCTGTTTTGCGCGACAAATTCAATGGCCGTGCTATCTCACGTGGTGGCGATGTCAATTGGCCGCCAATAATGTGATTTGACACCGTTGGACTTCTTTCTTTTTGGTTATTTGAAAGAAAAGGTGTACGTCGATAAGCCAGACACAATTCAAAAGCTAAAGGATGAGCTAATTCGGCACATTAACGGCATAGAACCTCACTTATGCCTCAGCGTCATCGAAAATTTGGACGTTTGGATGGAGGTCGATATTTTGTTCCATGCATAGTTGAACCATACCAATATTATCATAATAAAAAGAAATGACAATAATTTCCTTAATAATTTGTGTTTTATTCAAAATCAACATCGGCCTTTAAAATTTAACTACCCTTTATATATATAACGTACATAAATATTTTTGAAACCCCCCCCGAAATATATTCCTGGAACCGCCCCTGTTTCCCTTAGTGTGGCTTGAGCTGTTTACAACACTTTCCTTCACTGCGTAAAACTTTCGATATTTTCGGTCGAAAGTCCAGGGTGAATTCGTTAAGATGTCTTCGCATCTTGCACTGAGGAAAATCCAAACTCTTGGAGTTTTTTGATTATGATAATTATATTAAGTACACGACTCAGAACGCACATGATTAAGAGGAAAATTTTTTGCACACGGAACTGTGATTAATTTCAAATTTTCGTTATAAAATTCACCAAATTCAGTTTCTATCTTCACTATGTAGCGTTTTATGGTAAATTTTCCGCTTTTTTTTTAATGACAAGTGTGAACATTTGATAACTATCAAGCAACCAGCTGTTGAATAATATGCCTTTCCAACCCTATACCTCTAGTTAATACACCCTTTATAAGCCCTCTATCTAAATAAAAAATAAGCAATATTGAAAATAAGCCAAAATGCATAAAAATCACGCCCATCCTCTTTGTAAAGTGACATTAGCAGAATATTAAGATTTCTAATAATAATAATCATTATAAAATGATTTCAAGAGACATACAAATAATTTTTGGATTTAGTTCAGTTTTTCGCTACTTATGCTTTAAATATAACACCCCGAACACAATACGCGCGACGAGCGGCAAGCGCCAATTGTCACTTTTTGGAGACTTGTCGCTCAACATTGTCGCCCAACATTGCCGTCGGCTTCAATTTAATTCTAATTTGACAGGCAGCAAGAGCAAGTTTCTGCCATTGATTACATTTGTTATTACTGATCAAATTCGGCAAACTGAACTGTTGTGAAATTTATGGCAGCGATACCGTAGCGAGGGATATTTTAATTGAACTGTATTCAGAGCTGTAAAATCTGCATTCATATTCAGAATATCAAGCACAACTGAATAACGACATAAGAATCCATATATGAATGCAAAATTGATTTATAAATAAAATTTTAATTCACATTTAATTTTAAAACTTGATTGATTATTCATTTCAATTAATCATTTTTGTTGTCAATTTTTCAATTTTGTATTCATATGAAAACTATACACAAAGAATGCAATTCACAAAGAATTTGAGATTTTTTAATAATTTTTTTTTTTTTTTTTGTACCCATTATTCATATTTTATTCATTATTCATTTTATGATTCATTTGTTATTCATTATTCATTTGTTATTCATTACTAATTTCTTTTTTATTATTGATCGAATTAAAATTCGTTTATTGATATAAATGAAACGAATAATTATTAAATTTCTTAATTTGAATGTGAAATACAATTTTTATTTATGAATGAGTTTTACATTCGTTGTATAGATTCTTATTTCGTTATTCACTCATTCACCTTTTTGAAAATAAAATCAAATTGAATAGATTTCTTTTTCAGCTCTGACATTGTTGTTATTCTAAACGGCCATTGTTTTTTGTGTACTATGCTTGCTGCTGAAGTTTGCTGCTGTCGCGTTTATTATAATCAAGTTGCTCAACATTTCTCTACAACGGCAGATTGGAGACATGCTGCTCGCCACTCGTCGCGCACATTGTGTTCGGGTTATAATGTACACTGCGCTTCACATGAATGGGTACAGAGATTCTCAAATATGTATATCAAAGCTTATATCTCTGCTCTAAGCTTCTTAAAAAGCTTTATTTTGTTTTTGTTTTGAATATTATTAAATATTGAAGAAATCTTGTGAAAGAGTGGACTGAGATTTGTACCGTTAATGTGTTAAAATTAGTTTTTATAAACAAGTAGATAAATATGCTCTATTTTTCGCTTCACTTGAATTGGTACATTGGTCGAGGCATTGCTGTCGAATCAGGTGGGTGATCCAAAATTTTTTAAAAATGTCTTTTATCATAGTAGGAATTTTTTCTTTGAATTCTAATCTTTACAAAAATTTTAAAGAAAGTTAAAGAGTATTCCGAACAGGGACTTTCAGGTCGTGCACTTGCCAACAAAATTGGTGGAGTGCTAACGTTGTGTGCAGCTTTTTGCGAGACCCAAATATTTACGAGAAGAGCATGAGAGGAAGGCAAAAAAGTTCTACAACTGTTGTTAACATAAGAGTCATATTGAGGTCAGCATCCAATTCCAGTGACTCTGCGGGCAAAATAAGGGCGCAGATCACCAAAAGTGGTGTAATGCTAGTGTTTCTATTGTGAGGAGAATTATAAATGGTGCCGAACATCTAAAGCTTCAAAAACTTCAAAAGATACCACCACTGAACCAGCAAAGAAAGAAAGCACATCTAGGTTTTTGTAGAACACACATGTCATGGAAGGAGGAGTGGAAATTGGTGACTTTCTCAGATGAGAAAAAGTTTAATTTTAAAGTCACTGATGGTTTTAACTATTACTTCCACGATTTACGGAAGAAGGAGCGTTTTCTGTCCCGCCACCATGGTCGAGAAGGAGAAGTGATGGTCTGGGACGCGGTGTCTTTTTACGGTACTGTTGATTTCGAGTTTCAGAAAGCAAAAATAGACGCAAACTCATACAAACAAATACTGGAAACGGCTTTTTCGAAATTTTCAAAGATTTTTAGACCAATTCCATGGACATTCTAGCAAGATAATGCCCCCATACACACCGCAAGAGCTGTCAAAAGCTGAATAAAGGACCAAAATGTCAATTTGTTACCGTGGCCTCCTTATTCACCGGATCTAAACATAATAGAAAATGTCTGGGGATGCTTGTGCCGCAAGGTTTATGAAGCAGGCCGGCAATTTGATGATCAAGAGTCACTCATTGCAGCGATAAGGGTAGCATAGAGTGAAATTTCTTTAAATTATTTAAAAAAATCTGTATGATAGCCTACCAATTATACATTAACGGTACAAATCTCAGTCCTCTCTTTCACCAGATTTCAGAAAATATCAAATTTCAAAATTTAATGATATTTAAAACCAAAAACAAAATAAAGTTTTTTAAAAGCTTGGAGCAGAGAGATAAGCTTTGATATATTTGAGGATCTTTGTACCTATTTATGTGACGCGCAGTGTATCTATGTATTAAATAATATAAAATTATTCTTTATTTTCGTTCATTATTAATACTGAAATTTTTAACATTTCCATATCCGTTACATACAAATTTTGAAAATAAAATCCAACCACCACTGAAATTAAATATAAATAAACCGTAATTTTGTTTGAGGTTGACCCTTTTTTTTTGCTCGTCTAATGTTGCCGGCTTTACTGTCTAGCATTATTAAAATGTAAGGTCCTTTAAGTATAAACTTGCCCATGAAACTGGATTCTCTTTAAATTCTCATTCGTTTTATTTTTGGGTTGATTTGATGGATAAGAAATTTCATGCTGGTCACTTTAACGTTATCCATTTACGTTTTCTGCGTAGTATTTTCTTTTAGATCTTAGATTATATATAATTTCATTTGGTTGTTTTTTATTTTATTTTTTTTTTTCGTTTTGTTAGAACCTTATGATTTTGTCTAGCAGCCGCATAAAAGCAGTGATTGTTCTGTCTCGTTAGTTACAAGCGTCATAATGATGTCCTTGATTAAGAGACCGCTTGTATGGACGGTGAATAAAAAATTGATTTATTTAGCGCTTTTGTGGTTGCCATTGAGTTGAGCTGTGAGTTTTAGTTCCAAAGGTCAAAGTCACAAATTCAAAAGTTCAAATGTTTTTTGTGCGTTCGTATTTATAGAAATTAAATTAGCTTTAAAACTAAAGAAATTTTTTCTATTTAGTGGCCCAAATAAATAATTTTTGTATAACTAACATGCCCAATAATAGAAACATACTTGGTCTCGAACTCAAGAAATAGCCTCACTTACTAACTCGAGTAACACTCACTAACTCGCTAACTCTGCATTCATAAAAGGTCTCATTGACTCAAAAACTGCAGCCAGTGTAGCACTAGCAGCGCCGTAAGTTCTCTGATTTGGTTTTGAAGAACTTGCATAATTGCGGTGATTTTGATTTTTGCACAAAAAAAAAATAGTGTTTTTTGGAAAAAGTTAATTTTCATATTGGCGGCTGCCTTAATAAACAAAATTGTGGCATCCGAAAATCCGAAAGTGATTCAGGAGTTACTAATGCACTCACAATAAGTGACTGTTTGGTGCAGATTGTGAACCGAAATCTTATAGGGCCGTACTTTTTCGAAAATTACTACCTTAGAGCCGTTACAGTCAATGCAGTGCGTTACAGAGGCATAATAAAGAATTTTTTGTTGTCGAAGATGGAGTATACAAACACCGATAACCTCTTCTTTCAACAGGATAGTGTTATGTATCATACAAGTCGCGAAACTATAGATTTAGTCCGCCCGAAGTACCCTGGTCGCGTAATTTTGTGTTTTGGAGACACCAATTGGGTCCCAAGATCTTGCTATTCAACACCGTCGCATTTCTTTCTTTAGGATAATATTAAGTTAGATCTATGTTAACGGTCTGCAAGTAATTCCTACCCTCAAAGCAAACATTGAAGTTGCCATCGCCGAAATAGAGCCCCAAAAATGCGAAAGAAAGATCGAATATGTCGGGTTTAGCGGTGCAAGTTGAACCGTGATAGCCATTTGAAAGGTATTGTATTTTCCTTATATTCTCTATATATCTACTTTATAATTCAATAAAAACTTTAGAGACATCGAAATCTTTGCTTATATTATTAAAAAACCAAGTCTTACACCTCTTGTTGATACACACGTTATTATTGCCCATGACTTACATATATGGAGACAACTCACTTTAAACCATTTTGAACTAATAATTTAAAGTTTCAAACTTGGCATTCGTTGATATGCAATTTTTAGAAAGCAATAGAGCTTTTCATGATGCGATGTAATGATGTCTTACATCATAGTAAATGTACCATATTTTGCAACATTTGCAATCATAACAACAAACTGTACTCAATGTCGTTTGCTACGCCTTTGCATACATAGACTTTGCATACACCGAAAACATAACACATGGTCCAATAAGTCCCGAGACTTAGTAATAAAAAAACTTTTTTTTTTTGCAAATATCCTTTTTTATTCATCAACATAGGTTTCTTCAAGAGCAATACATTCATTCCACTGCTTTTCTAACTTTTCAATACCGGTTTTGTAGAACGATTTGTGCTTCGCCTCAAAATACGCTTTAGTTTCAGCCATCACCTCTTCATTGGAGCCAAATCTCTTGCCGGCAAGCATTTTCTTGAGGTCAGCAAAGAGCCAGTAGTCGCTGGGGCCCAAATCTGGCGAATACGGTGGATGAGGAAGCAATTCGAAGCCCAACTCGTGGATTTTCGGCATCGATTTGTGACACGGCGCATTGTCTTGGTGAAAAAAAATGTTTTCTTCTTCAAATGGGGCCGATTTTTCGAGACTTCATCCTTCAAACGCTCCAACAACGCTATATAATAATCGCTGTTGATTGTTTTTCCCTTTTCGAGATAATCGATGAACAGAATTCCATGCTCATCGCAAAATACAGATGCCATAACCTTTCCAAGCCGACTGTTGTGTTTTTGGTCGCTTTAGCGACTCTCCACTCAGCTGACGACCGTTTTTATTCCGGTGTGTAATGGTGGATCCATGTTTCATCCATTGCTACATACCAAGGCAAAAATTCATGCTTAGTCTTTGTAAACAGCGCCAAACAGCTCTCCGAATCATCGACACGTTGTTGTTTTTGATCCGGTGTGAGAAAACGCGGTACCCATTTGGAAAGCAGCTTTCTCATCGAAAAATGTTCTTGTAATATTGTTCCCACACTTCCTTTCGATATCTTCAGAGCCTCAGCTAGCTTGCGCACCCTCACTTTACGGTCGGCCAATACCATTCTGTGTATTTTGCAACAACTGCCTCATTTGGGCGTTCTGAACGTTCAGCATCATTTGTGTCTGTACGACCAAGTTTAAACTCAGCATACCATCGGCAAATGGTTTCTTTTGACGAAGCAGAGTCCGAATAACACTTTCGAATCCATTGCTCAGCTTGGACGGTATTTTTTCCCATAAAAAAACAGTGATAACGGTTGATCACTTATAACATGTTGATAAAAATCAACACACGGAATTGCTTTGAATCCATTATTTTGAAAATATCAACAGTAGCGTTACTTAAATCACTGCAACTTCTGAACTAACCGTTAGATTGTCATGAAATTTTTACACGTTTTGTTTGAAGGTTGGAACTTTCAAAATATTATATCGATGTTTCGTAAGAGGTGCCACCTAGTAGTTAGTCTCGGGACTTATTGGACCATGTGTTAGTTCTTCACAAAAAGTTCTCACTAGGCCGAAAAAAAAACTGAAGCATGCGCCTCATTTTTTTATGAGAACTAAAAGCCCCACTCTAGCAGAAATTGTTTTATACTTTTAAGTTCGTTTTAAAAACGTAGTATATTAAAAATTTTTTTACTTAAATTATTATTTTTTGGTTTTTAGTCTTGTACGTTACATTTTAAAGGTTTTATGTTTTAATCAGAGAACGCAAATGAACGAAACGATATCCGAACCTATCTCTCAGAGGGTGATACAAAAACGTTATTTTTCATTCGTTTCGTTCGTGAGGGCTAACGAAACATGAAACTTTTCAGTGGAAGAGAGAACTAACGTAAAAAAAAAACTGAAGAAATTGTCGAGGCTCGAACTCTCAGCCTCACGATTATAAAGCAATCTCCTTGCGCTCTGAGCTACAAAAACCATTTAAAGATATCATCTAAATAGCAATAAATAAAACAAACTACTTTTTACAATTCTTTTTTTTTTGCACCTTCTATGGTAAATTTTTGAAAATTTTAATTTATTTCATAAAAAAAACCAAAAAGTCTTTAACATTATCGAGGCTCGAACTCGGCTACCTAGCGTTTATAAAGCGATCCCTTTACGCTCTGAGCTACATAACTCACATGTAAATATTTTCTAAATGTAATTTATTAAAGGTAATAAATTCACTTCAGTTGTGAATTTTTGAAATTTTAAAATGTCAATGAGGTTACTATTTTTTTTTTTTTTTTTCAATATTTATGTATGTATGTATTGAATAAGTTCTCATTTTAGCAAAAAAAATAAACGTACAGACAAGAAAATATGTAAGTTACATTGTGGTGTCATCCAGTTCTGAGCTACATTTTAGGTTTCAAAACTCTAGCTCATCGGGAAAATGGTAAAAAATGGATTCAAAGATTTGTACGGGACAGACAAATGAAGTGAAGCTTATAAAAACGTTTAAAAAAAAATGACTAAAAATTTTTGGAAAATATTTTTGGTTGCAACTCTTTTGACAAATTTACTACAAAAATTTAAAAAATTTTAAATTTTTTTTCTTTTTTACAACTTCTTCTCAAGATTTTCTCAAAAAAAAGCGATTCAAACTCACTCGTTTCTTTAAAATGATGTTTGCGAAAAAGTATATTCAAAACGTTACTGTTTGCTCCCAACAAACTGGCATTAATGCCCGAAATTATCTTATATCCACCAATTTCCTAAATAAATATAAATTCCCCATAATTCACGATATTCCCCACAATTTGGCATCACTGCTCGTAGCTTGTGTGTTCTTTTTTTTTTTTTTTTGTTTACATTCTCAAAGCCACTGCTTGTACTTCCACAGTCACCCGTGGGCAACTACATGGACAACAATGCTTTAATACATGCAGCATAAATTAGAGTAAAATATAATAAAAGTTGCTCTCACTCACCGATTTGTGGCACATCGTATTGACGCTGTCCGCGCGCTGTGCGCAGCATTAATTGACTTGCTATGCTGTGGGTGACCGGTGGCAGCTGGGACTGCAGCGGCGAATAGCCGTTCGCGCCCACGTTGCCAGCACCTAAGCCCGAACGCTTGTGATTGGGATGTAGCAAATGTTGCTGCTGCTGCTGCTGATGTTGCTGATCTTGCTGTTTTAGCTGGTTGAGCTTGTTTTGATTATTATTGGCTGCATTGGCTGACGCTGAAGCTGCAGCATCGGCGCTGCTAGGCGCAGCTTGATCGGCTGGCTTAGCATTGCTGGAGGAACTTGTTGCCGAGGAATGTTGTTTTTGCTGCTGTGACTTTGTTACACTTTCATCACCATTTAATGTGGATGCAAGCGGCAACTTGTTGTTATGCTGCATGCCAAATCGCTGCTGCTGCAAATGTTGTTGCTGCTGCTGCTGTTTGAAATGCTGCTGCAGTTTCTGATGATTCAGGAATTGTTGCTGAGCGCGTTTTCGTTGCCATTTTTGTTGCATGCGTGTAGATTGTTCGTAGTGTGGCTTTTGCTGCTTATTGCTATTGGTAGTGGAGCTACTGCTGCTGCTGCTGCCTCCAACATGTTGCTGGCGTTCAGCCTGCTCAAACAGCTCCTGTAGAGCTGCTGGAGGATTAGCTTCCAATTCATCCAAGCTATGGTAGGGATTCTGCTGCATGCGACTAGTGCCATGATAGAATGGCTGCGGTTCATGCTGCTGTGGCCAGTGATGCCAACCGCCATCATCCTGCAGCTGCTGCTCAGCCAAAAGTTCATCCAAATACTGATAGCTATCCAGATCGGGAATGATATCCTCCACATCCGGCTCAGCATCCAATACTTGCCAGTCGAAAGTTGAGTCATGGCGTCGCGGCTCGAATGGCTGCTGTAGCTGCTGCTGTTTCTGATGATGCTGCTGTTGTGGCTCTAGCAGCGGTGGCGGCTGCACAACGCGCCCATATTCATAACGACGTGGCAGCGCATCCGCATCTTCATACTCAGCTGAGTCATAGTCGGTTGCGGGCAAATGTTTCGGCTGTTTTACGACATTGCCAAACATAAAGCCGCGTGCCTGCTGCATCAACAGTGACGGATAATCACTGCCACTGCTGGCAAGGCTTTCCTCCGCATCTTCGGCGGGCGTCATTTGTATGCGTCCCGTAACAATGGGACGTCCATGATGACCTGTGGCCGCAGCGCCTGCTGCAGCTGTCTGCTTGGCCAGACCGAGCAGCATGAGACGTTCACGTTCTAGCTGCGCCATATCAGCCAGCTGCTCTCCGTAGCGGCTATTAGTGGCATCGAGTACATGTGGCGACAAGTGCTGCAGATGCTGCTGCTGCTGTTGGTTGGCAGTTAAGATGCTGCCGCCACCGGTTGAATGTGAGCTATGCTCTAGCTTATTGTTGTTGTTATGATGGCTGCTGCTGCTGCCTAAGCTAGCGCTGCTGCTGCTAGTAGCTGTGTTGCCTACACTGCTGCTGCTGCTGCCGGAGTTGCTGTTGCCATTCAAATGCAGCGCATAGAGGCCGCCATTGATAAGGCTCAGACAGGCCAGCGTCTGCACGAGTGGTAACCACATTTTTTTACGCTGTGGATTTTTAAGCTTTTCCAGTAGATGTGGTATGTTTGTGGTTTTAGGCTTTTTGCTTTGGTTGCTTATTTTTATAATTTTCAATTTTTTTTTCTTTCGCTTTTGTTTTATATATTTTATGTCTTCTCCGCGTCTAGGATTAATACGTTATCGCTGTGTTGTTTTTGTTGTACTGCGCTTTCGCTAACTTTGTCGTAGCGTAGTGTTGTGAGTGGTCTGTGCGTGGGTAACGTGGTAGTGAAGCGAGTTGGAGCGGGTGCTGTTGCTAGTGATGGTTGGTGGCTGGTGGTGGGCAGGGCTTAAGCGCCTGGAGTTATGCTAGTTAGAGGTCGTCTACTTGCTAAGCTAGCAACTTGTACTTGGCATATTCCACGATTTTCCACTGTCTCTTCCACACTACGTCTTGCTTCCGCTTGGTAACTCTTGCTGATTTCTTGTTTTTCTACTATTTGTTAGGGTTTTGTTTTGCTGGCAAGCAATTCACCAACTTTTTTGCTTGCAACACCCTTGCAAAGTTTTCAGCAACTTTTTATTCTATGTTTTTTCTATTGTTATTGTTGTTGTTTTAACTTCTTCTTGGCGTCTGAAAATGAATTCTGTTTTCTTGCTAGATTTTATTTGATTTTCTAGCTATTTTTAGAAACTTCTTGTTTATTTTTCCTCGTAGAATCCTCGCGTTCCAATTTTTGATGTGCTGCCAACAATACGTTTTTAAAGACTTGCAGGACAAAAGGACTCTGAAATATATAACTATAGTCCGAAGGAATGTTTTTACTTTGCAGTCTTATGTTTTGGTAAATTCAGACAGTTTTATGTTGTTTGTTTGTTGGTTGTTTCTTTGCTGCTGCCAACAAAATCAATAATCAATGTTTAACGGTTTTATTTACAACTTGATGCTGTCTGCTTTTCCGCTGTCTACACTAGGTTTTTGCTGCACTTTACTAATACTTTTACTACTATTACTTTGACTTGCTACCCTTTTGTTTAGTTGTGTGGTTTTGCTTTCCTTATTTTCTCTTTTTTTTTTTTGTTATCTATTGCTTTTTTTTTAAATTGCTTATTTGTTGGATGTGTCCAATTTCTGTTAGTTGTTTTTGTTTTTGCTAGTTTCTTATTACTTGCTTTCTTTCTGAGTTCTTGCGAATCGAACTGGTTATGCTGTTCACCCTTGGCTCTTTGTAGGGTTTATTTTAATAAGCTTAGATTTTATGATGCTTTTAGCGCAGATCTCTCTGATTTTCTACCTGTTTGTTTGACTGAAACTAGTGTTTACAGGCTGTTAGAATAATTTGTTCACTTTTTCTCGGATTGGAATTTCAAAGTGGCATAAAAGCTATCGAAAGCTTTTAAAGCTTTTTGACAGCTTTTGATCAAAAAGTTTATAATAACTTGTTCTTTTTACTTTTTTATGCTTCAATGTTTTCCTTAAAGTTTTGTTGGAACTATAGCTTCGAAGTAATCAGCTAAGAGAAAGCTCTTTTACGCCTATTACTTACTGGAGTTTGAGTTCGTTCTTTTTTAAAGCCGTACTTTAATACTTACTTTAATACTTTGAAAAGTCTTTTTATTCCTTATAGTTTATTTGAAAGCTTTTAAGCTTAAGTGCTTTTGAAGTCGTTATGGCTAGATTTCAGTTATTTAGTATTTAAGGCTGTTTGAGATTTATAGATGAGCTGAGTTTTTGAGCTTTTTTTTTCTCTCTCTTTAGCACTGTTGTGGATCTTTTCGAGGGTTTGATGTTTTTACTTTTTACTGCAAGACTTGATTTTCTGGTTTAAAGCAGAATTCAGCTCTTATTTTTATACTCTCTGAACGTAAGAGATGTTTTAATCTGAACAGCTTTTATCAGATTTTTTTCTGGTATTTTTATTCAAGCACTCATCTGAGTACTAATTTTTGCCGTTGATTTTAAACTGAATTTACACTGAATAGCTCTGATTTGAAATTTTTAATGCTTTTGAGCTTTAAGTTTTTGTTTTTTCCTCAACGTGATTTTTTGTTGCCTAACAAAATTCAACTTTTTTTGGGTAATGTTCGTATTTTCCTGTTAGTGTGCAACTGTAATAGTTTTAATAATATACTGGATAGATTTGTATTTTTAGCACTGCTTTTGAATTATTTGAGCTTTAAAGCTCTTTCTTCTTGGCCTGGTTTTTAATTAAAGAGCTCAATTAAGCTGTTCTTGATTTATTTTCTGAAGCTTGGGAGACTATTTTATTCCATCCTTGTGTAAAAGCTTTTACAAGGTTTTTCAGATCGTGTTCAAGATAGCGAATTCTTCCGAAATGAAACTTTTTATAAAACTGATTTTGGAATCAAGGTTTTAAGGCTTTCAATTGATTTTCTCCTCTGTGTGTCTTTCTGCTTTCAAAAATCGCGGTGTTTCTTATTCTTGTTCAGACTTTTCAGACGATAATTTCATAGCACACGCTTTAAAAATCTTTTATAGGAATTTTCAAGTTCCGATCTTTCACTGTTTTGAATTTTCTCTACGTACTGAATACTTGATATCATTCACCTATGATTTTTTTTTTAAGTTTTTAAAGCTCTCTCTGAGACGTAATCTAAAAAACAGCCTTAAGATTAGATGTCAAGATTTTCGAGGTTTTCCAGAATTCGTGGAAAACTTCTGAAATTGAGCTACGCTACTTTTTCAACCTTCAGTTGATAGCACTTTCAAGGCTATTGTGCAATTGCTGCTTTATTTCTCGCATGCAATATTTTTGTGGGTTTCTTCGGTCAGTCCATCAATACTTACACGCTCAATATATCAACAGTTGTTTCGAACTATGAATGTTGAAGAGCTTTCTTCGTGTTGTTTTGTTGCTCTATTTGTTGATTTTCCTGTTTTTTTTTTGTTTTTTTTTGTCTTCACCTTTTAATATCACCAAAATGTTGTGTGGCCTGCGGCTTTTTTTTTTTGTCCTTTTGGCCTCTGTCTTAGCTTGTTAGCCCGCCGCTATTAAGCTCTATAGCCCAAAAAAAGAAAAACAACAAATGCTGTTAATCTAAGGATTTTAATGAATATTTTTGTTTCTATGTTTGTTGCTGTGCTATTAATAGCGGTTTTTTATTATTATTTCCTTTTTATGTGTTTTTTTTTTCTGCGACTAATGCGTTTTCTTGCTTGTGTCCAAATTATATTTATTTTTGGAAATATCCTTGGTCACTGAGGCCTAGTCCCAGGGCACAAGTTTAGGTTTTTTTTTGTGTGCTCGGTCAGCGCTTTGGATTGAGTGTGTTGTTGCTGTGAGTCTCACTTGTGAGCTTTCTTATTTTATGGGTTTTTCTTTTTTATTTTTGGTTATTTATATGTTGTCCCGACGTCTTTGCTTTATTTAGTTAGCCTTGTGTTGTACAGGTTGTTGTTGTTGTTGTCGAAGCAGCTTTATTGTTACCTCTTGCTGGCTTTTGTACAGGTTCTTGAGACTTGAACGTCTGCTGAAGTGGCTTCGTTTTGTTGCTGCTTCTTCTTATTTTTTTTTTTTTTGTGTCGCAGCAACGTGTTTCCTGCTTAGCTTGCTGCGTTCCTTCTAATGTGTCCTCACGCTGAAGTATCTTTTTAACGCGTGCTTTTTTTGTTTTTATTTTGCTTTTCCCTTATTTCTTGCAACACTTGTCTGTTGTGCCCTTTTTTATGATTTTTTTTTTTATTTTAAAATTTGCTGTTACTTGCCTACTCTTATGTTGGTTGTGTGAGTTTGTTCCTGCTTGTTACTTCCTGTTCGTATGAACTTCAAAAGTAAGGTTAACGAAAAGTTAAGCTGGGCTCAGTTCAGTTAAGTGCCACACTTCACCTCTTTTGTTTTTGTTGTTTGTTGTTTTTGTTATGTGTTCTCTAAGGGTTTTTCTATAAGTGGTAATTTTTTAATAAGATTGAGTTTTTTTTTACAAACTCTTTGAACATCAGCACTTTTATGTTAACTTTTTTTGTAGACTTTAAAAAGTTGAAATTTTTTTTTTAAAGTCGTTGCTTAGCATTCATTAACTATGCGCGTTATCAGCTGTGTTCGGATTCGAAAGCACTCATTCTTTAACATAAATTTTAAGATTCTTCACACAGCTTTAAATTTTAAACATCTTTTATTCAGGCTTTTGTATAAACTTATTTTGTCACTTTGATTTTTTTTTTTTTTTTTCTTTTTTTCTTAAAGGAACTATTCGACACTTCGTTTCTTTGTGATTTTTCTTTGGGTAATTTTATGGGTATCGCTTTTAAATTTTTATTTCACACATGTTTTCAAAATCTTAGACTTTACCTTAAAAAAATTTCATTTATTTTCACACAATTATATAGCACAATTCTTACTTATTTCGCTTTAATTCTAGGAAGATTTTCTAGATTTTTTTTTCTTTCAAATTGTTTAATTTTTTATATTATTTCTTCTTAAAATTTAATAAAATTACATTTTTCCTGCATCAATGCCATAAAACTTTATAAAATATACACCCACTTTTATATTAACCGTTAAAAAATGTCACTTAATTTGTCCTTCCTAACGTTTGAACCGACGAGCAAGGACTCGACGTCTCAGCAGGACTCGCCTGTTTGTCTGCCGTGAAACGGTGGCTCGGTTTCGTTCGCTGGTGCTTGTTCTTCTACAACTTGTTCGACGTCGTCGTCTTCGTTTTTCTTTTATCCTGTCGTATCGTGTTTCGTTTCGTTAACTGCTTCGTCCGGTGCTACTTTGCACGACGCGACGGCAACAACGTTTGTTCGCTCAATGCGCTGGTTTGCTAGCCAACCACTTGTTTTCACTAAGAACCCATTTTCGAAACTACCATGGCAGTGTATGTATGCGTCTGTGTGAACGTGTGTGTGTGTATTTGCGAGTGTACAAGTGAGTCAGTGTGCATGTGTGTGACTCTAGGGAGCATTTCAGACCACCCGCCGCCTGCATCACCACCCCGATCATTGTTTTGTTGCTCGTTTCCACTTCGGATTTTTGTCGCCGGTCCTTCGTTTTTCGTTTGTTCGTTTACGAGTGTGAAAAACACACACTGTATAATATAAGGACAAAGTTTATTTTTGGCATACGCGCGAGTCCTTCTTGTGTTTAATTTTTTTTTATTTCTTTCTTTCTTGTTGTTGTACTTGTTGTTCTTCTTCGTCCTTTTTTGTGGAAATTTTGTGTGTGGGAGCATGTGGCGCAGCAGAGAGCGTGTGCCAGAAAAATATTGTGAAAATCATATCAGAGCGCGAGAGAGTCAAATGAGAGATTTTAAAATAGTGACCATGTGTTATGCGAGTTCAAATTTGTTTTTTTCTTTTGCTATCATCTTTGTTCTTGAAATACTTAAGAGAGTATTTTTGGAGAATATTAACCACAAAACTATTTTTAAACTTGTTTTTATCCTTAAATGTTCTTTGTATTGCATAATAAAGTCAATAATATTTCCACAAGCAAGTTTTTAATCAAAATCAAACAAATTCTGTGAATCGGGTACTTAAAAGTGTCACGCTATAATTCTGCAATTTTTAAATTTATCTGGTTTTATCAACAATTTCTCTTGTTTTAACAAAATAATTAATATAAAATACTTAATACTTAATACTTAATACTTAATACTTAATACTTAATACTTAATACTTAATACTTAATACTTAATACTTAATACTTAATACTTAATACTTAATACTTAATACTTAATACGTAATACTTAATACTTAATACTTAATACTTAATACTTAATAATTAATACTTAATACTTAATACTTAATACTTAATACTTAATACTTAATACTTAATACTTAATACTTAATACTTAATACTTAATACTTAATACTTAATACTAAATACTTAATACTTAATACTTAATACTTAATACTTAATACTTAATACTTAATACTTAATACTTAAAACTAAATACTAAATACTTAATACTTAATACTTAATACTTAATACTTAATACTTAATACTTAATACTTAATACTTAATACTTAATACTTAATACTTAATACTTAATACTTAATACTTAATACTTAATACTTAATACTTAATACTTAATACTTAATACTTAATACTTAATACTTAATACTTAATACTTAATACTTAATACTTAATACTTAATACTTAATACTTAATACTTAATACTTAATACTTAATACTTAATACTTAATACTTAATACTTAATACTTAATACTTAATACTTAATACTTAATAATTAATACTTAATACTTAGTACTTAATACTTAATACTGAATGCTAGTTTTAATGCTAGTAATAGTGATAGTGATAGTTTTAATGATAGTAATTGTGATAGTGATAGTTACAGTGACAGTGATAGTGATAGTTACAGTGATAGTGATAGTAATCAGGGACCGTAACTGTTATGACTTTTTTAAAAAAAGTCAATAAATAACAGTTAAAATTTTACTTCTAATTTTTCGGTCAAAAATAAAAGTTAAAATATGACTTTTATTTTTCCGATCAAAAATAACAGTTAAAATTTGACTTTTATTTTTTCGGTCACAAATAACAGTTAAAATTTGACTTATATTTTTTCGGTCACAAATAACAGTTAAAATTTGACTTATATTTTTTCGGTCAAAAATAAAAGTTAAAATATGACTTTTATTTTTTCGGTCAAAAATAACAGTTAAAATTTGACTTTTATTTTTTCGGTCAAAAATAAAAGTTAAAATATGACTTTTATTTTTTCGGTCAAAAATAAAAGTTAAAATATGACTTTTATTTATCCGGTCAGAAATATAAGTTAAAATTTGACTTTTATTATTTTGGTCAAAAATATAAGTTAAAATTTGACTTTTATTTTTTAGTTTTAAGTTTTATTTTTTATTTTATTTTTTTTCTATTAAAAATAAAGGTACACAATTTGACAGTGACATCCCATATTAATTACTTGCTTACCCGTAACCCGGCACACGTTGTTTTGCAGCCTAAATTTATTTGTCGTGCTCTTTTTGGATTTTCGCGATTTTTCGTTTATTTGAAAATGATTTTTATTAATATTTAATTATTATACTGTGCAACACAACTTTCTCAACAAAACGATGAAAGTTCCTTTTCTTCACTTGAAGACGAAAACTAGATGGGGAAAAAATTTTCGGCGTCCTTGTTTATAGTTATTAGTTATAAATAGTATATAATAGTATATATTTGGCCCACCCTGTATAAGTATTTTACATATTTCATTGAGCAAGGATAGGGTATAGAACAACAAGTAACTCGGGTATGATTTGAGTATCCGATTTCAGTCCGTTACTCATTTCAGTTCTGTGATGTTCTCTGATGATCATTTCAGTTCACAACAATGACAGGGAACGCAAGGTGCAGTGATAAGCCAAACAAAGGCAGATAAGAGTAGAGTGAATAGAATTTATACTTTTGTTATATTTTTTCACCTTTTAACCGAAAAAATAAAAGTAAAATTTTAACTTATATTTTTGACCGGAAAAATATAAGTCACATTTTAACTTTTATTTTTGACCGAAAAATAAAAGTCAAATTTTAACTTATATTTTTGACCAAAAAAATAAAAGTCAAATTTTAACTGTTATTTTTGACCGAAAAAGTAAAAGTCATTATTTGACTTTTATTTTTGACTGAAAAAATATAAGTCAAATTTCAACTGTTATTTTTGACCGAAAAAATAAAAGTCAAATTTTAACTGTTATTTTTGACCGAAAAAATAAAAGTCAAATTTCAACTTTTATTTTTGACCAAAAAAAAAATCGGTCAAAAATAACTATTATTTTTTGACTTTTTTTAAAAAAGTCAAATAAATAAAAATCTTTTAAGATTATTATTCCTTAGTTAACAAGCATCGCTATACTTTATTCAAATATCGAAAAGACACATTTTTTCCGGCTGACTTTTTGAATCGAAATTTCGAAAATAACAGTTATTTTCGGTCCCTGATAGTAATAGTGGTAGTGATAGTGATAGTGATAGTGATAGTGATAGTGATAGTGATAGTGATAGTGATAGTAATAGTGATAGTGATAGTGATAGTGTTAGTGATAGTGATAGTGATAGTGATAGTGATAGTGATAGTGACAGTGATAGTGATAGTGATAGTGATAGTGGTAGTGATAGTGATAGTGATAGTGATAGTGATAGTGATAGTGATAGTGATAGTGATAGTGATAGTGATAGTGTTAGTTATAGTGATAGTGATAGTGATAGTGATGGTGATGGTGATGGTGATAGTGATAGTGATAGTGATAGTGATAGTGATAGTGATAGTGATAGTGATAGTGATAGTAATAGTGATAGTGAAAGTGATAGTGATAGTGTCTTTAACACTTATTAGTCTTTTTTTTCAATTAAAATAATAGTAAAAGTGTGTTTAATATCGTATGCTAAAATAATTAGTTAACTTTTAGTGATAAATTATTTAATGGCACAATTCTTTGTTTTCTTTGGAAAGCTAAAAATAGCACCCACATCCTGCTTCTTATTTCTCTATAAATGTTTTTTACCGGAAGCACAAGCTTCATCAAAGACCCAAGCATTAGAACACTAGTGTTGGCATGTGGTTCAACACAAAGACACAGTGACGACAACAAAAATATTTGTAAGCACACTTTACCAAACATGACATGAACAACAAAAGCATTAAACTGGGGACATCATATATCGTTATTGTCAACATCAACAACAGTGACTGCAAATTTTTGACATTTTTGTTGCTAATGTTGTCAACATCATCATCATATAAGATCTAACAAAACGTACCAACAACAACAGGCAGATTTTTGTTTTCAACATATTGCTGCTTATTTTGCAGCTGATGTTGCCAATGTTGCTGTTGTTATGCTTCTTCGATTACAAGCTCATTTTTAGCCATGAATGACTGACCCAGCTTCCAACTTTACTTTTCCGTATAATTGACTTTTTTCTCTGTGCTCTCTTTTGCATACTCGAAAATTTTAAGACCAACTTTTAACTCTTTGGAGTACAAGAATTTAACTTCTCTTTTTCGGTGATATTAACTGAACTTGTTTACTAATGTGTAGGAGTTATAGAAAGAACTAGAAGCAAATTATAAAAATCTGCCAGTCAAATTTGACTTCGCTGGAATATGTTCTACCGATGGCAACGAACAAAATTTAATTTGAGGGGCTAAGTTAAAGGTTTTGAACATTACTCAAATTTTTACGAAAGGTTTCTTATATATTTTTATGGATTCTAAAGTTGCAAACTTCAGCCCATTTTGGCTAAAAACTGTTTTGAGGGCTTTAAGATGTATATATAAAACAAATTAGCAAACAACATCTCATAAGTATATGAGTGGCCTTGCCAAATAAATTATTGATATGAAATAAAAAAATCTATATCATTTTGCTCTAGAAAACTTATAAAATTAACACTCGCATTTAACACATGTACAATAAAAAGCCGGCTTGAATTGAAGTTGTTGCTCATTTCCGAATTAAAAATATAAAAAAAGTTTTCACTCTCTTTAGCCAAAAATTTTTACGAATCTCTACAACAGAACTCAGCTGTTTGCTATAGAAGCGAAGCTCATAAAAACAAACAACAACAAGTAGGTGCAAAACACTAAAGCAAAAACAGGCGGCAGGCAGATCCTACCGCAAGACATTAGTGCTTGGAAGGGATTCGGGTCGAGAATTGTCGTATGCCGCTCCAGGCCAACCAGCCAAGCGACGACCACCCAGCAAAGTAAAAAAAAAAAAAAAATTGTAAAAAAAAATATCAAGAATAGAAGTCAACAATGAAGGAATTTTTGCAGGATATGCCTAGAAAAAGCAGTTGAACAACGTCAGTAGTCAAAGTAACGCAGGCGCAGACATATAGAAACGAGAGAGAGAGAGAGAGAGAGAGAGAAAATAAATTCAAATGCGAGAGCAAAGCAAAGAGTGTTAATAACAACAGTTGCAAGTTTTGTCTGAAATTTAGTACACTAATATTCACCGTTATTATAACTGTGCACTTTTGCTCTGCCCAGCTGCTCACAATTGATTGCTCTTGCTCCACTCAATAACGTTTGCTCTTTTCCTAATTCTCTTTCTCTTTCTCTCTCTTTCTCTCTCTCTCTCCGTAGCTTTGCCTGGTCAGTGGGTGCGCCACTAGAATGACGCCTACGCTAAACTGTGACGTAAACGCCAAAAAGCACACAACAAACACAGGACATTGTTTTGTGTGTATATGTGCATGAGCTGCAAACATGCTCATACAAACACACAAGCACACATACAAGCGAAAAAACAAGGCATACACATTTACAAGCTTGCATGTATCTATTCATGGTACAATACATACATAATGTATATGTATGTTTATTGTAGATATGTATGTTTGTTGGCATGTTTGGCTGTTCTCATGTATGTACGAGTTAAAAAGTTATGAATATTATAATTAATACCAGAAGGCAAAGCAATGTTAGGAATAAATTCAGTTTTTAATAATAATAGATTTAAGGAAAACAAAAGAAAATAAAAAAAAAAAATAAAAAAAAATATTCACATGTATTCCTACTTTACTCCAACATATTTCTTCAAGTGTTAACATAATTTTTTGCCAATTTTATGTTAAAACTTTATTAGGTGGGTTATTCTGCATAACCTAGATATGTTGTAGCTTCCATCACAGTTTTCAATAATAAAGCTGGTTTTTGTAAAAACACTAAATTTTTTTTCCCATTACAATTAGGTTTATTTTATATATTCATTTCTGTAGAATTTTTAGGGTACATGAAATATTTTCTTTTAGGATTGTATAACTTACAGTTGCTTACTTATAATGATGAAAATGATTTAATCAAACGATTATATTAGAAGTTATGAGCATTCGACCGTACCACCTCCTATGCAAAATAGAATATCGTGCCTATAAGATAATTCCTTATAGGACTGTCGAAGGCGGCTTTATAATCGACAAAAAGATGGTGTGTGTCGATCTGTTTTTCTAGGGTCTTCTCCAAGATTTATCGTAGCGTAAATATCTGGTCTATCGTGGATTTACCAGGTCTGAAGCCACACTGATAAGGTCCAATCAGCTGGTTTACGATGAGCTTCAGTCTTTCACATAATACGCTTGACAGGACCTTATATGCGATATTAAGAAGGCTTATCCCACAGTAAAAATAAATAAATAAATAACTGGCCATTGCAGCCCTTGAAAGGACTTTGACCTAGCTTCTTATGATCAATTGTGTTGTGCGTGTTATTAAGTTTGTACACAATTGACCGAGAAATGGACCTACATGCTTAACGCCGACTCCGAACGGCGATGAACGGAATGTTCTTATTCTCAAGAAGCTTTACATGGCATTTTGATTACTCTCTGAGGTTTGCCATTGTCTGCAGAGAGGTGGCGGCCGTACAGAAAAATTATTTTAATTCAAATAATTTTCTGTCGCTGCTGGGGTTCGAACCTGTGTCTCCAAGGTTCTTTGACATAGCGGCCACGCACTTTAACCAACTACGCCCCGGACGCCACGAACTACTGTATCCCACAGTAGTTGGCGCAAATTGTGGGATCGCCTTTGTTGTGGATTGGGCAGAGCACACTGAGGAATGCATTCTTCCGACCATATTCTGCATAGAAGCTCATGAATGTATTTAAAGAGAGCTTCGCCTCCATTCTTGAAGAGCTGAGAAGGTAAGCCATCGGCTCCTGCGGCTTTATTGTTTTTAAGCCAAGCTAAAGCTTTTAAGACTTCACTATGGTCGGGCAGCGGAACTTCAACGCTGTCGTCCAAAATTGGGGATTCCGGGATATCATCTCTATTGGCGGCACTGTTGTCGTCGTCACCATTCAGAAGCCTAGAAAAGTGTTCCCTCCACATCATCAGTGTACTCTGGATATCTGTCTCTAGATTCCCATTTTCATCCTTGCAGGAAGAGGCCTATTTTTTCGAAAAATTTTCGGACCTCATTCCTGTCACCATGTATCTCAATTTTCTCGCACTCACGCATTTCCGCCTGAAAATGCTTCTTTCTTCCCTCCTCTTCTCTTTGTATCGCTCTTTAGCAGCACGCGTTACAACCGACTGCAGGGTGGCTTTGTAGGCGGCGTCTTTTTCTGCAGTTGCGTCGCGACACTCCTGGTCGTGCCACTGGTTTCGGCGAGGGCGGTGATAGCCAATCACCTCTTCGGCAGCCGTACGCATAGAGAAATATGATTCCACTGCGCGCATATATCATCGATCGGAGGAGTGCTTTCTTGAAGCAGGAGTGAGCGAGTAGCGAAGTCTTCGGCTGTTTGTTTTGATTGCAGCTTTTCGACGTCTAGCTTTCTTTGTGCTGGATTGCGCGCATTGTTGGTTGCGCACAGACGTGTACGGATCTTGGCTGCGACAAGATAATGATCCGAGTCTATATTGGCACCACGGATCGTGCGTACATCTAAAACACTGGAAGAGTGCCTTCCGTCAATCAAAACGTGATCAATTTGGTTGCGCGTCTTTTGATTAGGAGGTAGCCAAGTTGCTTTATGAATATTGAGATGCTTGAATCTAGTGCTACTAACGACCATGTTTCGCGCTGCGGCAAAGTCAATCAGCTTCATTCCGTTATCGGAGGTATTGTCGTGGAGGCTGAACTTTCCGACTGTTGGACCAAAGATATTTTCTTTTCCCACCTTGGCGTTGAAGTCACCAAGCACGATTTTTATGTCGTGGCGGGGGCTGCGCTCATAGGCCTCTTCAAGGCGCTCGTAGAAGCTGTCTTTGGTCTCATCGTCCTTATCTTCTGTCGGAGCGTGCGCACAAATCAGCCTTATGTTACAGAATCTTGCCTTGACACGGATTATGGCAAGTCGTTCGTTCACAGGTGTGAATCGCAGGACATGATGCCGTAGTCGCTTGCCAACTACGAATCCGCATCCAAATTCGTGCTTCTCCACATGGCCGCTGTAGTAGATATCACAGGATGCTTACCGGGAGCAACCCTGTCCCTTCCATCGCATTTCTTGGATTGCAGTGATATCAGCTTTGTATCTTTCTAAGATATCTATCAGTTGGATAGAGGCACCATCCCAATTAAGGGTTCGGACGTTCCAAGTGCATATCCGTAAATCATTTTCAGTTTTTCGTTTGCGGTAGTCGTCATCAGATTTGGGGATCATTTTTATCTTATTTCTTATATGTTTCATTGAAATGTTTTTCTACGTGGTGGGCTTCAAACCCAACGCACAACCCTTTAAAGGCAGGGGGAGCCCGCCGCTCAGATTAGCCGTCAAACTATCGGTTGCCAGTTTGCCGTTTCTAGAGGACACCACGTAGAGGTTTGAGTCGACTTGAGACGAGTTCGACATGGATAATGCTGGCCTCACCAGGTTGAGGCAGTCAGACACGTTGCCATGTGAAGATCGCCCCTTGACCCTCACGCGTTGCCTTGTGAGGATCGTCCTCCGATTATGAATAACTTCTACTAAACTAAAAAAAAAAGTTATCGAATCATAATTTGACATTGGAAGACCAAGTTTGCATCATTGATTTTTAAATGACAGTGATTTCTCTAATGTTGTCATGTGCAGGGAACCACTGTGCACTGTAGACAAAGCAAAAAGCTCAAATGCATCAAAGCGTTGTGAGTTAAAAACTGATAAGTTTTCGAATGGAACTGTCAAAATTCATCTGGCATTGCTTATTATTGCCGAGGCGAAAGACTTAAACGGCAGCCATTGTAATTAAATCATTCATCGCTGCAACTGACGCTCCTGGGACAAAAGTATCGTAAGTAAGATCTCCGGTTGTTGACGCACAGGACAAATAAAGCATGTTTGCATATAGCATACCTCAAAAAGCACCTCAGAAATAATTATATAAAACTGCATTAAATCAATATCCTTTGATACAGATCTGTCAAAAACATTCAGGGTACTGCATATTCCTTTATTTGCAGTAAATACTGTTTTTTATTTAAAATTATTTGATATTTTTTCTAGCTAGTGTTTCTGTTGTTTATGATACCATGCTAAAAACGTGTAGTTTTTTTTTTAGTAAATATAGGTCGCGTATCGTTATTTATTTTCATACAGTAAGAGCCCCCATATTCCACTCTGATTTTTTATTTTTTTTTTTTTCGTATATGAGCGAGATTTTGAACTTGTGTTAACCATTTTTGATGATGGGAAAATATATTGTGCTATTCTTCTTCTCCTTTTACTCTCAATTCTTTTTCTGGCACATTTATAGCTTATAAATTTCATTTCATAAAGATATTGTGGGGTGTGTCAAAAATGTATGTCAAATTTATTACTGCAAATGACACAGTATAGAGGAGAGACAAAAATCCTCATATTTTTAGATTTAATTCGTATTTTTCGAAATGTAATATTTCGTAAAACATTTCGCAAATATAGATCAATATAAATTTCGAAACTTTTCAGTTATTAAAAAATTATTTTGAATTGCCCAAATATGCTGAATGACCTATATATAGTACACCAAAATTTTGGTTACATGGTACGTCACGTTTATTTTAATTTCAATTTTCAATTTCAATTTATTAAGTATAAAACGTTAGCATATAAGAATAATGTTTCTTTGCATGCTGCAAAATTAAAACAATTAAATTATTATTAAAATGATATAACAACAACAGTAATTGGGTGATTAATTAAACTTATTTTTAAGACAATTTTTAAGTAATTAAGAAAATGGCAAGAAGAATGTATTAAAAAATTATATAATTGCAATTTATAAAGAATACCAAAAATTCAAATATTTTAAAATCAATAGAAAAAACTATCTGGCAATAAACGAATTTGCCAGAATTTAACAATATAGGAAAAAAGAAATGAGAAAATATAAGAATTGAACAAAGGAAGAAAAGTAGTAGAAGTCGAGAAAAGAAAGGAATTAAGAGAAATATTCGAAGATTAAACGCTTAAAGGCTCTTTGGTCGGAAATGACTTTAATGTTATTTGGCAAAGAATTCCACAGTCTAATTGCACTGACGAAAAACAGCCTACTAGAGTTTTTGTAATAGTAGCTCGGAATCAAGAGGTTCATACTTCTATGCGATCTGCAGAACTGAAGTTTTTCATACAGGTAGTGTGGGCAACGTGTTTAGATTACTTTATGCAAAAAAATACAATTTCGTGCTTCAAGATAACGAAGTAGGCATCGTCCAAGTAGCTTAGTGCGGAAGAACGACACATGGTCAAACATCTTCAAACCATATACATAACGGGCAGCGTTATTCAGAGCAACTAGCAACTTGTGGGATGACCGCGAATCAAGATGGCTATAAACGACTTCCGAATAAGTAATAATTGGCATCAACAGTTGTAGGACAAGTTTACGTCTCGTTTCAACTGGGACAAACGCTGCAGCCATTCTCAGATTTCTTAGAGCAAAGTAGACTTTGCTGACGCAGGAATTTATGTGGTCCTCACAGGACAAGGCACTATTTATTTGAAACCCAAGATTAGAAGCCTTACTAACAACTTTCAACTCAACGTCGTTAAGGAGAATGGGGGGAAAATGTAGCTTTGTGAAAGGTGTTTTTATAATCGGTAAAACGTAAGATTTAAGAGGGTTCAGTTTAAGTTAATTTGCTTTAGCCCAATCTGCAATAATCTCTAAATCTTCATTAATTCTGACACACAGATCTTCAATGAGCCCAATAGGTCTTGATCATCTGCGTACGCATGCATTGTAACATTATTGCATTTATCGAAAATGTCATTGATGAACATTGAGAACAGAAGAGGGCCTAAAACCGAACCTTGAGGAACTCCACTAGTAATATTCAGAAATGTAGAAAGAATATTTCCAACATTAACTCTCTGTGTCCTCCCGCTTAAATACGTATTTAAAAGACGAACTGATGCATCAGAGAAGCCAAAATTTACTTTGAGTTTTTTGCACAAAATGTCATGGTTCACTGTAACAAAGGCTTTGGAAAAGTCCAACAAGTAGAGTAACGTCAAGTGTCCCATATCAAAGGATATTCTAACGACGTCCAAGACTTTATCAAAGTACTGTCTTTTTTTTTTTTGTTCATATACTCAGTACTCATCAATATCCCGTAGGAGATTGTGTGATCGCATTATTTTTGACGTGACAAAGTTACGTTTTACCGTAGGTTTCCAAAAAAGTTGAAAAATGCATTTTTTCAAAATTCATCGGTGTTGCATTGAATTGTTACTCGCTGAGTATAAGAGCTATGACAAAAAAAAAATGGTACGACCGTTAAGGTTAATTCTTTAACTTCATTACGAAAACAAAAAAAAAATTCAAAACGTCATCGAGATGCGGTGGGAGCTCCTTAAGCAACGCAACTAAAAATTTGTTACATGAAATTATTACTAGCTGAGTATTAGTGCTAGGATTAAAAATATGATACACCAATAAAGGCCTGTTCCAAGCCCTCACAACAAAATTAAACAAAAAATCTCTGACGTCATGGGGACACAGAGAGAGCCGCTCAAAGATCGACATTGCAACATTCATGCAGAGGCGTTGCATTGAATTTCTACTCGGTGAGTATATAAGCTACGATAAATGTTTAAAACGGAAAATGAAGGATTTATACTGGGCCTTACGACAAAAATAAAACAAAAAATTCTGACGTCACCAGGTCGTGAATATAGCATCTTATGTAAGAGAAATGTAATGACGTTGCATGGAATTATTACTCACTCAGGAGACGTGCTACGGTAAATTTTGTTTTACGACAGTATAGAAGTGTTATGACGCCTCACAATTAAATTACAAAAAAAAATTCTTATCATCATGATTTCAAGGTTGCAACCACATAATGCAGTTAAAATGCTACAGCCATGAAAAAACATTGCATGGAATGTTAACTCTGTGACTACTGGCGCAAAGGCAAATTTTAAGGAACGAAAATGAAGGTGAGGTCTTCGGGCACATGATAAAAATAAAAATAAATTGACAGCGTCATGAGGCCCTTCAGGGAACCGCCTAAAGTAAACCAAATGCATAACTTTTTCTGGATTAATTGCATGCAGTTAAAGTAAAGTTAATGCACCAAGGAAAAGCACAACCAATGGAGAAGCAAATAAAAAAAAGCCACACATCAAACATCAAATATCAACACCAAAAACAACAACAAAAACAACAACAACAACAACAAAAACATCAACATCAACATCAACATCAACATCAACATCAACATCAACATCAACATCAACATCAACATCAACATCAACATCAACATCAACATCAACATCAACATCAACACCAACATCAACATCAACATCAACATCAACATCAACATCACCATCAACATCAACATCAACATCAGCATCAACATCAACATCAACATCAACATTAACAACAACAACAAGAAACTTCGTCACGTCAAAACCTACGGGTGTGTCCACGGCAGAGCCAACTCTTTTTTAACAACAAAATAAACACCATGCCAAAAATAATTAAGATCGGACAACTTTAAGATTTTTCTCTCACACAACAAGACAGTCAAGGCACTATTTTTATGATATTTCAAATTTTCGCTAATTTACTTGTGTGCATGCATGCATGATAAACAAAAAAGATTAAAAAAGGTTTTAATATTGTGTTATTTGCTGTTTATTTTGAATCAGAACTATCACTCAGGATTTTGAAAGACCTAGAACATTTGGAGTTATATTTGAATTTTTATATTTAGGTGGTTGCCTTAAAGAATTTATAAATGGATCGGATGTAAACAGCAATTTGTGAATAAGGTCAAAATTTGTATCTGTTCTTGATGTTTTTCTTGTAAAAAATTAACTGAAGCGCCTTTTGTCTTTATTTCTGGCTTCTTGAGCCTCTTCGGAGAGCTGAAACAGGCAATATACATGAAGATATTATTCTTTCACCATGGCAGAGAACCTACAAATTATAAATGAAATCACTATAAAAGTAATGAAATAAGCCGTAATCTTTACTTTATGAACTGTGACTGGCATGTAATACCACGCGTAGTGAGCTAAGTAGACATTTCTAGTTTCAGTGGCATAAATTCCAAACGCCTTGGAATCAATGGGTAAACCACACTCTAAGCACTCTAAAATTGTGTGAAAACGTTGTATTAATCCTAAGCAAAGTCTTTTCTGCGTTCCTAAACAACTTTCTGGCAGTGTTTCCATCATTAGAGCTTCCACTTTTTTGCTTTGGCATATCCACCAACAGCCCCATTTCAGTTTTGAATTTTCACAGTACTGTCATTATTTTCGCATGAACCCTAGCTTTGTGATCCGCGCCTTTAGTTTGCCACTTTTTTATTTCAATCTTATAAGCTATATGAAGCAAACATTCCATGAACCTTATCCAGGCATGTAATGGCAAATGCATAGGTCATTTTTATACAGTCATTTTGTATGGGAGAAAGACGTGGTTTTCATCCGAATAGGCTGACTTACGACCTCGACCTTTATTTTTTGACGTAGAATACGTCATACTCGGATGAAGTAGGGTGGTTGATAGTGATCAGATGTCGGTATTTATATCACTTTTTGAGCCTTTGGTGGGCCTAAAGTACTGATCGTACAATGTTGATGTTAGCACTTGTTGGTCTGCTTGATCCTCAATGCGACAAAAATTCATGTTAGAACTCTCTAACTTATATAAATTTTACACAATTACATGAAATATGATGTTTTTGTTTGCGTAAACTTGCTACCTATTTATCGACAGTTTCCGGTTTTATCGACAAAACCATAAAATTTGTATGGGAGCCCCCCTAAGGAGTGGTCGGAGGGAATAGGTGCCCAAGGCAAAAATGTTCCTTTTGCATAAGTAATGGGGATCGGTGATACATATTAACCCTTTCCGGCAGAAACACAATAAAATTTGTATGGGAGCCCCCCTAAGGAGTGGTCGGAGGAAATAGGTATTAAAGGCAAAAATGTTCCTTTTGCAAAAATAATGGGGGTCAGTCATACATATTAAACCTCTCCGGCACTCTCTTAAAGGTCATATTCTCAGGTGTATGGAATAAATAAACAAAAACCATAAAATTTGTATCGGAGCCCCCCTAAGGAGTGGTCGGAGGGAATAGGTGCCAAGAGAAAAAATGTTCCTTTTGCAAAACTAATGGGGCTCGGTGATACATATGAACCCTTTCCGGCACAAACACAATAAAATTTGTATGGGAGCCCCCCTAAGGAGTGGTCGGAGGAAATAGGTATTAAAGGCAAAAATGTTCCTTTTGCAAAAGTAATGGAGTCGGTCATACATATTAACCCTCTCCGGCACTCTCTTAAAGGTCATATGCTCAGGTGTATGGAATAAATAAACAAACACAATAAAATTTTTATGGGAGCCCCCTAAGGAGTGGTCGGAAGGAATAGGTGTCAAAGGACAAAACGTTTCTTTTGCAAAAATAATGGGGGTCTGTAATACATATTAACCCTCTCCGGCACTCTTTTAAAGGTCATATGCTCAGGTGTATGGAATAAATAAACAAAAACCATAAAATTTGTATGGGAACCCCCCTAAGGAGTGGTCGGAGGGAATAGGTGTTTAACGCAAAAATGTTCCTTTTGCAAAAGTAATGGGGGTCAGTCAAACATATTAACACTCTCCGGCACTCTCTTAAAGGTCATATGCTCAGGTGTATGGAATAAATATATAAAAACCATAAAATTTGTATAGGAGCCCCCTAAAGAGTGGTCGGAGGGAATAGGTGTGAAAGGAAAAAATGTTCCTTTTGCATAAGTAATGGGGGTCGGTGATACATATTAACCCTTTCCGGCACAAACGCAATAAAGTTTGTATGGGAGCCCCCCTAAGGAGTGGTCGGAGAGAATAGGTGTCAAAGGCAAAAATGTTCCTTTTGCAAAAGTAATGGGGTCGGTCATACATATAAACCCTTTCAGACACTCTCTTAAAGGTCATATGCTCAGGTGTATGGAATAAATAAACAAACACAATAAAATTTGTATGGGAGCCCCCCTAAGGAGTGGTCGGAGGGAATAGGTGTGAAAGGAAAAAAGGTTTCTTTTGCAGAAATAATGGGGGTCAGTCAAACATATTAACACTCTCCGGCACTCTTTTAAAGGTCATATGCTCAGGTGTATGGAATAAATAAACAAAAACCATAAAATTTGTATGGGAACCCCCCTAAGGAGTGGTCGGAGGGAATAGGTGTCATAGGCAAAAATGTTCCTTTTGCAAAAATAATGGAGGTCGGTCATACATATTAACCCTCTCCGGCAATCTTTTAAAGGTCATATGCTCAGGTGTATGGAATAAATATTTTGCTATATATTTTTTAAAAAAAATGTCATCAAAAGCGAATTGAATAATTCTACGTCTTGTGTTACGACATAGTCGAAACTACTATATCTTTTTTTATAAAAGCTTATATTTTGAATTTCATTACGATCGCTTCAATATAAGAGCTATAATCGCCATAACAGACAGACAGACGGAAACATGGCAATACGCGGGGAAAACAAAAATATATTTTACTAATTTGAAGTACCTTTGTTTATTAACACAAACACGACATCTTTCACAAACATCTTTTAGTTAAATAACAAAAAATTAGTTGTCTTGAAAATTAGTGCGTTTTGAGGAAAACTTGGTTTTAAAGCGTTTTTTAAATGAAGTGTTTCTTCTTATCTTTGCGCAATCAATTTTTTAAGAAACATTAGGCAGTAATACTTTATTTTATGAAAGTATAATTTTTCGATTGTAATTAGGCTGAACTTTTTAAATTTTTTCCACTAAATTTTAGTAAAATAAAAACTGCTTTATAAATTTAGAGACGTATTTCCACGTTTTTTCTTATATTTGTTTTTTAATATTTTTTTTTATTTGTTACAAATTCAGTGTACTTAAGGTAATATATGTGTAAATTTTTCGAAAAAAAAAATTTTTTTTGTTTAATGTGTTCTATATAGTTTTAAGAATATGCATATAAATTTTTAAATCGATATTTTAAAAAAACAGAAGTTATAACGGTTCTCGTTAATCTCTTAGACATAGATTAATACAACAAATAAAAAACTAAACGCGATTTCCTCGAAACTAGTTTTTTTAAAACCGTTCGATAGATAACTCGAAATCTATTGGTTCAATTTCAATGATTTTTTTTGCATTTTGTTCGTTATTTTATTCTTAAAGCATCCCTCCTAAATTCAAGTATCTATTTTTTTTTTTTTTTTTATATAAACAAAAAAACGCGCGAAAATGTACCTTTTTGGAACTTTTTACTTCAACTTCCGCCATAATTAAAAAAAAACCCCCGGGGGTCTTGCGTAGGGGGGATGCTTAATATAAGGTCTATGATTTAAAATGTCATTTGATTTTTTTGTTTTCGATACATGGGAAAGGCCCGTGGCGTCCGTGGGTCCGTGGCGTAGTTGGTTAAAGTGCGTGGCCGCTATGTCAACGAACCTGGAGACCCGGGTTCAAACCCCAGCAGCGACAGAAAATTATTTGAATTAAAATAATTTTTCTGTACGGCCGCCACCTCTCTGCAGAGAATGGCAAACCTCAGAGAGTAATCAAAATGCCATGTAAAGCTTCTTGAGAATAAGAACATTCCGTTCATCGCCGTTCGGAGTCGGCGTTAAGCCTGTAGGTCCATTTCTCGGTCAATTGTGTACATACTTAATAACACGCACAACACAATTGATCATAAGAAGCTAGGTCAAAGTCCTTCCAAGGGCTGAAATGGCCAGTTATTTATTTTTTTTTTACATGGGAAAGGCCATATCCATCGAACCGTTTTGAATATATTTTTTCCATGCCATTTTCAGCGCCCTCTATACAAAAGCCAGAACTGTATTTAAAAAAAAAAAATATTTTTATAAAGTATTTTTTATGTACCTGTATAAATTAAAAAAAAAATAATATCTTCTTATATCTAAAAAAAATTTTTATTTTAACCGTTTTAATTTTTCATATATGTTGTAATTCCACATTGACGCGCATATCTTTAAAACGGTAACTCTTTCGGTTAAAATTTTAAGGACAGTTTTACAGAAAATTGTTGGGTCTATAAGTTTCATTTGAATGATTTTGCGCTAGGGCTTACATTAACGAAGTTACCACCGTTGGTAATCTTTGAATCCGAATATCTTTGGATGCACACATGTAATGGTTGTGATCTTTTCACAGGTGGGTTTTTTTATTCTACTTAAGGTGTATGCAAAAATTCAGCAAAATCTGATTGTTTTTGAAGACAAATACATAGTAACTGAACTATTGAAAATTTTATTTTTTTTTTTTAAAAGCCCTGTTTTCGAAGAAAATATTTAACCCCTTTCGTAACTTTTTGAGCAAAAAATGGTCTTAAAATGTAAAGAATTATCCATTGCAAATATTTAGATGCAGTTACTACATAGAATTTGAATTTAGTTTAAGAGTTATAAGAAAAAATTAGTGACTTGAAGGTGAAGTTTGACCTGAATTTCTCTCTTATTTGACCTAAACTGATAAAACTGAGTACGAGGGTATAATATATAGACCATCCACTATTAAAAACCATTGAGATATTTGAAGTTATTTTTTCGTGTCGCACTGTGTTATCTGTCGAAAAAAAATATATTTTTGTTAAGTTAAAAAAAAAAGAGTTGGCTGTGCCGTGGACACACCCGTAGGTTTTGACGTGACGAAGTTTCTTGCTGTTGTTGTTAATGTTGATGTTGATATTGATGTTGATGTTGATGTTAATGTTGATGTTGATGTTGATGTTGATGTTGATGTTGATGTTGATGTTGATGTTGATGTTGATGTTGATGTTGATGTTGATGTTGATGTTGATGTTGATGTTGATGTTGATGTTGATGTTGATGTTGATGTTGATGTTGATGTTGATGTTGATGTTGATGTTGATGTTGATGTTGATGTTGATGTTGATGTTGATGTTGATGTTGATGTTGATGTTGATGTTGATGTTGATGTTGATGTTGATGTTGATGTTGATGTTGATGTTGATGTTGATGTTGATGTTGATGTTGATGTTGATGTTGATGTTGATGTTGATGTTGATGTTGATGTTGATGTTGATGTCGATGTTGATGTTGATGTTGATGTTGATGTTGATGTCGATGTTGATGTTGATGTTGATGTTGGTGTTGGTTTTGGTGTTGGCATTGGTGTTGGTGTTGGTGTTGGTGTTGGTGTTGGTGTTGGTGTTGATGTTGGTGTTGGTGTTGGTGTTGGTGTTGGTGTTGGTGTTGGTGTTGGTGTTGGTGTTGGTGTTGGTGTTGGTGTTGGTGTTGGTGTTGGTGTTGGTGTTGGTGTTGGTGTTGGTGTTGGTGTTTGAGTTGTTGTTGGATTTCAATTAATCCAGCAAAAGTGATACATATGCGTCACATTAGGCGGTTCCCTGAGGGTTTTTGACACGCCGTCAAATTTGTTTTTTATTTTTGTCATATGCCCGAAGACCTCACCTTTGTTTTCGTTCCTTAAAATTTACCGTTGCACCAGTAGTCACAGAGTTAAAAATCCATGCAACGTTTTTTCATGACTGTAGCATTTTTACTGCATCATGTGATTGCATCCCTGAAATCATGACAACAAAATTTTTTTGTAATTTAGTTGTGAAGCGTAACAACACATCCCTGCTTTCGTAAAGCAAAATTTACTGTAGCACTCCTCCTGAGTGTGTAATAATTCCATGCAACGATATTACATTTCTGTTACATAAGCTGCTATATTCACGACCTGACGACGCCGGAATTTTTTTGTTATTTTTGTCGTAAAGCCATGTATAAAAACTTTATTTTCCTTTTTAAACTTTTATCATGGGTTATATACTCATTGAGTAAATATTCAATGCAACGCCGCTGCATGAATGTTGCGTTATCGATCTTTGAGCGGCTCTCTCAGCGTCCCCATGATGTCAGAAATTTTTTGTCTAACTTTGTTGTGAGGGCTTCCAGTAGGCCTTTATTGGCGTATCGTATTTTTAATCCTAGCACTAATACTCAGCGAGTAATAATTCCATGTAACAAATTTTCAGTTGCGTTGCTTACGCAGCTCCTACTACGTCCCTATGCCGTATTAAATTTTTTTTTTGTTTTTTTAATATTGTCAAAGAATTAACCTTTATGGTCATACTATTTTTTTAATCATAGCTCTTATACCCAGCGATTAACAATTCAATGAAACTCAGATGAATTTTTAAAAAATTCATTTTTCAACTTTTTTGGAAACTAGAGCAGTACAACGTAACTTCGTCACGTCAAAAAAAAACTTTTGTCATCCTAAAATCGAAAAATGCGCATTGTGCGACCGACAGAGGAAAACGTCTTCAAGTATCGTACTGCGTCAAAACTGTCGAGCATGGTGGTGGGCATGTTATGGTCTGGGGATGTTTTTCGAATGCAGGAGTAGGCCTTATTTACCTCATTGACGGTAGTATGGATCAACATGTATACAAAAGTATATTGGAGACCGTGGTGATGTCATTTGCTGAATGGGAAATGCCGTTGCGTTGGAAGTTCCAACAAGAAAATTATCCCAAACACACGTCTAAGCTTATAAAAACTTGGTTTAGCGACAAAAAGATTAATGTTTTGGAGTGGCCCCCGCAATCCCCAGACCTTAACCCCATTGAGAACCTTTGGGAGATAGTAAAACGCAGAAATTCTCAAGTTTTTTTCTTTATTGCGTTATATACTAAGGAATATGTACTTTGGCCTTGTGTTAATATTTCAAAGTGCAAAAAACTCTGAAACTCATTCTTTTTGTTCTCGAACTAATTGTTCTCATCCAGTGCTCCGATGTGGCACGTGTGCAGTTTGCATACTTTTTTGAGCTTATTTTTGTTTGTTGTCTTTTTCTTTTTAAAAACATTTGTTCGTAATACTTAAAAAAAAAACAATTTTATTTCGCGATACAACCATCAAGAAAATTATGTTGCTGTTCAACATATTAACAATATAAAAAAAATAATAAAAAACACAAAAAAAACGGAAAGCTCTCAAAGGATTAAGCTCAATAAATATTTAGCTTAGGCGTAGCTTTTAAATATTGCCTTCGAGCTATAATTATTTTATATTTGGCTTGAAATTAATTTGAGCGGCAAAGCTTGTGGGCTTCCCGTCTATTGTGCAATTTTGTCAAGAAACATTGTCTGTTGAAATTTTACTTGAATTCAGTTATCTTAATATCTTAAGAATAAAAAAGTAAACACAAATGTTCTTAAAAGATTATATTTTCCGAACTAAAAATGTGACTATTTTACTCTCAGAGTCGTTGTTGAAAAAAACTAAAAACTAAAAAAAAATAAAGCATACAAACAGGCAAACATTTTTTCCACCTGTTGACCTTCAAATTTCCCCCTTTAAATAAAACGAAAATTCAAAAACTTTGTTTTTTATACTTTTCAAATTTGTTTCTCTAATTTTATTTTTTTTTTTTGTTTGTTTTATTTTTTGCATACATCCTTTGTTATGTCCTTGATTGCATGTTCTGTACTTGTGTAACCACAAGCTTTCGTTAACCTTTTGCAGAATTACAATCTTCTTGTACCAAAAATATAAAATTTTCTTGGTCGATTTTTTTTTTCTTCTTTTTATTGTTTACCCTAGAACTTTGGGTCTATCTTGTTAATTCTGTTTTCTGATGTTATTCTGCATCTGATTGACATTTGGTATGCATACGTGTGCATATATCAATACATCCTTCATGCTGAATGAAATTCAGTCCGAAAAAGGGTTTAGTTTTTGAGGACATACGATTTATCCCTTCAAAGATCCCAATTTATGATTTTACAGTTTATTTTCTAAGCAAAGGTGTTTAACCAAAAACTGAGCGGATTCGATTCAGAGGATTAAGATTTAGTTTAATTTTTTTATCCTTGATAAGAATAGGACAGGCAAAACGAATGAAATATAAATGAAAACTAACTAAAACCAATTATGTTATAAAAAAGGAAAGGCTGTGTTTTAAATGTATGGTATTGTTTATTGTTATGGTTATGGTTATGGTTATGGTTATAGTTATGGTTATGGTTATGGTTATGGTTATGGTTATGGTTATGGTTATGGTTATGGTTATGGTTATGGTTATGGTTATGGTTATGGTTATGGTTATGGTTATGGTTATGGTTATGGTTATGGTTATGGTTATGGTTATGGTTATGGTTATGGTTATGGTTATGGTTATGGTTATGGTTATGGGTATGGTTATGGTTATGGTTATGGTTATGGTTATGGTTGTGGTTACGGTTATGGTTATGGTTATGGTTATGGTTATGGTTATGGTTATGGTTATGGTTATGGTTATGGTTATGGTTATGGTTATGGTTATGGTTATGGCTATGGTTATGGTTATGGTTATGGTTATGGTTATGGTTATGGTTATGGTGATGGTTATGGTTATGGTTATGGTTTTTTTTATTATTTTATTCGCGAAGGGGGAACGTTCAAAAGGTGCCACCTTGCAAGTGGCAGTGTGCGATTCTTACGCACTAAACCTGAACCTACGCATTGAAACTTCGTCCCTTTGTAAACCCCGTGGTACCGCCGCAAAGAATGACTTAACGGAGCATGGTGACAGTACTAATCTGTAAACTGGATGGTTAATAACCGTCGTTTAAGGGGTAAGTAGACGTGAAGTAATCTACTCAGCCCACTGTATTTTGTGATCGCTCCACTCTACGTAGTTCTTCTGTTATACTTTTACCGAGGGTACTGACCACTGACCAGTTCGCTTCGCTTTTGATCATTAGGGACACCAAGTTTTGTTGTGTCACAGTTTCCCCGAGACTGTTCGAAGCCTCAAGGCGGGCATTATCGAACATGGGCACTCAAATAATGTATGGATTGCTTCTTCAATTGTATTTGAAGAGCAGTGTGTGCAGTATGGATTTACCGCGTGCTTAGATTTGAACAAGCTCTGAATGCTCTGAAGCACCCATGGCCGCTCAAAATCTGTGTCAGATAAAAGTTCACTGAGCCGTGCATTCTTTCGCACCAATTGACTATGTTCGGGATGAGCTGGTATGTCTAGCGACCCTTCAGAGATCTATTCCAGCGGCCTTGCCACTTCATTATGCTTTTTTCTCTAGCAACTTTCTCGCAAATGGACGCGTTCTTATTGGCCGTCAGAAGCGTCTCATCCAAGAGAAGGTCGATGGGTATCGAGCTTGCTAGGACTAATGCGGCTTCTTCGGAAAATGTTCTGAAGGCACAACATATCCTGAGCAAGCCGAGTCTGTTAACAGATTCAATACCTCGCCGGTAAGGCTTCGTCTTCATTGCTGAGTCCCATATCGTTGATCCGTACATCACGACGGATCTTTAATAGCTGAATTAAAATACTGCATTAGGTCGGTCGTGCGCTGATCGTACGTTGGTCTACGTTGTAAGTACTTTACGATACAAGTTGTCAAAACCGACGAGCTGAAACTTTGTCAGCAAAACATAATGTTGCGCCGACAGATCGTCCTTATATCAATTTGGATTTTCCAATAAAAACAGCTATACAAGAAATCCCACGAAACATATCTTTTCCCCAAATTATGCAACTCTTAATCTATGTTGCCAGAAAAGCACGATAAATAATATTTTTTATGGTATTTTTCAACGATTGTGGGATGTGGGAATTCCCATGGTATTTTGTGGTAAAAATCTCTCGGCTGGGGAAAAATGTCAGATATTTACCACGCGTTGTGGCGTCCGTGGCGTAGTTGGTTCAGTACGTGGCCTCTATGTCAACGAACCTGGAGACCCGGGTTCGAATCCCAGCAGCGACAGAAAATTGTTTGAATTAAAATGATTTTTCTGTACGGCCGCCACCTCTCTGCAGACAATGACAAACCTCAGAGAGTAATCAAAATGCCATGTACAGCTTCTTGAGAATAAGAACATTTCGTTCATCGCCGTTCGGAGTCGGCGTTAAGCCTGTAGGTCCATTTCTCGGTCAATTGTGTACAAACTTAATAACACGCACAACCCAATTGATCATAAGAAGCTAGGTCGAAGTACTTTCAAGGGCTGAAATGACCAGTTATTTATTTTTATTATTATTTTACCACGCGTGGAAAAAAAATACCTCAAAATACCACAAAATACCTCAAAATACCACAAAATACCTCAAAATACCACAAAATACCTTAAGTTACCACAAAATAACACAATACCTCAAAATACCTCAAAGAAATTTTGAGGGACTTTCTGGTAATTTGAGGTATTGTGGTATTTTTTGGTAATTTGAGGTACTTTGTGGTATTTTGAGGTATTTTGGGAGTGTGGTAATTTGTGAGAGTTAAGTGTGAGAAAAAGAGAATTTTGGTGGTAATTTCACCTGGCGACACTGCTCTTAATGAATGCAGATTGATGATTATTATTGAAGAAGTAACTAAACAGCAAATTTCAAGAAAGTGGACAACGAAAGCATGAAAGATATTATGGGTTTGGCTTTATTTGGCCTTATTGGATATGCTGCCTATAAATATTACGAGGAGAAGCGGAGTCTATTAAAAGACAGTGGATTCGAGAATTGAATTTTGCCAGGGACGTTGAAGGTTTCTACGTTATTAATTTTGAAAAAATGCAGAAGGATGCGCAGCATTTTTTAAAATAACAAGGATGACTCCGAAAACCTTCCAGATGCTTCGTGTTCTAATTGAGCCATCGTTGGAGAGGTCGTCGTGGATGGAGCCAATTTCGCCATCTTGCAGGCTTTTTTTGGTTCTTCTGTAAGTGATTCACTTCTTAGTTATGTCACATTTGTTAATTTTTTTTATTTAGTTATCTTTCGCAAGGAGTTCCGAAGCAAGTTCTGGCATGGATCTTCCGAATGGAATATGCGACGGTCGCCAAATTATTTTAGAAATCTGCGACGCTCTTTGGAACATTCTGATGCCCCTATACATGCAACCGCTGTCGGAAGAGAATTGGAAGGAAAATGCAATTGATTTTGAGACTATTTGGAATCTACCCAAGCAAAATCTAACCATAAGCAAAAGTATACCATTCATACCATTCATATGGAGCACAGGCGATACTACTTATTCAAAATATCTCACATTAGATTTCTATATCGGAAACGAAAAATTTTCATAGGACAAGTGGCGTAAGTTCAAACTTTTTCACTAGTATTCATTATTCTCCATAATTTTTTATTACTTACTTTTTTTTTTTTAAGATAGCAATAGCTTTTTTTTTGCATTTGACTTATCTTATAAGCAGTTCTTTATGCTTAGAATTTCTTATAAAAATTTTTTTTTATATAAGAAAACATTTTTCTTTCAATTTTGTTTGCATGTGCGTTTTTCAAAAATTATGAAGATACTTTAATTTGACGAAAGTATCATATGTATGTGCCAAATTTAGGTGACCTTCGTTGAGCCGTTTGGATTTGTACTCCGGTCAAACAAGCAGAAAACTACTTATCTTAAAATAGATTATATGTAAAATATTCAATAATTTTAATAGGATATATATTAAAATGATATTTTTATAATATTAACTTCATTAAAATCATTATTTACAGCATAAAACTTAAAGAAACTCACATCAATTATAAATTCCCACGTTAATCCTATCTTAGTTTTCCATCGGAATCCAAGAATACCCACATATTAGCATTTCTCAACGAAAATGCAACCCTACGTTAATATGGAATGTACTAGCACGAGCTAGTAGAAAATGTCTCTACTCATAGCGTTGATAGTACGTCCCCCCTCAAATTCATTATAACGGGATGAGGTCGACGCAATGCATGAAGTCATATTTTGTGTTGCTTCATAAGAACCCATTGTTTCTAGTCTAGCTGTCAAAGGCCGACTGACCTAACGCAGTATTGTAATTCAGCCTTAAAGGCTTAAGGCCTTCATCCAGCTTTCAAGTAATTACTTAAGAAAAATCTTACTTATATTTCTTGAGTGTGAAATGGTGGGCAAGTAATTTTGTCGGTACAATTATTCGCGAACTTTCCTTTTTATGTTTGCTAAAATTTTACTTGCAGAAATAATTAAACTTGTATATATTTCAATCAATATCATATCCAGATTTTAAATCTATTAATTTTCCTGCACTGTATAATGATGTGTATTTAGTTCCCTGGAATAATATATGGTTTCTCCCTGGCATTGACGAAAAATTAAATTTTTTTCTAGTATGCTCAACAATCTTTTCCTAAGACATGTTCCCACTCGTACCACTGTTATCAAGAATGCTTCCTGTCCATGGTTTAACATAAACGTAAAAAATGCAATAAAAAAACATAATAAAATGCATAGTCGGTGGAAAAAGGACCCTTCACCGGAGAACTGGTAAAACTACAGAGTTGCCAGAAATGCTTCAGTACTAAAAACGAAACAATCTAAAATCATCTATTGCTCTGCTAAGCTGAATACCTCACTTCCTGCTAAAGTGCTGTGGAGGAACTTAAAAAACCTTGGAATTGGGAAAAAATCTGCTGGTGATTGTAACGTAGATCCCGACGTTCTAAAGAATTTCTTTCTTTCTAACAGTGGTACTCTGGGAAGCAGAACAATTGTAGATGTACTAGTTGAATCTAATTTTCAGTTTTCTAGTTAGCGAGAGTGAAGTTGGCAGTTGCATAATGAAAATTAAATCAAATGCTACTGGTGAGGATGGTATTTCAGTTAAATTTAAAAAACTTATTTTACCCAACGTACTTGGTTCACTTGCACATATACATAATTAATTATTGTTTAACTACGTCTGCTTTCCCACACTCCTGGAAAATTGCAAAAGTAATACCT
Source organism: Pherbina coryleti (assembly GCA_943735915.1). Taxonomy (NCBI): domain Eukaryota; kingdom Metazoa; phylum Arthropoda; class Insecta; order Diptera; family Sciomyzidae; genus Pherbina; species Pherbina coryleti. The sequence goes on along the minus strand of OX030950.1, from coordinate 143,506,123 downwards.
GTTGCCAAAAAAGCTTCAGCGTCTGAAGCCAGTGACTTCAGACCTATAAGTATTCTGTCCTCTTTGTCTAAGATATGCGAATCTATTATGGTAGATCAGATTTCAGCTTTTTTTAACAGAAATAACTTGCTTTCTCCTTTACAATCCGGCTTTTGTTTTTAAATGACATCTTCTCAACATGTAGGTATTCTTACCTGCATGCCTATGCGGATGATGTTCAATTATATCTCTCGCGTAGAACGGGACTCTTAGAAGACTTAAACTATAGACCAGTGTTGCCAGAAATTTTTGGGGAAAAAGGCTAGATGGGTTTTAAAAAAGGGCTACAAAAGGCTAGATGGCTTAAGAAAAAGGGCTAAAAAAAGGCTAGATTTGTTTATATTATTTTTTTAATCTGTGAATATACGAACGTATTTATATATTTACATACTATATGAATATGATATAAAACAATACCAAGAACAAAACATATTTGAAATTGATTAAAATTAAATTCGGTCTTTCAAGCTCAAATATATAATAAGTGTAAAACCCGTATTTTTCGAGACTTTCAGATTTTTCTTGCTTGCACTCGGCTCCTCAAATTCCCTTAATCAGACGAAGCCCCATTGCTGGAGCTGGAAGTACTTTCAGTTTCATCATTAAAATCAACTATTTTCTTACTCATTTATTTTATGAATTTAGAAACTTTATTGAAATATCTAGTAAATTTAAACCAGAATTGCAAAGAATATTTGTTTTCCCATTTCCAGCTGAAATAATGTTTCATTTATGAGTACTGCCAAATATATTATTTTTAGAGCACAGGGTTGCACTGGGTTCATGCCAGAGATCTGCAACAAGTCAATTAAAAGTAATTTGAAAAAAATCAAGTTTTGACTTGACTTGTAGAAACTTGATATGTTTCTACCATACAAGCCACGACTAGCTCTAGTCAGACTTGATTCTATTTTGTTTCTACCCTACATTAATTGGTAGAAAAAATCAAGCTTTCTACTTTCTACTAAGCGACTGCTGTGCCGTAAAAAGCCACTGACGAGCGTCTACTTATACTTTTCTATACAGGTCCCCGGGGACCATACAGGGGATATGTTCCTTTTGCAAAAGTAATGGCAGTCGGTCATACATATTAACCCTCTCCGGCCTTACTTAAAGCTCCCCTGTTCAGGTGCAGGAAATAAAAAACAACAAAAAGAACGCAAACATAATTCAATCCAATGCTTTAAAGTTAGACTGTATTCTTAACTCGAGAAACGAAGTTTGCACTGACGACACGATGTTATTTCCTCGAACTTCATAAATAGACTTGAAAATAAAGGATTTTTAGGCAAAATAATTACTTTTTCCATTTCAAGTTTCTACATTTCCAGTTTTCTACATTTGGCGACTTAATTCTTGCTGCCTATGGTTCGCGCAAACTTATTGTTTCCCTGCCTCGACTTGTAGGGAGTTGAAAAATTAAAGGAACTTGAAACAAAAAATGGATCCATTCATGCAGATCTCTGATTCATACATATCAAGCAATATATCAAAAAAGGCTAGAACGAAACAAAAAAAGGCTAAAAAAAAGGCTAGAGGCTTGATGATATTTTTCGAGGCTAGACGACAATAAAAAAGGCTAGATCTAGCCTCAAAAAGGCTAGACTGGCAACACTGCTATAGACTGAATGAAGATATCTGCAATATTTGGGCCTATTCTGCGCAATCTTTTATGTAAAAATTCTGTTATGATTTCCCATACAAATTTTTTAGCTGTCAAAAAATCTGCTATGCGTTCTACATTCATATTCTGCATGACAAAATCTGTTATGAAATCTGTTATGATCATAACAGATTTTCGAACTGTCAAAAAATCTATTCCAAATTCTATAATTGGTATTCAGCGCGACAAAATCTGTTATGAAATCTGTCAAAAACCATAACAGAATAACAGATACAATTTTCAGTCTTTTATCGAAACAAATTTGTAGAAAGTGAACATTTTGATATTAAAATGGATGTGTATTTACGTATTTCAATAAGAATTGCTCGTAAAAGGAGGCAAATGTAAGAATATAATTTAATAAATGTGTGTGACTTTTAAAAATAAGTTTCATGTAGAAGAAACCATCGGGCCACTTTGCTGGAGTTACGCCTTAATAGCAAGCCATTTGATCTTCCTGACGTGCGTTTCGTGCAGCTTTTTAGGTTGGACAAAGTGAACGTGCGCTTGCTACGGAACAAACTGGAACGTTTTGCGGTAGCCGTGCATATTCCTTTTGAAATTCAGGTGGGTATTTATGAAGTGAATGAAATATGTGGTCTAAAGCGTTTATTTTTTATAGTTACTAGCAACACTTCATTTTTATGGATGTGGATCGTACCAAGCTTCCATAGGAAGCAACAACATTTTTGGCTTGTCTCAACCAAGCACATCGAGGGCGATTGAGATGGTAACAAACCTCATCAATACGCACTTGGTTAACGAAGCCATCAAATTTCCAAGTGGTGCTTTGGATACAGCTGAAATAAAAAGAAGGTAGAAAGTACCAAAAAAAAAAAAAAAAAAGCAAAACTTCAGTAGTTGTTAAAAATATTTTAGTTTTTACGTCAAATTCAACATGCCTAATATCATTGGAGTTATCGACGGCACTCACATACCCATTGTTGCTCCATCCGAAAACGATGTTGAGGCACCTGGACATTTGTACGTCAACAGGAAAGGCTATCACAGCTTAAACGTGTTAGCAATAACAGACGCCAATCTGAGAGTGATTTTTGCAGATGCTCGATTTCCAGGTTCGGTACATGATTCTGCCATATGGATGGTTTCACCAGTCAGGCGATTTCTAAAGAGTAAATTTACGACTGTTGAAAACCAAAACTTCCATATACTTGGTAAGTTAGTTGGCAATCAATTTTAATGAATTTTAAGTGCTTAGCAAAAGTGTCTAATCAAATCGATAAAATATTTCCTATTTAAAATATTTGCTTTTAATTAATTCTCTAGGAGATTCTGGGTTTCCATTGGAACCATGGCTTATAACACCAATAAACAACCCCCCTCCACAAACACTTCAATCAACTTTTAACAAGCGCTTTCTATCCACAAGGAACTCTGTAGAAAGAGCTTTTGGTGTTATAAAAAGCCGATTCAGATGCCTGTCTCGCCAAAGAGTGTTGCATTACGCACCCGAAAAAGCAGCAAATATTGTATATGCTATTTTTTGTCTACACAATATGTATACAATGGGAGTAGAATATTTTGTGGAGGATGAACCATCAGTGGATACCGAAAATGAAGACACTAATGATGACAATCAAAACAATCGAAATCATTGGCACAATATGGGATCAAGAGTTCGCGATCGATATTTAAACATTATGAGTTAAGAATATTCAGTCTTATTTTTATTTTTTTTATCACATCAATAAATACAAATACAAATACATCAGTCTTAATTCACAAGAAACTAAAAACTAAAACAAATTCATTGCATTATAAATAGAACATAAATAAATAAATAAAAAAAAAATAAAAAAGTCTTAATTCACCACTAAAAAACTAAAAAAATTCATTGTTTTAATAAAAAAAAAAAAAATAAAAGAAAAATAAAAAAAAAAGTATTAATCACGCGAGCTTAATGCCTCAGCAATTTTTTGGATTGCAGCTGCTGTTGCCATCTGCGCTTCAGCCATTTTCTCTATCGCCACAACGATATTATCCAGCCTGCTTATAATTGCGTCTGCTTGCGCCTGCCTGTTTGCTTCGCTGGTCTCAAGCATATTATTCAAATCATTATCTGAAATTTACAAAATAAAATTAAATTACAAGGCTTTAGCTCGAACACAGCAAAACTTACCTAAGTGCTGTGCTGCACTTCTACGCGGCCTTTTGTTTTTTTGCGCACTGCCTAAGTCCGCGCGCTCTTCAAGTATAACGTCTGGCATTATACAAATATCCCCCAATTCCTCGCATTGGGCGATATTTGCATCCAACTCAATGATGTGGGGGGTGCCTCTATTTAGCACTGACCCCTATGCCGGCACTTTTGGAGTAGCATCCACATCAAGCAGGTTGGAGCAGCCTGCTACTCCTACCTTTGAATGGCCTTCCACCACAATGGGCCCCCAACAGGCCATTGCTCTTTCCTCCAACCTTTCCAAATTATTTTTGGCTGTTGGAGGTCCACCACCAGTCTTTTTGCATTCTGCCCTCTCCGAGCGCAGTTTGTGCGTGACTGCATATCTCCAATTGTCAAACACCTGAAATTAAAATATGCATTAGCAAATAATGCAAAATAAACAGAAGCCTTACCGTCTTCCATTTGTCGCATGAATGCTGCGCACCACCCGTTGAATTTAAGCTGCAAGTCAGCTCTTGCCACAATTCTTGCACAGAAGCGTCGCAGTGCTTCCTTTTGGCCAGAATGCTATTTTCCTCCAGGAACGAGCAATAAATTTCCTTCTGCTCGACAGATACCTTTTTCTCCCGTTTTCCTATAAAAAAAATTGCAATTTATTAAATGTTTTGATTATTTAAAGATACTTACTTTTTTCGCTCTGCATTCTGTTTGCTTGAATAAATAAATTATAATCAGCTGTTTCATAACAGAAGTTAACGGAATTGTAATAGATTTTTATTTTCGAAGATTCATAACAGGGTGCCATAAAAGTTCGATATACTGAATACCAATCTTAACAGATCTTTTATGATAGGCATCTGTTACGATTGATAACAGAAAATGTGTAACAGAATAACAGATTTCGCCGAATAGGCCCAATTAACCAGTGGGCCATTAGTAATGGTCTACAGCTAAATGCGCTTAAGTCTTTTGTGCTACCGATTTCAGCGTCGAAAATGTATTTTGAAAATATTCCACACTTGTTTATTGGCGACAAAAAACATGAATTTGTGACTAATGTTGTGAGTCTTGGCTTTCACATAAACTCAACACTAACATGTAGTGATCATGTAAATAGTATCATTCGCAAAATATACTACATCTTGCGAAATCTTAGAATGTCTGCCGATTTTACACCCGTTGAAACAAGACGTAAGCTCGTGATACAACTAATTTTACCCATAATTACCTATTCGGAAATTGTATACAGTAAATTAGATTCGTGTTCTGAACATAAACTACAAATAGCGTTTAATCATACAACAAGGTATGTCTACGGCATTCGAAGATTTGACCATCTATCACAGTATAGGAATTCTATCCTTGGTTGTAGCCTTACTAACTACATCAACGCCAGAAACTGCATTTTTCACTGTATCTTTTTTGTTAATTTTACCAAATTTTAAATACCTTAACTCTACTAGACTTTTTTCATTAACGCCATCAGACTATGGAACTCTTTACCAGAGAATGGAAAAAAACCGTACCTTATACGTAGCGCTACAGAAGCGATAAAAAACTTTTTCTCTCTGCATTCCGTTTGTTGCTCTTCGGTTCAAACAAAAGCACTAGCACCATAGTGCAGAAATGAGAGATCGGAACAGAATGGTAGCGGATTGCTTTTCGAGCATAAACCAAAATTTGCTGTGTTGAGGTTTTTACTCGCCATCGCTAACTGAAACCGTACAAAATTCCAGTTCGGTTCTGCAGTTGTTCGTTTAAAAATGTTATTGATTTTGTTATTGCTACTGTTATTGGCGCCAGCGTCTTCCAAAGAAAATTTGTGGGTAGCTGATTTCGAATCCGATGTCAGAATTTTAAAATTTAAGATGGCTAAAAGGGCTGCCACCTATTTTTTTTTTATTTTTACGAATTCGGTGCTGTGGCGAAAACTAGGTAAAAATGGGTAGCTGAATCCGAATCCGTCGTCAGAATTTCAAAATTGTGTAATTTTTAACCCTCTAGGGTTGCTACCTAAAAATATGTTTTTTAAAAGTTTTAAACACGATCCTACAGTTTTAGGGGGTCGCTGATTTCGAATCTGATGTCAGAATTTTAAAATTCAAGATGGCGGATAGGGTTGCCACCTAATTTTTTTATTTTTACGAATTCGATGCTGGGGCGAACACTAGGTAAAAATGGGTCGCTGAACCCGAATCTGTTGTCAGAATTTAAAAATGATGAAATTTTCAACATCAGCCTATCAGCCATTTTGAATTTTAAAATTCTGACATCAGATTCGAAATCAGCGACCCCCTAAAAATGTAGGATCGTTTTTAAAACTTTTAAAAAGCATATTTTTCACAATTCTTCAATTCTGACAACGGATTCGGGTTCAGCGACCCATTTTTACCTAGTGTTCGCCACAGCACCGAATTCGTAAAAATACAAAAATTAGGTGGCAACCCTATCCGCCATCTTCAATTTTAAAATAAAAAATCATCGATTTTTGTCCAAGTAGTCCACAGAATCCTAAAAAGTCCTAATACGATTAGAGTTTCCCACACAAGCTCTTTGAATTATTTGGATACTTTCAAAATGATTGCACAAAAAAACGCAGAAACGAACGAAACATTTGGTACGGTTTTGGTTCTTGTTTACGATGGCGAGCAAAAACCACAAGAGAGCAAATAATGTTTTGTGCTTTTTCAACACAACTTTTCCATTCTGTTCCACTCTCTCTCTTCTGCGTGTTAAGAGTAGCGCTTGTGATTGAGTCGAAAAGCGATATACGAATGAGGAGGAATAAAGGTAGCGCTCGCTAAAAAATGCAGAACAGATCAAAAACGAACCGAACGTTAAGGTTTTTTTCCATTCCCTGCTCTTTACCCAATCACTTAAAAAACATTGATGGTATTGGAAGCTTTAGTCAAGCTATATTTAAATTTTTTAACTAACTGCTTTATAAATGGTAACCAGCTCTTTCTTTCTTAAATTTTTCTCTTCTTTTTTTTTTTCTTCATTAAATTTCCTCAATTAAATTCTTATATAACTTCAAGAGTCATTTAATTTTTTTTTTAACTTGTGTTAAATTTAATTTGTAATATTGTATTTGTTAAGTCATCACTTTGTATAGAAAAAGAACTTGTTCTTATTATACGAATTTGAAAGTAATAATAATAATAATAATAATAATAAAAATAATAATAATAATAATAATAATAATAATAATAATAATAATAATAATAGGGGTATTCACGGGTTGGTGCGAAACGCAGTTGCGACGATGCGAAAATGCAAGATTGCGATATTTCGCATCATTCCAACAACAAACACATTAGAAGCTATTTTGCAACTCTTCTTGAATTACGCACTGCTCAAACCTATTGCGAAAGCGCACAAGCAGTGATGCGAAACAGCTGATTCATGTTATGGTTGTTATCAAGCATAGTTGCCATCTGGGTAAAACTTTAAAAAGGCTAAGTTTGTACGGTGATTTTAATAAGTTTTTGTTATTTTGAAATAAGGTGGCAATATATTTATTTCAGTTATCGTAAAGTTACAATATTGATGTTCACGCGTTAGTGCGAAAAATATGTTGCATTTTCGCATTCTTGCAATTCGCACCAACCCGTGAATACCCCTAATATTTCTTGACGTTCACAGTGCTGCCGTTGTCACTTTTCAATGCAAAAAATAAAAAATAAAAATAGTAAAATAAAAAAATGTGTTCTTTCGAGCTGGATTCAATTTCAAGCAATTTTGACAAAAGGAAATTCCTTTTTGATTACTGTCCAGCTTTTTGTATGAAAATAAGGTTTTTCTTGAGAGCTGGAAAGAGGGTTCTACTCTGAAGTTGACATTTTGTTGTAATGTGCAGTTGAAGATATTGCTTTCATTCATATTTGCAATGCAGCTGAAACAGTATTTTCTTTTTACTTTAATTTTCTATCCTACTTAATATTGCGCATAAAATAAATAAAATTTAAGTCTTTTTTTTTTAACCTAACTTACTCAGGCTAACCTTGCCATCCAGCTACTCCTACATATTTTCCCTTAATGCAACTAACATAGGTTTATGCTTTCAACTTGCTGTATCTGCTGTTCCAATTCATATAAGAAAACATGTCATAATAAGTGTAACACTTCAGTAGATATAAAAGTAATTGTTTGTTTTTGACATGTGTCACCGGAACCACACCGCTTCACAACAAAATAACAATAACTTAAAACACAACAACAACAACAAAAGGTAACCTATTAAATTACTGTCGGTCAAAAACGACATTGGGAATGTAATGAAATAGTTGTTAAATAAATTAAGAACGGGCAACAAATCGTTTGGACTTCATCAACGGGATTAATCTTTATCACTGCCAGTGGCAGTGGATTAGATAAAGGATTAAGATTTTGAAAGTCTTTTGTAATTTCATAGTTTCTCAGAGCATTCTTCGTAGTGGTAGAGATTCGAATCCATTGCTTATTGCAATAATGCTTATATGAAAAATATTTGGAAATTCTTATAGAAAACTCTTCGATTTACATAAATTTCCTTTCACTGATACAAATTTTTTGGAAAATTTTGAAATTCCTCCATAAATAATCTATCAATATTTGAAATCGAATTTCAAATTTAATACACCGAACTAAAATAAAAAAAAAAAATTTATATACATATAAGAACATACCAACAGATACTTGCTGCACTGTCGTAACTTACTAAAGGTTAGCAACGTTGGAGCATGAGAGGCCATCGAGGTCTAGGATGGAAGTGACAAACATGTTAAGCAAAACGATAAAAACAAAAAAAAAAAAAATAAAATAGAAAAACAAAAATAATAGAAAAAGATTTTAACAAAACATGTGGGCTTACAGCCTGTATAGGACATACAGATGGGAGCGGGGGGGGGGGGGGGGGGGAATGTGGTCTGTTAAAGCGTTATACAGCTTACTGATGAGGTGGTAAAAATAATAACAATATTAAACGCAAAGTACAAAAATAATACTAGGCAACACGGAAAAAAACAAAAACAAAACAAAAATATATATACATATATTTATATATATATAAAATAAAAACTTAAAACAAATAACAACAACGAGATTAAGTTGCTTGGACCAAACTTTGAGAATAGTTTTGAAAAATTTTTTTGTGGTGGGTTTCAAAAAAAAAAAAAAAAAAAAAAAAAAAAATCACACAAGCATGTTTTGTTTAAGTTGACGATTTCGGTGGAAATGAATATTTTTTTACTGTTTTGGATACATGGTAAGGTGCCAAATCTTACTGATAATTTAACTTTGACAACCATTCTTTCCATATAATTTTGACTGTTCATCATACCTGTTATGGATACTAATGATCCTGGTCCAGAAACGAGAAGAAGCCCAAAAGAATGTTACACTTGTTTGACTTGTTTGACTTGAATGCTTGTTGACTGTGAACTGCTGAAAGTAGTTCTATATCAGACCGTCGAACCAGTGGCGTTCCTAGGCTTGGTGACACCCGGGGTGGATACTCATGGTGTCACCCCTATAAAAAATTTCTAAATGCAAAAAGAAACCAATTGGATGAGATTAAGTGTTTTTATTATTATTGTTTGTATGAGAATCTGGGCGCTTGTGCTAATGAAAAAGAATTATACTTATTTAACTCGAAAGTTAAATAAGTTTAGGAAAGAAAATAAGCGTATAAAAATGAAAGCATTAGCTATGGATTATAATTTCTTTTATTGGGTATAAAACACCTTACCACGTTGCGAGTTGAAAAGCAAGAGAGCATTTTTACAAGCAGGAAGCTGTTTCGACATAAAATTTAGAACAGGCTTATATACTTAAAACTATGTTCGAACTTTTTAAACGCCATCTAGTGGCTTAGTTAGGAGTTGTAATTTTATAGTGTTTTGACATAAACATGCCGCCCGCCTTGCAGTACGGCTGCAATGAATAAACTTAAAATCGCTAAACAAATTTTGTTTCTTCAAAAATATGATTAAAGAATAAAATTCAATTCAAAGTTCATATACTTAAATTTAATAGTTTGAAATACAATTTAAAGAAAAATAAAAATTTTTAATATGAAATATAAAGTTCAGAATCTTAACAATTCAAAGGATAAAAAATGGAAAATGATTTTTGTTTTAATATAAATTCAACTATTCAGAAATATGAATGAAATAATGAAGAAATCAAATACGTGAATATTGAGTATTATTGGTTAATGTAATATAAGTTATACAGAGGCGATGCATAAAATTTCAATTCATTATATAGTGCAAAAAAGTATTTTGATTTTGATTTGTTTTGTTTAAATTCGGATTGTCTTTTTATATTGGAATGTAACTAGATTTGAAAGGACCCGGATAAGATCCAGCCAAAGACCGTATTCTGAGCGACAGAAAGTCCATTAGTACTTGGCAACAAACCTTGTTGAATGATCTTAGGATAAAGATCAGCGCCAAGAACGACAGAGATCGGATCACTTTTATGGAATTTAGTGTCTGCCAGAATTAGATTTGAAAATTTTTCAGCCACGTGTTCATCGATTGGTTTGGACGGAGTTCGGATAGAAATTCTGTGATCAACTCGAAGTATTGCCTGAATCCTTACGTTGGGATCAAATCGAGCATGAATGGTAATTTGACACACGGATTCTTCACCAAGCGTCATAGTGGTTATATTTAATTGATCAACCATCCTTCTGGAGATTCGACTGGTGGCTGAACAGGAATCAAGCAGGGACCTTGCATAAAGCAAGCTGCCTTTCACTTCCAACTTGATAATCGCTGTCGGAAGCAATGTAATGTAATTCTGAGAGAGAATGGATGATAGCGACAGGCTACTCAAGCTCGCCGCGGACTGCAATGAATTTTTCCGAGCAGGATTGTTCTTCTTCTGACCACTGGATGGGTCCTTGCGCAGACGCTGATGCATGTGGAGCAATGTATGGTGATGCTCTTGACAATATCGGCAGCCACGCTTGCTGAGACATGATCCATGAGAATGTTCATGCGCCAAACAATTGGAGCAATAACTATGAAGAAGTACAGCACGCATTCGTTTTTCTGTATTCATCGACAGAAACTTCTCGCAGAGTCGTAACGGATGTCGCTGTCGACACAGTCTGCATTGGAAGAGCCTGGAGTTGCTTATTCGTTTTGGAGTATGAGTGCTGGATTGTCGGTTTGTGTTGAATTTAACCAGGATGGCTTTGGAATTTGGCATTTTGAACTGAAAAATTATGAGGATACATAAGAATAGAAAATACGAAAAAAGGAGCAAAAAAAAACTATTGGGTTGGTAGAACAACAAGTTTAGTAACTGGTCGAGTAAGGCAACCGCGTTGAGTAATGATATCTGCAACGCGAGCTCGATTATCATTTCCTAAGTAGATCTTGGAAACCCTACCTAGACGCCATTCAGTTGGTGGAAGATTATCACCTTTAACAACGACTATTGTATTTTCTTCGATGTTCTCTTGTGGATTTTTCCACTTATTTCGCTTGTGTAACTCACTTAAATACTCGTTTTTCCACCGGTTACAGAAATTTTGGTACAGAGCTTTTACTCTTGCCATCGATTAATAATCGATACAACTGGCTCAGTTATCTCAGGATCGATCGGAGTAAGAATTGGAGAGCCTATAAGGAAATGCCCAGGTGTCAATGCGGAAATATCTAATGGGTTCTCTGACATTGGCGAAATTGGACGAGAGTTAAGGCATGCCTCAATCCTGACCAGAATAGTAGAAAATTCTTCGAATGTGAATTTGATTGCACCTGCAACTTTGCGAAAATGAATTTTAAAACTTCTTACACCAGCCTCCCATAAGCCGCCCATGTGAGGTGCACCTGGCGGAATAAAGTGCCATGATAAACCTTGGTAGCTATAAGTGGATATTAGAGTCGAATGCGAAGATTTAAGAAATTCTCGTGTAAGAATTTTCGATGCTCCCACGAAATTTGTACCATTATCTGAATACATATGAAGTGGACAACCTCGCCGGGAAACGAATCGATTGAAAGCTGCAAGAAAGGTTTGAGTAGAAAGATCTGAGGTGGCTTCCAAGTGTATAGCTTTTGTTGCAAAGCAGACAAACACGCACACATAACCTTTTGTTATTAAACAGGATCTACCGGTGTAACTTTTAATTTCAAACGGCCCAGCGAAATCTAGGCCTGTGTGGGTGAAAGGACGCGTTAGAGTAGTTCGTTCTGCAGGAAGAGTACCCATTATTTGAGTCTGAACCTTTTTCTTATGGATGACGCATTGTTTGCAATTATGGATTGTAGTCTTTATGAGATTTTTGACTTTAGGTATCCAAAAAAGCGATCGAATTAATCGTAAGACTAATTGATTACCACCATGCAGAGAAATTTGATGCGTAAATTGCACCAAGAGACGTGAAAATTTGCAATTGTACGGTATGATGATTGGATGACGTTCATCATAGGACATGGTTGGCGAAGAAACAAGTCTACCACAAATTCGTAGAATACCAATTTCGTCGAGATATGGATTGAGATTAAGAAGCCTGCTTGATGAGGCAATAGGCTGGTTATTTGCTAGTTTATAATATTCTTCGGAATAGTTTACCTTTTGACATATTATAATTAAACGATTTCTAACATTTAGGACTTCAGCACTTGAAATTGATGTGGACTCTCGTGAATAGCTGTTTCTATATTTTGGGTGTGTTCTAAAGAAAAATCGAAAAATATACGCAATGACTCTCATTGCTTTAGAAAAAGAAGAAAATCGTTCTAGAATGTCGACATAATCTTGAAAGTAAACAAAGAAAGATTTCGTTTGAGAAGTTCTCTCTTCAAGTGTTGTGTTAAGGTCGCGTTCTTGAATTGCACTAGGCCATTGAGACGGATTCGACTTTAGCCATTGTGGACCATGCCACCATAAGTCATTTTTTATCAAATCTGTAGGCAGGACACCTCGGCTGGCTAAATCTGCTGGGTTAGTCTCAGAGTTTACGTGAAACCAGTTGGATTGGCCAACGCTTTGAATGATTTTGGACACCCTATTTGCTACAAATGTAGTCCAATGACACGGTTGTTTTGCAAGCCATGACAGAACGATGGTAGAATCGGTCCAGAAAAACACTTTTGATTTGTGGACATTGAGTTGAGGAATAAGAGTGTCTACCATTTCCGCAAGTAAAACAGCACCACATAGCTCAAGTCTGGGTAGAGAAATGGTTTTTACTGGCGCAACCCGGGTCTTAGCAGTAAGCAAATGGGTTGTTATAGAACTAAAAGTTTTGACCCGAATATAAATAGTAGCAGCATATGCCTTTTCTGATGCATCACAGAATGCATGAAATTGAATATCGTGCTCAGGAGAGTAATCACTCCAACGAGGGATTTGAATATTTTTTATTTGAGGATAATGGGCTACGAATGACAGCCATGTTTGAAGACACTCGTAAGAAATATTATCGTCCCAACCGATATTTTCTAACCAGATTCTTTGCATAAGAATTTTCGCTAAAATTATGCAGGGAGCTAACCAGCCAGCTGGGTCGAAAAGTTTAGAGATATTAGAGAGAATTTCTCTTTTAGTATAAGTGTCTTTTTGCTGCAATGGAGTTGCTGAGAAAAAGAAATAATCAGAACGTGCATTCCATCGTACGCCTAAAGTTTTAGCACTACTACTATTTTCGAATTGAAGAAAATCTTCATTGAGCAAATGTGATTTAGGAAGATCTGATAAAAGGATTTCTGAATTTGAACACCATTTTCTTAGTGAAAAACCTGCTGAATTTAATGCGGCAATAAGCTCATTTTTCGCTTGAATTGCTGTTGAAATATCATGAGCTCCTGCTAGAGTATCATCGACGTACATTGAATTCCGAAGTATGTTGCTAGCTAATGGATAGGAGTTTTCAACATCATCAGCTAATTGTAGCAGAGTTCGTATGGCTAAGTATGGAGCACAGTTAACTCCAAAAGTAACTGTGTTCAATTCGAAGTCTTGGATATCATTTTCTGGAGAAGTACGAAATAGAATTCGTTGATATGGTGTGTGGTTTGGATCCACTAGAATTTGGCGATACATTTGTTTAATATCGCTATTGAAAACATATTTGAACAAACGCCATTTTAACAGCAAAAGTGTTAAATCGGATTGGAGCACAGGTCCAGGATATAAAACGTCATTAAGACTTGGACCGTATGAAGTTGGGCTAGATGCATTAAACACTACCCTAACTTTTGTTGTTGTGCTCTCAGGCTTTATGACAGCATGATGTGGCATATAGTAATGACTTGGAAAATATGTGAATTTTTGAGGAGATACACATTTCATATGGCCTAATTGATAATATTCATTTAAGACACTATCATAAGCAATCTTGAGATCGGAGTTTTTTCTCAATCGAGCCTCATTTCTTAATAACTGTGCATGTGCAATTGAACGAGAAGGGCCAAGTTTCAAAGTATTTTGAAAATCTTCTTTGAATGGAAGAGTAACAATGTATCTACCCGCTTTGTTTCGAACTGTGGATTTCACATAATTTTCTTCGCAAAAACGATCGCTTTGTGTCATAAAACGTTTTTGTGGAAGATCTTCCACCTCCCAAAAACGTGAGATCTGTTGATCCAGAGGCACTTTATTGAAAAAAGACAAGCATGTGGAGAAAGAAGAAACTGATTTAGAAATGGGACCTGTCAGTATCCAACCAAATATTGTCTCTTGAGCAACTAGAGATCCGCAAATGTTGCGCTTTACACCATCCAGGAGAACGGATGAAAAAAGATCGCCACCGATTAAAATATCAACCTGCGAGCTTTGGTAAAATTTTTCATCAGCATATTGGAGGTTTGGAAGACTTGACAATATTGATGGATTTATGGAACAGGAAGGAAGATTTCCTGTAAGATGTGATACAACAAGAGCAGTTGCTTCAATGCGTATACGATCATCAAACGTAGAACTTAAAATGAACGAGCATTCTTGTTGAATTTTTGCTGAAATTGCATTGTTTAATCCCGAAATCTGAGCAGATATAGGACGAGATGGAAGTTTTAAAATTTTGAAAAGTCGTTCTGAAATGAATGTACCCTCTGAACCGGAGTCAATTAAGGCTCGTGCGAAATAAGTTACGCCAAGATGGCATATTTTTATAATTGCGGTACCTAGAAGCACACTTTTGCAATTTGAAGCAAAGCAAGAATTTATATTTTGTGATGAACAAGGTTCTTCAGTGGACTGTATTTTGAAGGAATATGGATTTTGCGTGCTAGGTTTAGAATTAGAAGAAATAACTGGTTCAGAGGTTTGAACTATCTTATGTAAAAGGGTATGGTGGCGCTTATTGCATTTGAAACAATTATGACGACTTTTACAATCTTTTGTACGATGGGATTTCGAAAAACAATTTATACAAAGTTGGAATTTTTTAACGGTTTCAATTCTATCATTTGTATTCATTTGGAGGAATCGAGGACATACACGAATGGTATGCTGTTCATTTGAGCATAATTTGCAAGAAGGCGTGAAAACATGAGCTTGATATGAATTAACTTTCTTCAAGTTTCGATTGTTTGGTTGAGAAAGCGATCTATTATTTGTTATTTTTGAAATAGAAGAACCTTTTATATCAGAAACTGTTTCCAGTGTTTGATAACGACTGGTTAGAAATGAATCAAGCTCAGACCATTTTGGAATTTCGGTCTTATTTTTGAGCGATTGTTCCCAAAGAGCTAGAGTACCATCTGGCAATTTAGTGGAGCAAAGAAAAATAAATATAGAATCCCAGTTTGCTATATTTACGTCATATAGTTGAAGAGCAGAAATGCATCCATTTACTTCGCGCTGAAGTTTTTTGATAGCATTTCCGGACTCAATGGAAACAGATTGCAGATTGAATAGAATTCGGAGTTGGCTATTTACTAAGATTCGCTTATTCTCGAAGCGATCTTGTAAACTTTTCCAAGCCAATGAAAAACCAGCGTTGGTAAGTGGACTCTTCTTAACTATGTCACGAGCTTCGCCTCGCGTTTTTGAGTTAAGATGGAAGAGTTTCTCCACTGGACTTAACCTCGAATTGTTCACGTATATGGCAGTGAACATGTCTCGAAAAGACGGCCACGAAAGGTAATCCCCATTAAAAATTTCGGTGTCACATGGAGGGAGATGAAAGTGATGACTCGAAGCGGATGGTACATCCAATCCTGGATTAGATTCCCTGGAGAGCTGTGCGGCTTTGGATGCGTTATTGAGCTTCTCAATGCAGTCTCCCATTTGTGAAGCGCATCGGACGTATACCTGGTATGAGGTACGATATCGAGCCTTTATGGTTTCCAGCTCTACCTCTGGATTCGTGCCTTTCTCCTGGTCAGCAGCTAACTCGCCTAGACATGTTTCATAAACAGCCTTTATCCGGTTCCATGTTGACTTCATTTCTTCTCGGTGGACATCTAGTGAATATGTTGAAGTTGCTGATTCTAAGGTTGCGCTGAGATCAGACTCAAATTCAACCAAACTGTCAGTAAGTCGGATGAAGGAATTTAAAGATGCCATTTTGGATATAAGGAATAAGCAACCGAAACAAAACGAATCAAGAACAATAGATCACAATAAAGGGCCAATCTTTTTGGCTGAAATAGAATATTCAGCGAAATTGAGGAGTACAGTGAAATCAGAATAGAAATCCACTTGGTGGTAGGAATAATCGCCAGAATAATCGAATTTGAAATAAATATTGAAATAATATTATAGAAATATTGAAACGAAAATTATTCAGCAAACCTGAAATTGAATGAATGCAGCACGATTAAGATGTAAGATTTCTTACATACATAATCGGTAGAGTTATCAAAATTTTTTTTTTTTTTTTTTTTGATGAATCACTATTTAAATAAAAAACTGAGAACGAGAATTGAATTGAATTGATTTCAATCCAGAATTAAATACCACAGAAACCAATGAAATAAGTTTTAATACTGTAGCTATAAAATAGAATTATCGATAAATTTAGGAAAAAAAATTAGAATTATCGTTATTAAACAAACGGCACCAATGACAGCTGAACGACCGAGAATAAAAATGGTTCTGTATGAGAACGGAAATGTTGCGTCCGCAGATCAATTGGGTTGAATATATGAAATGAAATTATCGATAAATTTATTGAAACTTGAATTTTCGTTATGAATTAACGATATAAGCGTCTGCAAAACGACCGTATAAAAATGGTTCTGTATGAGAACGGAAATGTTGCGTCCGCAGATCACTTGGGTTGAAAATATGAAATGAAATTATCGATAAATTTATTGAAACTTGAATTTTCGTTATGAATTAACGATATAAGCGTCTGCAAAACGACCGTATAAAAATGTTTCTATATGAGAACGGAAATGTTGCGTCCGCAGATCACTTGGGTTGAAAATATGAAATGAAATAATCGATAAATTTATTGAAACTTCAAAACGTCTGCAAAGCGACCGTATAAAAATGGTTCTACACGAGAACAGAAATGTGACGTTTGCAGAACGTTTTTGAATTGAAATGGTATGTTAATATGAAATTGTAGATATCGAAAAAGAAAGGGATTGAATTATCGATAACAGAATTTGGAATGGGAATTTTGAAATAAAGTCGCGAGCACTTTCTTATATATTGAATTTGAATTTCTATAGTTGAACTGTTTGAAAAAAAAGGGTTTTTTTTTTTTTTTTTTTTTTTAATAAGTGATGTAATCACTAGCGCTCCGAGTTATTGGTAATCAACCGAAAATATATTTTTTTTTTTTTTTTTTTTAACGAAATCAATATTCGAATAAAGTTAAATGTTAATTAAATGGTTGTTTTAGAATAAAAAATGTAATGCAATCAAATGTATTGTAATTTATAACACTTGCTATTGTTGTTGTTGTAGCCTTTTTTTTTTCAAATAGTTTTGTATTAATTTGTTATTATTACTTAGCAAACTATTATAAAATTGTTGAATAAAAAATATTACGCTAGCATAGAAGAACCAAAGAAACACTTTAAATGTTTATTGTGAGAGACGTTTATAATGTATATGTTTACAGTGAGAAACATGCGAGGCATGTATACATGAAACTGTGGATTGTAACAAAATAATGATAATGTTTGTAGAGCGATGTGAATGAAGAAATGTTTATTGTGAGAGATGTTTATAATGTATGTATGTTTACAGCGAAAAACTTGCGAGACACGTATACATGAAACTGTGGATTGCAACAAAATAATCACAATGTTTATAGAGCGATGTTTATGAAGAAATGTTTATTGTGAGAGATGTTTATAATGTATGTATGTTTACAGCGAAAAACTTGCGAGACACGTATACATGAAACTGTGGATTGCAACAAAATAATCACAATGCTTATAGAACGATGTTTACGAAGAAATGTTTATTGTGAGAGATGTTTATAATGTATGTATGTTTACAGCGAAAAACTTGCGAGACATCTATACATGAAACTGTGGATTGCAACAAAATAATCACAATGTTTATAGAGCGATGTTTATGAAGAAATGTTTATTGTGAGAGATGTTTGTAATGTATGTATGTATACAGCGAAAAACTTCCGAGACATGTATACATGAAACTGTGGATTGCAACAAAATAATCACAATGTTTATAGAGCGATGTTTATGAAGAAATGTTTATGGTGAGCAGTGTTGCCAGAAATTTTTGGGAAAAAAGGCTAGATGGGCTTTAAAAAAGGGCTATAAAAGGCTAGATGGCTTAAAAAAAAAGGCTAAAAAAAGGCTAGATATGTTTACATTATTTTTTACTCTGTGAATATACGTACGTATTTATATATTTACATACTATATGAATATGATATAAAACAATATCTACCAAGAACAAAACATATTTGAAATTGATTAAAATTGAATTCAGTCTTTCAAGCTCATATATATAATAAGTGTAAAAACCGTATTTTTTCGAGTTTTTCAGATTTTTCTTCTTTGCACTCGGCTCCTCAAATTCCATTAATCAGACGAAGCCCCATTGCTGGAGCTGGAAGTACTTTGAGTTTCATCATTAGAATCACCTATTTTCTAACTCATTTCTTGTATGAATTTAGAAATTTTATTGAAATATCTAGTAAATGAAAACCAGAATTGCAAAGAATATTTGTTTCTTCCAATTCCAGCTGAAAGAACATTTATGAACATGAGTTTCATTTATGAAGTGCTGCCAAATATATTATTTTTAGAGCACAAGATTGCACTAGGCCCATACCAGAAATCTACAACAAGTGACTTGACTTGTAGAAACTTGATATGTTTCTAGCTTCTGAAAAACGAATCATAAATTATACTTGATTCTATTTTGTTTCTACCCTACATTAATTGGTAGAAAAAATCAAGCTTTCTACTTTTCAAGTCTAAGCGACTGCGCTGCCGTAAAAAGCCACTGACGAGCGTCTACTTATACTTTTCTATAAAAAGTGCCGAAATTTATTAACCCCTACGGAGTGGTCGGAGGGAATAGGTCCCCAAGGGAAAAATGTTCCTTTTGCAAAAGTAATGGGTCATACATGTTAACCCTCTCCGTCCCTACTTAAAGCTCTCCTGTTCAGGTGCAGGAAATAAAAAAAACAACAAAAAGAACACAAACATCCTCCAATCCAATGCTTTAAAGTTAAACTGTATTTTTAACTCTTCGAACTTCGTAAACAGACTTGAAAATAAAGGATTTGTAGGTAAAATAATTACTTTTCCCTACATTTCAAGTTTCTACATTTCCAGTGTTCTACCTTTAGCGACTTTATTCTTGCTGCCTATGATTCGCGCAAACTTGTTGTTTCCCTGCCTTGACTTGCAGGGAGTTGAAAAATTAAAGAAACTTGAAACAACAAATGGATCCATTCATGCAGATCTCTGTTTCATACATCTTAAGCAATATATCAAAAAAGGCTATAAAAGGCTAGAACAAAACAAAAAAAAGGCTAAAAAAAGGCTGGAGGCTAGATGGTATTTTTCGAGGCTAGACGACCGTAAAAAAGGCTAGATCTAGCCTCAAAAAGGCTAGACTGGCAACACTGATGGTGAGAGATGTTTATTGAGAAACTGCATGTATAAAAAAACGATCGATAGCAACAAAGACAGACACGCTATGTTTATAAATCAGCGCAAGTGATCGATAGCAACAAAGACAGACACGCTATGTTTATAAATCAGCGCAAGTGATCGATAGCAACAAAGACAGACACGCTATGTTTATAAATCAGCGCTGGTAATCGATAGCAACAAAGACAGACACGCTATGTTTATAAATCAGCGCAAGTGATCGATAGCAACAATGTTGACGAAGAGAAAGAAAGCGTTGTATATAGGAACATACAGACGCAGAAATGAATTCAACAATGTTGCAGAATAAAAGAAAACTGTTCCCAGTTTACGAATGATCACCTACACTTATGTTGCGAAAAAAGAGATTTATTTATACACACAAATTTCTTTCTTTTGTTTTTAACACATAAGCCAAATAAATGAAGCTCTTTTTAGCGAAGTTTTACGAAGTTGATTTAACTTTAACTTTAATGTATGGAAAAATTTTAATTTAAAACGTTTAGATTTAATTTATTATAAAATTTTATATTACTTTTATCAGAATTTTATATTATTTTACGGATTTTTCTTAATTTTTAATTTATGTTTAATTTGTTAATATTATCTTTTAAGTATGTTTTACAAGCATATAAATAAAATCGAATTTATTGCTTTTAGTTAGGTTAAGCACTATGTATTATAAATTTTTTTCTCACTTGCACTATATATGAAATTGAAATTAATGCATACGCACCTTGAATTTTGACTGAAGATATGAGTGATATGATGAAATGATGAATTTGGCTTATTTCTTCTTTGAATCTTGAATTTAGGATTGGATTCCAATATCCACGATGGATATGTAGTATTTCTCGAAACTCGATGTGGTTTTGGTGTAAGCACAGTAATCCGGCTCGAAGGACCATTGTTTGTATGAGAATCTGGGCGCTTGTGCTAATGAAAAAGAATTATACTTATTTAACTCGAAAGTTAAATAAGTTTAGGAAAGAAAATAAGCGTATAAAAATGAAAGCATTAGCTATGGATTATAATTTCTTTTATTGGGTATAAAACACCTTACCACGTTGCGAGTTGAAAAGCAAGAGAGCATTTTTACAAGCAGGAAGCTGTTTCGACATAAAATTTAGAACAGGCTTATATACTTAAAACTATGTTCGAACTTTTTAAACGCCATCTAGTGGCTTAGTTAGGAGTTGTAATTTTATAGTGTTTTGACATAAACAATTATCTTTATGTTTTCCAGAAAAAAAAAAAAAACAAACAACATATGAAAAACTACATTTAGATATGTAGGCATAAGGTAAAAAAGAAAACTTATTAACTTTGCAGTCTTAAAAACTGACGGAACAAAAACATTACATTTTCAGGTACATATTTATCTCATACTTAATCTCCGTTAAATGTGTCGAGCAATTTGAAATGTATTTAATTGATAGCTTTTTAGGTCTTGGATTGCAACAAATAAACTCATGTTTTAACTTGCTATACACTCAAAATAAAAACACTGTGTTATTGATAAATTCCTATGCGTTATTGAT
The DNA here is from genome assembly GCA_943735915.1 of Pherbina coryleti. Lineage (NCBI taxonomy): Eukaryota > Metazoa > Arthropoda > Insecta > Diptera > Sciomyzidae > Pherbina > Pherbina coryleti. Next base: position 143,484,700 of record OX030950.1, on the reverse strand, counting down.
AAACTCGCTGTCAATATACGTCCAACAAAAATTTTTGTCAATATCATCAAAACGTTGTTGAAATAACAAAACCACTTTGTTATTTTGATAGTGCAATTATCAATATGCTATATAAAATTGCTATATAAATTGCATAACTTTGGCTTTAGGGGTTGTATATATAACTGGTTTAGGTCATACTTAAATAATAGGCAGCAGAAAGTAAAGATTAATGGTCATTTAAGCCCTGCTAAGCTAATTTCATTAGGAGTTCCTCAGGGGTCGGTGCTTGGCCCGATTCTTTTTTTAATCTTCATCAATTCTCTCTGCTCTACAAACTTTAAAAGTGAAACAAATGCATTTGCTGATGATATGGCCTGTACTTTTACAAGTAAGTCCGTTAGATCTCGTTGCGGATATTAATCACGATCTCGAAATCTTGCGCCATTGGTTTAAAGTCCATAGGTTAGTTATTAGTGACAAAACGAGAATTATGTTCTTTAATGTGGTAGACAAATACTTAAACCTTGGAGAGCTATATTTTCATAGTAGTAATTGCGCAAAATTTCGCTTTTGTACAGATGTTTGTCCAACATCTACGTGTGCCCAAACTTATTTTGAAGAAGGTTCTTGCTCCTCTAAGTGTTTTCGTATTGAATGTATTCAGTCGTTCAAGTATCTAGGTCTGCTTCTGGATTGTAAAATGAGTTGGTCAGAGCATACATTTGCTCTTAAGAAATATCTTTTGGCTGTCAACAGGCATATTTTCCTATTAAAAAAGTATTGCAGCTATAGCCTACTTAAGTGCATATACCATGGCATTTTCCAATCAAAGTTGGAGTACGGTTTGTCTTGCTGGGGTGGAACGCATAATTACAAAATAAATCAACTGTTAATCTTACAAAAACATGCTATTCGACTAATTTGCAACAGAAGTCGCCATAGTAGTAGTTTGCCGCTCTTTAAAAATCTATACATTTTGCCGCTACGACACTTATATTATTTTAAGGTTCTTCGTATATTTTTTTATAAAATCAGGATATTCCTTGAGTAGATGTTCTACAAATTACAATTTAAGAATAAACTATCAGAATTTTGTTTCAGTACCACAACACAACTCTCAACTTTTCCGGAAATTTTACACATCTGTTGCACCTAGACTTTTCAACGCCTTGCCTCTTCATTTAAGAATAATCCGAAATAAACCAACATTTCTCAAAAACATAAAATTATGGCTTTTAAATCTTTCTTATAATGAGGTCGATGTCCTTATTAATGTTGTTACTTAAATTGTTAAGGTTTTTACTTGTGCTTCATGTATATTTGTTTCAGGGCTTCTCAGTCATGGTAGGGATCTTTTTGCTCTTTATTAGTTTCCTTATTAGTTTCTTTGTAATTTATTTATTAATTAATTTTATCTAATTTTATTGAAATTTTGCTACATTTACCTTATTTCAATTTTATATAATAATAAATTTAAATTTTTATATTTTTTCCGCCAAATTTATTTTTTTTTCGATTAAATTTTTTAAAATTGTTATATTATATACTTTATTTATATTTTGTTAAGCGAACATTTACTTTTTACGACCCCACACTAATTCATTAATGTATTTTGTTTCTTTTTAAAAACTCAACTGCTTTCGCCTCTAGCCCCATGTGAGCTATAGATTGCAGTTATTTTTTCATTTAATAATATCTGTCAACCGATGTGAATAATGTACTTACTATAAAATATTGTACTAATTGTATTAAATGAAAAAATGAATAAATACTACTACTACTACTACTACTACTTGCTATCTAGATTATCAGACTTAGTTTTTGTTAGTGGAAATATAAATTTCAACCTATCTGAATCAGCTTTTCCAATTTCAGCTATTAGTGCGCACCATGTTCCTTTAGAGATCAATATTTCATTTTATAAATATTTTGAGTTAAGTATTGATAAGACAACAAGTTTTAATTTCAGTGCGTGCGCGTTTCTTTTTGGCATCGATGTTTTTAAATAACAACACTTCAAATAATGTTAGTTCTACAGCTAATCTTTTTGCAAATTTTTTTCTCTCAAACTATGAGCCTGTAAGTTCTGTAGATTTTGAGATGCAAGATACTGTGGTATCTCAGATAGATTTTGGATTTCTCTCTCTGACAGAAGCGGATGTTGTTGATGGCATTATAAGTCTTAGATCGTCACACAAATTAGATTTAGATGGCATTTGTTCTTTCCTTCTAAAAAAATGCATTCATACTGTGGCGTATGCCTTAATGCTTATTTTTAATAAGTCGCTTAGCTTCGGAATTTTTATAGACGGCTGGAAAACTGCTTATGTAACACCTATACATAAATCGGGTTCGAAGAATAATATCAAAAATTATAGACCGACTTCAAAGATTTCTACTATTTCGAAATTGTTTCAATCGATTGTTAATTGTTTTTTGCTGTAAAGAATATTATTTCTCCTTATCAGCATGGTTTTATGCCCGGTCGGTCAACGGTTTCAAATTTGGTAATTTTCTCTGAATATTGCTTATCTTTGTTTCAGAAAGGTTATCAGGTTGATGTCGTTTACGCGGACTTTTTGAAAGCCTTTGACAAGGCCTCCCACTTCCTCTTGGTTAAAAAACTGCAGAGGATGGGGTTTCATTCAAGTTTCCTTAGCTGGATAAGTTCATACTTATCCAATAGGCAGTGCATTGTTACCTTTGATAACGTAAAATCCTTCCCATATTTGGCTACGTCTGGAGTTCCTCAAGATAGCATTTTGGGCCCTCTTCTCTTTATTCTGTTGATTAACGATATAACTTATCTTTTTCCTCACAGTAATTGTTTGTTATATGCAGATGACCTTAAGTTTCCTTAAAGTCAAAAACGCGTCGGATTGTGTATTTCTTTAAAGTGAAATTGATAAATTTTATGATTGGTGTTCTAAGAATTGTCTCTTTTTGAATATAGAGAAATGTGTTTTCATGTCCTACTCGAGGTCTGCCAATGTTTGTCTGTCATCGTATCATATTGCCACCTCTAGGCTGTCATCTGTTAATCAGTTCAAGGACCTTGGAGTTGTCTTTGATGTTAAATTTTCTTTCATTCCACATTTGGATTATATTATTCCGAAAGCTTATGCTATGCTGGCTTTTGTTCGTCGAAATGGTTCATCCTTTACGGATCCTTATACTTGGAAATCGTTGTATACTAATTTGGTTCGATCTAGACTTGAGTATGCGGCCGTGGTTTGGAACCCACAGTATGAGATGTATAAGTTAAGAAAATCTTTCACCAGGGTTGCATTACGCTCTCTTAATTTTGAAGGTACGATGCCGTCCTATGGTGCCCGATGTCTGTTAATTGGGCTGAAATCTTTAGAGATAAGGAGAAATATTTTGTCACTTATTTTTGTCCATGACATTATTTCTGGTGTAGTTGATAGGCAAGAATTGCGTGAAATGATGAATTTTAATGTGCCTGCAAGGCCGCTTAGGAATTTTGATCCGTTCTCCTTGGAAATGTGTCGCACTAATTATGCTGCAAATGCACCTATTTATAGGGTACTAAATATGTTCAATATCATAGCAATCATAATTTGGATTTTCTTATGTCTTAGGATCAAATGAGAATTTTTCTTAATAGCATTCTGTAAGTAAATTCTTTCCAATTAACTTTTTTCTGTCCTAGTCTGTAAGAAATATTGTTCAAAGACTAATGAATTAACAAAGAACTCTTAATAATGGCGTTGTCTTAAAAGAGCTTTAAGAGCTGAAAAATTTGAAATAACCTCATCGAAATCAATATTACTTGCAAGCTCGTTTTCAATGGATAAAATAGCAAGATCGGAAAGCCTTGCCTGTTCCATGGAAGACCTTAAATAAGTCTTAATAAATTTTAGCTTTGAAAAACTCCTTTTGCATGAAGCTACTGATACACAAATTGTTAGAAATAATTTCAATGCGACAAAATGGGACACATTTTTTAACGTAATGTATTAGTACCTTTTTCTTTCTGTTTGAGAAATTAAAAAAAAATATCCAAATGGTGTCACCCCTAAAATGGTGGTACCCGGGGCACCGGTGGTATTTTAAGATAAATATAATACAGAATTAATTGTATGTTAGCTCTCAAAGAAGCAAATAAATGTTAACATTATATATAACTTTCATCCGACTACTTTGTTCGATTGTTCAGTAACCAATTTATTTGCATCGCTATGTATTATATTTTGACATTATACCTGCGCCTTTGTTATTGTTTTGTGGTTGATTTGTAGTCATAGAGAGTGTGTTTTTCCTGGGCCTACCTTATAATTGTATCTTGGTTATACAGACGGTCATTTGATCCCTGAACACTAGTACACTTTTCGCTACTTTCATTACTTTATGAAAAAAAGTATCATAAGCATGAGTATGGTGAGTGTTGCTATTAAGCAGGTTTTATTACTGATTTCATGCATTTCGTACTAAAAGTGTACAACTTTCAATACTAAAAGACAAATGTTGTGAATAATTGCACAGCGCAACACTGTTTTGATCTCGTGATTCCATATCATTTTCGAAGCATTTGGTGACCATTCTGGGTAAAATAAATTCCCTCGCTCACTCTCTCAAATTTCCCTTTTAGATTGAAACAACAATGCGTGCCCTTGATGAGCCCGTGAGCGTCTGCATATCAATGGCCTAAGAGGAACAAATGGCTGACTTTTTACTTTTATTGAAGTAACATTGTGTGATTCAATCAGATTTTTATAAATTGATAAAGATAAAATATTGATACAACTCTGGCCTGCTAGTTATATCATATAATATAATGGCCACCCACTGTTCATCAAACTGAACACTTTTTAAGGACCTTGAAACAATTGTGTGCTCGAACGCCGAAAGATATGCTGCACAACTTTTCAATATTAATAATAATGCATTTAAAATAACTTATTAAGATTTCTAGGAAATTTTTAATGTACTGTTCGTGTGTATGAATTTGTGTGTGTGTGTGTGTGTGTGTAATGTTGAAGGCATATATTATTTGCCACCCGCTGCCTTTGATGTATAACTAGCACTTTAAATTTTTACAGCATGTGCCAGCACAACAAAAAAGCTCCAACTATTCTCAAGCGTCCTGCACAAAAGTAAATTGTACACAATTACTTTCTCAATTCTCAGAGAAGTGTTTTTAATGCATAAATAATATGACAATTAAAAGCTGTAGAACTTTTAGAATGAAAATTCTTCACTGGAATGTCATCAAAATTTATGCACACAGAATTCTTGCAATATCTTGCGCAATTGAGGGAAGTTAGTAAAAACTTAAACCATAAAAAATAAGTAGTTTTCATTCATAACATTGACAAAACTTTGTATGATTATAAATAAAGAAAAAAAAAAAAAAAAAAAATGAAATCAAGAAATCTCGGCGAAACTACCTTTCTCACTCACAAACAAGCTTTTGCACTTACTCACAATCATTTAACGTCATACACTTTGACTAAAAACAGCGTCGTTATAATTTACGATGCACACACACACAACACACACAAACAAACCAAGCCAACACATACCAATCACAGCTCAACACTCTATCCTTGCCCCATCACAACATTTTTGCCTATCAAATGTTTTTTTTGTCGCTTTTTCGTTTTTTATTCTGTTGATGACGTTTAAAGCTTTGTCGCTTCTTACTTTTCCACGTTGAGTAAAATCATTTCCGCTGTCGCGTCATTGAATATTTCAAAGGATAGTCGTCGTCAAGGACATTCGTAAAATGTTTAATTTATGAATTGCTGCTGTAGCTACATAGAGAAAATAGATTTTCCTAGCTTTCACTCTAATAGTAATTAAATGTTGACATTTTGGCATATATTTCAATTTGTTTCACTATTTTTTTTTTTATTTTCGTTATAGTTGTTTTTGGGCTTTGGCCGCATCAAAAAAAAAACAATAGTTGAATTTTCTTTTTTTCGACTTAAGTTTTAAGTCTTCTTTAGGGACTGAAAAATACAAAATCACATTTAACACTTACATTTAATTTACAAATTTAACACAAAACAACAAAGTTTTTACCATTTTAACAAATTTTACAAACTTAAAAATATAAAAATATAAGCTTGAAGCTGCGTCTGTCTGTTTCGCGTCTTCATCTCATCTCGTCAACTATGCTTTTGTTTAATTATGTGTTTATAAATATGCTCGCAGTTATCAGTTTGTTGGTGTGTTAATTATGTGCAGCATTTCAATTGTATATCTTCTTCGGTAGTTTGACTCTTGTAAAATTTTTGCATTTTCAAAGTCTGGAGAGTGATTTTGCTGGATACAGTGGGCCGCGAGCGCTGTTTTGTAGTCAAGTTTCGATTTAAGATCCGATTTATGTGAAGACAGTCTAGTTTTCAGTTTCGATTTTGTTGTACCGACGTATACTTTATGGCATACGTTGGACCCGTCACCTTTACAATTTATTTTATAGATAAGACTAGCTTTTTCCCTGTGCGCGTTGCTGCACCCTGCAACTATATGGGAACATAATAGGTGTATTCAAAACTTTTCTTAGACTCATAGGTTGACACCACTGTCGTTTTCCACTGCCCGTTACAGTTTCCCAGTAGCAGGAGATCATCAAATAGTAACTTCATTTTGAGTTTGTATGTAAGTACTGCTACTTTTACTTTCAAAGCTATTCGATAATACAAATTTTAATTGTATGGGCGGAGCCACACCCACTTATATAATGCCCATCCCAGTTTTCTAGTAGATGGACATTACCCAGTTTTAGTACAGTTGCCGACAGTGAGCATACAAACTAAATTATCAAAATGTAGCCAAATCAACGAAAACCGTAGGAAATATAGCATTTTTATTGATTTGTGGGCGGTAAAAGGGGGTGTGACAGAAATTTAAACCATCTCGTACTTGAAAAAAATGTACTGCCAAAATTTCAGCTCTATCGGCTCAGTAATTTTGAAGTTTCCAGCCATCACACAGACAGCGTTTTGCTTTTTGTATATCATGAATTCCATGTCACGCACTGTTACAGCTTGCGAATAATTGCAACTGATTTACTTAAGAAGAAATTTTTGCGAAAACTGGTTTGAAATTTTTATTAATTAATTTTACGGTCTATTTAAAATGTGTAAAGGTTTTATGAATCCACTTATGAATTTCGGTGATATTAAGCAAAATGTAGCGTACGCACGTGCTACAAAATTTTCCCTTTAAAAATTTGATGTCAGCTTCCATCTGAAATTTCTGCGAATTGACTTCATATAGAATTTCCATATTTTTTTACAGCAATAAAAGGTTATCCTAGATTATATTAGTAGTTAAGGTTTTTGAGATAAAAACAGTATAAAACTATTTTTTCAACTTTAAACACCGTCACGCACATGTTACATTGTCACGCACAATTACACCGTACTTTCATATTACTGTTACCTTCGACCATATTTACTAAAAACTGAAATACAAAACAAAAGGATTAAACATTTTTTATTTTCTTTTTTTTAATCTTTTTTAATGTCATGACTAGATACATTTAAGAAAAAAATTTGAAAATCAATTATTGTAATCGATAAAAACTATTCTATTCTATTCGATCCAAAAGTCGATGCTCTCAATCACTGGAATTGAAGGAGCTGGAACTTTGGGGACTCTTCAAATTCTTCAACAGATTCCATGTGGACCTATTCAGGTGTATTCTCATTTCTTATGCAAAGAAATTCGCCTGGCCTTTGAGAGAGTACCCGTAAAGGCTGCACCCGTACATCACCAAGTTCAGTGTTTTTATGAATATGATTCCTTAAAATAGATTTATTTGAATAATAATTTATATTCCGACTTATTTTTACCCTTAAATGCCCAACAACACCGATATCATTCAAATTATGTTGTGCTTAATGATCCCCTGAACACGACCCCGTTTTTATTTTATTTGGAAAAAATGTTTGTTTAAAGAAGACATGGTTGTATTCAAAAAGATACAGTGGGCATTCTGACGTATACCATCAATCAGCTTGGTTGTAGGAGTTCAAGGCAAAAACGTGGAAAACGATTCTTTTTATGATAAATTATGATATGATAAATAATGATAATTTAAATGATACTCTAAAATTGTTAATAATTAGTTTAAAAGGTATTTCATGTTAAAAACCGAACTTTCCGTAAAAATGAAAAAACTTTTTAATTTGACGGTCAATATTTCCCAAACCAACAAAGTTCTGCCAATAATTAAATTTTTGTTTTATATTTGAAATTTTCTGAGTGAAACGACATATCCAGCATTTTAATTTTTGCAATATTTTAAAATAAATAGCTTATTTTCGCGGTTGTATCCAAAAAGATACACTGGGCATTTAAGGGTTAAATTAAATAAAACTCACTTATGAGAATTCATATTGACACTTGTCAATAGTTAACCGTCAATTTAGACGTTTGACCGTCTAATGCAGATGTAAGAATGGAAATTTTTTTAAATGAAGTGTGTATTAATTTCAATTTTTTCAAGTTGTTTTATTTTTGGTCACTTTGCTATATATGTGACCCCCGATATCATTACTAATCAAAATACATTTTAAAGCCCCTCCTCCCCTCTAAATTGGTAACGTAATTTATGAACGACCCCGTAGTGTGTAAAAACTACATTGTTGTATAGAAAAAAGTGTAACATGTGCGAAACGCGTGGAATTTTTTTCAATGGAAATAGCAAAAAAAAATTTTTTAATCTGCTTTGCCATCTCAATATCTACACAAAACAGCATTTTCCGCAAAAAATGTCTTATATAAAGTCTGCATTGAAACATATATCAATATTGTCACGCACATGCTACATATTTTCTTAATTTATTTAATTGCTCTTACCACGGTATGTCGTTGATAATTATTTATACATATATATGTATGATTATAAGGAAAATATTAATAAATTTGAAACAAATATTTTTTTTTTAATTGTTGTAATAAACAGCGTACGCCCTCAAGGCAAATATCAAAATAAAACTGCAAAATTGTCGCTCAACTTATTCATCACGCGAAAGTAAAAAAACACAGAAAAACTACCGTTATCTTGAAAAATTCAACTTAAAACGTGTAGTCCGAATTCTATAGAATATATTCTATATAGTTTCTCTTCTCTCTTTACAATTTGATTTTTGACCTATGAGGTTGACTTTTTCGTGGAATTCATGATATGTGACCCGGTCTACGAAAAGGGACCTTCGGTGTAAAAACAAGTTTTCGAGAAAACAGCCAAAAAAGTGAAAAATGATATTTTCATTTCATTTTTCGCCAAAAAAGTGAAAAATGATATTTTCACACCGAAGGTCCCTTTTCGTAGACCGGGTCACATATATAGATTATTGGCTATAACTTTTGATTGCTAGGAGATCCTAAGATAATTTTTTCTAAAAAATTAATTTTTTAGCTTGTTTATTTTTTCAAAAATATAAAACACAATATTAGAAAACAATTTTTTTCGAAAAAATCAAGGGGTAGGACTTGCTTTTTTAATCACAAAAATGGTTTTTAATTTTTGCGTAAAATTGAAATATTTTTTGCTGATAAATGTTATAGCTTTTAAATGGAGTTGAAATTTTGCGACTTTGTATTTAAATTATAATTACAAAAAAAAACAAATTTTGAGCCTTTTTTTGAGGAAAACTCCAAAATTTCAGACCTTTTTTGAAAAAAATATTTAAAATATATATACTCAATTAACGGTATTTTTTCAATAAGATTTTTATAGTACTTTGATGAAGCTTTAAGACAAAAAAAAAATTTAACAAAGTGAATAAAAAAGCAGCGGAGATTTTCGAATCGAAAGTCACAAAATTAAATTTCTGATTGTGTTTTTCTCATTTTTGAGCACGATGTTGCATTAAATATATCGTTGTAGTAAAAGTTTTCATAGTTTTCAAGATATGTTCATGATTTTGATGTCAAAATAACGGAAATTTTTTAATTTTACTAAATTTATGAAATATTTTATATTCTGTAAATATTTGCATATGTAACAACTAAAAATATGCGATTTTGTAAAAAATTTGTACTACAGCACCATCTGGTGTCCAAGGTGGTTCAAAGACGATACTTTCAAAAAACTTATCGTATCTGAGGACTACTATATACCAACTTTAATTATAATCGCATGAGCAGTTTGGGAGTTTTAGGTGGTTTTGCAAAAAATTTGTACTACAGCGCCCTCTGGTGTACAAGATAGGTCAAAAAAGATTACAGCAAAACACTCAACGTATATCAAAACCACTGTATAACCACTTTTCATTCTAATCGCATAAGCGATTTGTGAGTTTTAGGCAGTTTTGTAAATAATTTGTACTACAGCGCCCTCTGGTGTTCAAGGTGGATAAAAATTGATAGCCCACAAACACGCACCGCACCAAGAAACTTCTATACACAAATTTTTATGCTAATCGGATGAGTAGTTTAGGAGTCTATCGCATAGTTACATACGACATTTAGTTCCAAAGCAATTCGATATCATAAATTTGGCCTGTGTGGCAAAATTCCCCCTTGTCTAATGTTCGCTCAAATATATAGTAACTACCTATTGGGCCCGTAACGTCTACATATCAAGTTCCACTATCAAAACATGTACAACTCAGTAATAATAATGATTTCTAAAAAGTGGGCGTATATAGTTAGACCACGCCCAGTTTTAGTGTAGTTGCCGATAGTAACCATACGAACTTATTTACCAAATTTTAGTCTAATACGACCAAATCCGTCTTAAATATAGCGTTTTTATTGATTTGTAGGCGGTAAAGGGGGTATGGAAAAAAAGGGGTATGGAAAATTTTCACTATGCTTATATTTTTCGAGCAAAAGCAAATGCAAACTAAAGTGAGACTTGCCAAATTATTCCAATATTCCATTTATTTCCAATTACCCTTGCAAATATTTCCCCATATACACCATATGTACGCACCTGTATTTTTTCACACCGGTATTGTTGATAAGTTCACTAAAATGCCTATAATTCATGAACCAATACACATAAAAAGACCATTTATACAAAAAAACCTTCGTATTGACGTTACCTTTCATGGGAAATTCAGAAACAAAATCGGTTCACGCATTACAGAGAACATCAATTTCATACACAATGCAACTTATTTTTATATACATATATAGAAGATTGCATTTGTCCATGTCATCTATTTTGCTTTTTGTTTACTGTGGAACTGTCTAAGTTGATTGATTGTTTTTGGAACCAATAAAAAGTATTTTTTGTTGTAAATATCAGACTTTTTAAGTTTTTCTGTCAAGACCGGAATGTAAGTGATTCCCTTGTATATTTTTGGTTCTGTACTATCTGTGGTTTTTGGAAGTTTGCTGTTTTTGAATTCTTTTATTAAACGTGAAATAGTGTGGTGTGGAAAATCGTTGTTCCTTAGTACTAGTTTGATACGCGTTTTGTAGTTTCTATGAAAAATTCTATCACTAATATTAAGGACTCTATTTATAAAATTTCTAGCCGTGTTGAAAATTGTTTTTTAGGATGTTTTGAGAAAAAATTGATAAGCCTTCCTGATGATGTTGGTTTTTGGTACCAGTCTGTCTTAATTTTGTCGTTATTTCTTATTACGACCGCATCCAGATACGGCAATGTTCCCTCTTGTTCTACGTCGACTGTAAATTTTATATGACCGTTGCATTTGTTCAATATTTTTAGTGTGTCATCTAATTTGTCTTTTTTAATTGTCGCAAAAATATCGTCTACATACTTAGTAATCGTGGTTTATCTTCCGCGTTGTTTACAAACGTGTCTAGTACCTCTTCCATAACAATGTCAGAAATAATTGGCGAGATTGGCGAACCCATTGGCATTCCTTTGAGTTGACTGTAAATTTTATTGTCAAAAGTGAAATAATTGTTCTCTTTGATGCAGAATCTGAGAATATCCTGAATCTGAGAATCTATTTTGCTCCATTGTTTTTCAATGGTTTTGATTGCAAACTCAACTGGTATACTAGGGAACAAAGAAACTACATCAAAGGAAACCATCATTTCATCATCGAAAATGTGTGTGTTATTGATCTTGTTCTTGAAGTCTATGGCGTCTTTTATATTGTATTTGGAATTTAGTGTAATTTTTTATTTTCTTTATATACATAGCTTAGAGCCATGATACAATTAAAGTGTGTTTTTTAAGAGCTTTCGGATTTGGTTAAAAAAAAAAAACAAAACACACATAAGATTTAGAGAAATGTATGAAATCTTTTATCGAGTCGATTGAACGATCTATATAATTCAATGTTTAAAAATGATTTCTGTAAATGATGACGAAATGTTGTTTCGCGTGCTGTGTGGTGTGTGGCATAGTCTTGTTGAAACCATATTTCAGGCAAGTCCAGCTCTTCCATTTTGGGCAAAAAAAATTTGTAATCATCGCATGGTAGCGCTTGCCATTCACAGTAACGTTCCTGCCTTCGTTGTCTTTTAAAAAGTCCAATGATGCCACCGGCCCATAATCCACACCAAACACTGCATTTTTCGGAATGCATTGGCAGTTCTTGCTCTTCACACCAAATACGCCAATTTTGCTTGATCACGTTTCCATTCAACAAGAAATGAGCTTCGTCACTAAACACAATTTTTCGATAAAAAAGTGGATCTTCATCAAACTTTGCCAGCGCCCATTCACCAAAAGTTACCCGTTGTGGTAGGTCGTGTGGCTTCAATTCTTGCACCAGCTGTATTTTAAAAGGTTTAACACCCAAATTCTTCCGCAAAATTTTCCACGTAGTGGAGTAACAGAGGCCCAATTGCTGCGGATGATGCCGAATCGATAATTCATTGTAAGCAACAACACTGGCGGATACAGCTACGATATTTTCCTCTGTCTGCACTCTACGTATGCGGGTTGGTGGTTTAATGTCCAGTAATGTAAATTCGTGCGAAATTTAGTCACAAGATTCGGAATAGCCGCCTCACATGGTCGCCCACACTGACCATGCCAATGACAATGCCCTTTTTTAACCGAGCATGAATTTTGATAATAAAATTCAATAATCTGCAAGCGTTGTTCGTTTGTAAGTCGATTCCTGGTGAATTTATAGACCAAGCTGAACATGTTTAACAGTAACTGTTAAAAACAGTGTTACCAAAAAGAAAGTTGCTAAAAATCACCCTTTATAAGGTAGGCTCAATTCGAATATAAAAAAAAAAACCAAAATGCAAATAAAACTAAAACATCGGCGTATAATGTCACTTCTAACAATTAACGTTTATTCGTTCAGCCGTATGGATATCATGATACGTCTGGCATCTTCTATAACTTGTCAACTTCACCAACTTCAGATTTAAAATCATAATTTTAATTCAGCCTAATTTAAGCCTAAATAACTTAAATAAAAAATCAATAAAATAATTTGAATGTCTTTGTAAGTAAGGATACACTCTATGTTCAAATATGAACCGGACTGTGCACCTAAAACCACAAAAGTTAATAATTCTTCAATATTTATTCAAAATAAATTAGTTCTGATGAAAAAAAGGCTTTGGGATCCTTCGAGAGAAAGAACTTTCGTAAGAACTTCGGTCCAATCTGCGTCAATGGCGTGTACCGAATTCGATGGAACCACGAGCTGTATGAGCACGCTGGCATCGACATAGTTAAGCGCATTAAAATCGAGCGGCTCCGCTGGCTAGGTCATGTTGAGCGAATGGAAAACGACGCTCTAGCGAAAAAAATATTTGACACGGTGCCAGGTGGTATTTTACATCTTATGTAACGTAGACACCTGCCATACGGCTTAATTCTACGTTGCCCCATGGCAGTGGGGTCGTGGTTCAAGGAATTGATGCCTAGGAGATATATTTTTCAGGACGTCAGTGACATGCTAATATATACGACGTCCGTCATATCTCTCCTAGGCGTCACATCCATGACTCCAGGCGCAACCATCGCCCTGTCATAGTAGTTTCAACACCGGTCGCACACCATACTTAAGGGTATATTTAAATTAATAAATATACTGTATGGATAGCAACCAATGCTGGAACGCAACAGTACCAATTATGGATGATTAGTCGGGTCATCATCCACATTTATTGGTGGAAATCGAGAACCATCTAACATCTCTTGCAATGTAGGGCATTGCCACCCGGTTGTTTAGCGCAACTCCACGCCGATCACAGACCTGTTCGTGACATTGAACCACCACAGCCAGCACGATACTCCCCGAAGGGCCAGCCCTGCGATAGTCTCCCCGGGCAAAAGGGATTTACTTCGACACGCACTTATCACAACACCGATACATTTGCATTCATCACTCTTGACTGTGGTGGAAAAACCACCACTACTTGGACGTGCTACTGCTTAGACCACACCGTATTTGACTGTGTGAGACACAAGGTCGCCACTATTTCTTCCATTTCATACTGGTACTTCAAGACCACCGGGATAAACTCTTAGCCACCTGCAGCACTTCATGACTATACATCATATCAACATTCCTTGATACACCTTATCATACACCATGATACACCTCATCAATCTTGTACTCCGAGGCTACTCAGATAACCTTTCACACTCGGAGAACTCAATATGACACTCCTTGATACACCTCATATGCCACACCTTGGGACACCTCACCAACTCCTCAATACACCTCATTAGTCTAGTGCTCAAGGCTACCAAGATGAACACCCAGTGAATCAAAGCACCAGCATAACACCTCCTCAATACCACCTTTTGAATCTGGTACTCCGGGGCTACTAAGTTTAACTTTTCACACTCGGAGTACCCATCTGACACCTCTTGATTTCGTCGTTTATACCAGCCATATAAGTTTACCAAGACTGGTGTTGGTGTTGGTGTTGGTGTTGCTGTTGGTGTTGGTGTTGGTGTTGGTGTTGGTGTTGGTGTTGCTGTTGCTGTTGGTGTTGGCGTTGGTGTTGGTTTTGGTGTTGGTTTTGGTGTTGGTGTTGGTGTTGGTGTTGCTGTTGGTGTTGGTGTTGGTTTTGGTGTTGGTGTTGGCGTTGGTGTTGGTGCTGGTGTTGGTTTTGGTGTTGGTGTTGGTGTTGGTTTTGGTGTTGGTGTTGCTGTTGGTGTTGGTGTTGGTGTTGGTGTTGGTGTTGGTGTTGGTGTTGGTGTTGGTGTTGGTGTTGGTGTTGGTGTTGGTGTTGGTGTTGGTGTTGGTGTTGGTGTTGGTGTTGGTTTTGGTGTTGGTGTTGGTGTTGGTGTTGGTGTTGGTGTTGGTGTTGGTGTTGGTGTTGGTGTTGGTGTTGGTGTTGGTGTTGGTGTTGGTGTTGGTGTTGGTGTTGGTGTTGGTGTTGGTGTTGGTGTTGGTGTTGGTGTTGGTGTTGGTGTTGGTGTTGGTGTTGGTGTTGGTGTTGGTGTTGGTGTTGGTGTTGGTGTGTATGTTGGTGTTGGTGTTGGTTTTGGTGTTGGTGTTGGTGTTGGTAATGGTGTTGGTGTTGTCGCTTTTGTTGGTGTTGTTTTTACTGTTGTTTTTTATTTCCGTCTCCATTGGTTGTGCTTTTCAATTAATCTATAAAAAGTTATGAATATGCGTCACATCAGGCGGTTCCCTGAGGGGCCTCATGACACCGTTAATTTTTTTTGTTATTTTTATCATGTACCCGAAGTCAACACCTTCATTCTCGTTCCTTAAAATTAACCGTTAAGCCAGTAGAGTCACAGAGTTAAAATTCCATGCAACGTTTTTTCATGGTTGTAGTATTTTTACTGCATTATGTGGTTGCCACCCTGAAATCATGACGATAAGAATTTTTTTTGTATAAAAGTTGCGATGCGTAATATCACATCTATGCTGTCGTATAACAAAATTTACTGTAGCACGTCTCCTAAGTGAGTAATAATTACATGCAACGATATTACATTTCTGTTACATAAGCCGCTATCTTGACGACCTGATGATGTCAGATTTTTTTTTTATTTTTATCGCAAGGCCAAGTTTAAATCCTACAATTTCTTTTTTAAACATTTATCGTAGCTTACATACTCACCGAGTAAAAATTTAATGCAATGCCATGGCATGAATATTGCTTTGTCGGTCTTTGATAGTCTCTATTTATGTCCCCATGATGTCAGAAATTTTTTGTCTAATTTTGTTGTGAGGGCTTTGAACAGGCCTTTATTGGTGTATCATATTTTGAACCCTAGCAATAATACTCAGCGAGTAATAATTCCATGAAAAAAATTTTCAGTAGCGAGGCCAATTTAGGCACGTTGTGGTACCAGGGGTTAATTATTTTCTACTCCGATAGACCGAAGATTTTGAGAGCAGTGTCTAGGTCACTGTGGAACCAGTTACCTAGGAAAAGGTGGCACTTTCTGGCCAGCGCTGGGCATGTGCAGAGAAGTGTTGTGGATTCTACCTCCTCCTCGTTTCTGCAGCTTTTGCAGAAGTCGTTATGGAGGATTTTTAGCCTTGGGGCATGGTTTGCAATTAGGCAATGTTATTTGGCTCATTCTAAGGGAAATTAGTTCATTTGAGCGTTTTTAGTTCAGGGTTGGCCAAACTTGATGGCATATACAACCCGTAGACCACCTAATGTTTGTACTTTCAAGGGATAGTTCATTTGTGAGTAATTTACATGTGGCGAGAGGTATTCCAATTAGTTCCTTTTCTGTCAATAAGGGTTTGGTAGTACTGTGACGAGCGAGTTTGTCGGCTTTGAAGTTTCCTGGGAAGTCTCTATGTCCGGGGATCCAACATAGAAATATATTGAGCTGCTCTGCGATCTCATTTAAGGCGGATTCACAGATCACCTTCAGCAAGTTTTCTGTGAGTGCTTCTTTGCTCTCTTTTCGGGAATGTTCCGTACGACCATGGTGGAATTATAAGGTAGGGCCGAGTCGCTCAGTGCCCTCACGCGTCAACGAAGAGTGGATAGTGAAAAGGTTGGGTAGTTGTCAAAATGACGAAGTTGGTGGAAATGTCAAATGAAAAAGAAATATCATGTTTTCAATTTGTAAATAGTGCGGACACGTGTGTTAAGTTTGTGTTAATTTGAGTGGAAATATTGTAAAAACATTGTAAATAAATCTATAAAATGCCGCGGAAGTGTTAAATTTGAAAAAAAGCTTGTAAAAAGTTTAACCTAAAATCCACTGCGAAACATGAACATAAAGAAACTCGATATGAACAGTTGATTTTGACAACTAGCCCCCTTTTTCGCTGCTTTCCACTCTATTCTTCTCCGAGTCGGCCCTACCTTATAATTCTACCATGCGTACGACGATTCACTGACATCCAGGGGCGAACACAGGTAGGGGTTTTGGGGGTTAAAACCCCCCCCAAATGAACGAATAAAAATAAAATTAAATGTATAAAGTAAAACAATTACAAATTATAAAGCATTATTTATTTAAGTTGGAATATTTAAAGCTACTTTCATGGTGTTATTTATTGTTTTTATGAAATTATGCTCTGTATACGCAAAAGAGGCCTGCCAGAGTATGATTTTTTGCCTGAAATATCATTAAATACATGTATGTTTTGGCAATGTTTTAAATAATGTAGACAATTATGCATTTTTAATTAGGAAAAGAATTACCTAAGAGGAAAAGATTACCTAAAACTTAAAATTAAAATTTAATAACTATTTATTAAAAATAAAATTAAATTTAAGGTAAAGCAAAAAATGATTGTGCTATTTTTTATGTTACTTATTTCATGAATATCCAATTTGATTTAAAAATATTTTTTTTTATTTAAATTTAATTTAAAATCGCAATAATTTTGCTTTTCAATCAACTCATCAATCACCAACTCAAATTAACACATTTCGCTAACAGTTAATCAGTGCACCATAGTACATTGCTGAATATTAGCATACTTTATCAAGTATTCGATTAAGAAACAAAAACAACACAACTCACAAATTCAGATCAGCGTAAGAAGTGTGTTGTGAGAGAACAGAGAACGAATTAGCAGTTATTCTCATGCGCTGATTTTTTCTTTACTACATGATCTGTTGTTTACATTTATTCGCTTGCAGTGTACTCCTACACTCAAAAAATAAACACTAACTTTAAATGACACACAATGTGTTCATAATTTGCCTTTTCTCATGTTTTTTAAAAGTTCGCTCTTACTTTGACGAAGTTTGCAAGCTAGTTTTTAAACATAAAATTCATCAATTAATAACAGTTGTCGTCAATTTTAAAACATTTTTTCAGTGTACAACAGTTAAGCAGTGTATATTCGTTTAACGAATATATTCATGCAGGGCTCTAATACGCATACATGCTCTACTACGCTGTTGTTCTCTGTAAAGTCGAGTTCCGCTATCAATGTGATATGAAGTTAAAACTAAAACTAAATTTTCAAGCTTTTCGAGCACCCACGCTACCCGAGTATTTTCGAGTATTTCGAGCTACCCGAATTTTGAATTTTTGTTTTCTACAAAACTTAAGAATCTCAACGAAAAATTAAGATTCAGTTTAATTAGTAATCGTTATTTAGTAAAAAAAAAACAAAAAAATTTCTCTTAATCAGTCTACATCAAACATATACACGGACTGCCAAAGCAATGTTCTTTTTTATATAAATGTAGCCACACAGAGCCAAAACAACCTAATAAAATAGAAAAAAAAAATCAATAAAATTTCTCTATCGTTTTCATTCAAGAAGATTGTCTTATTAAAACCATTGAGAATGACAAAGCCAGAAATAACACAAACAACTCCTGGTCAAACAGGGACGACTGTGTTATCTCTCGCCACCTATGGCCTAAACTCTGCGAAAAAAGGACCCAATCCCTAATTTCAATGAGTAAAAATGAAACTCGCATCCTAGTAGGAGTCCTCACGGGGCACTGTTGTATAGGCACAATGGCCTCGAGACTGGGAATTCCGCACCCAGACTTCTGCAGAAGCTGTGGAGATGTCGAGGAAACAGAAACCATCAAACATCTGCTTTGCGAGTGTCCTAACCTCCAACAACGCCGACTTCGCCACATGGGAAGCAGAGTGTACGGAGAACTGCAGGAGCTCGTGGATGTACCACTGATGGATCTTTTCAAATTTATACGGAGCACCGGTTGGTTCAACCAACCTCGCTCCAGTGACTAACAAGACTTAGTTGTTTTTGACATTTTTAGGACCACAGATAATAGGGAACCACAATGGACCAATAGGCCCCCGTGCAGGCAACGTTAGGTTGCCCCTCCCTTCTAACCTAACCTAACCTAAAACCATTGAGAAAATCTTATTAAAACTTTGAGAATTTTTTATTGGACAATCCACATAATTTTAAGAAGAATCCTATTATTTTTTATGAGAAAACATTTAAAAACTATAAGGAAATCTTATCAAAAATATGTGATTTACTTATTGATTTTAAAAGTTACCTTTCTGATTTTTAGGAAGAAATTTTATAGATTTCATAAGATTTATTCATGATATTTAAGAAGGAAATTCTATTGATTTAATAAGATTTCTTTTAAAATTTTATTAAAGAAATATTTTTAATCAATACGGAATCTTGCTAATCTTTAACCTAGAAATATATCTTTAACTGCCTATAATATTACATACAAATCTACACATTGTTAAGATTTTATTAAAATTTATGCATTATTAAATAAAGTTGTTATTTATGAATATTAAATACATATGTTAAAATTAAATTAACTTTGACTTTGTATCCAAAATACCCGGCGCTGTCGAGGCCTTCAAAGAAATTGGCGCCATCCTCAATATCCAACTTTTGTCAAGAACCTTACCATACATTTTTAATAAAGTCAAAATTGAGTCACTCAAGCCCACGACTGAAATATGGCTTGAGTTTCGAGAATTTTAGCCCCGTCGAAAACAAGTTCTGGAACACAAATATCATTCTCCATTATAACATTTTTCTTATTTTACTTCATTTTAATCGACAGATAACTTTTCGAATTCACTTCACAACTACGACTGAAAGCTAAAGCAAAGAAAGCAAAAATAAGTAGCATTTTCACCATTACTATCTTCTTAAAAGGGTGTCTAATAAAAAAATTTTATAAAAGCAGATCAATAAGATTTTCTTATTAATTTTAACTCTTAAACTATTCTCTTCTTAAACTTTGGAGAGTGAAAAAAGAGATTTTCTTATTAAAGTTAAGTGTTAATAAGATTTCCACATTATTTCATTCATTCAATAAGAAATCTTATTGAAATATGTTTGAAAGTAGTTGTTAATTTTTAATAAGATTTTCTCTATGGAATTGAAAAGATTTCTTTATGGAAAATTCTTATTATTTGGTAATATTAATAAGAAAACCTAATAAAATATCTCAATTTGGTGGTCTTATTGATTTTATGGTGTGGTTTTTGGCTCTGTGCAATCATATCGGTTTATTTCCGTCTATATGTCTGCATGTAATGACGATCACAGCAGAGATTTTGGGGCCATCGTTATGAATTTCGATATATTATAAGCTTGTATTAAAAATACAAATATCATAATGCAAATTAGCGATCTCGTATGAAAATTACGCTAACCCCACATAGAAAGTAATATGAAATTGGAAGAATCTCTTAAAATTTCATAAAATTTCAATGCCTCAATTAATTTCAATTTTATTATTGAGGACATATTAAATTCAATGGCACAAAATAAAAGAATAATACTTTGTACTGTTAATATTATATATGAAATTTGAATAAGTCTATAAATTAAAATATAAAATACCCCCCAAAATTTATTTCTGGGTGCGCCCCAGCTGACATCTAAAACATTCAGAAAGTTTTGTTTTTCTATGTCATATCTGTTATTTCCGTATTCCTGTATGCGTATTTCCAGACACAATTCTTCTTTATTTTGAAGCTTCAAAACATAAAATATGCCAATTTCAACTCAAGAAACTCCATTCTGGCAATTCCGCTCAAAAACCCAGCAGTTATTTTGGAGTCAATTGAAAAAGTGAACTAGTTCATTTCTAGCGCAGTTTGCAGTAGCTCTGAAAAAGTACAAAAGGCGTTAAGTGCAGAACAGTTACCTTTGCTTTTGTTTTCAAAAGTATTGCTGACAAAAATAAACGCGTTCTGGCTACTTTTTAAAATTTGCTGCGCACAAGAAAAAATAATAAAAAAAAAATGTTTATAGACAAAATGTTTTCTGGATTGTGGATGGAAAAGATGGTACAAATGAGATCTTTAGAACCTTTCCGTTGCACTAAATTTGTACACTTTTAATATGTTCACTTTAAAACTAGTTAAAAAACAACCACTTTCAGGCTACTGTGACAGCAACCAGTTTGAAAATGTTCCTAATGCAACTAGTTCAAATATGGGGTAAAAGGAGTGTTTCTGGGGACAATTGTCTTTTCCTATGACATCAACCCGCAAAAAGCGTCAGTTCGTTCAATGTTAAAGGGTATTGTAGTGGAACTAGTACTGGTCCTTTTTGGAACTAGTTCATAACTATTTCAAATTTGGTCCACTTTTCTGCTGGGAAATATTCAGCGAGAAAGTTAAAATAAAGTTAATCAAGTCAAGAGCGTGCAGCGAGTTTCTGTAACTCTCCCACTGAGTGTGGAGAGAGGTAGAGAGCAAAAACTTCATATAAAAAAAACTTGCAAAACATGCTGAAGGTGATGAGTGCATCCGCCTTTAGAGATCAGGAGCAGTTTAGGACTGTTTAAGATGTTGATACAACAGATTCCAGGGTTTTCAAAGCGGCTTGACTATCAGATAGAATACAAATATCTCTAGTTGATATATCATTCATCTGAAGCCAAGTTCAAAGCTTCGTGTATCGCAGTAACTACCGCTTGGAAGAGACTCCAGTGGTCAGGAAGCCTAAAGGCAAAGTTGATGTTTTGTGATTTAGAGTAGACTCCTCCCCCAACTTTTCCAACCAATTTTGATCCATCAGTAGATTTCAGTGGCATTGTTTGATGGAGGCCTTCCAAGCTCCCATTAATTTCTGGAGGGAACTGATGCATCAAACTTTTTGTGGAAAAAAAGTTTTTGCGTGATGTAGTCTACGGTCTTAGGTATTGGAGGAAGAAGATTCCTAACGTAAGAGTGTCCTATTGTAACTCCTCTCCATTGGGAAGTGACTTCTAGACGGATTGCTATGTTTGCAGCCTTCTGTTTTGTTGGGATATCTAGTGGTATCAGGTAGAGCACAGTGTCGAGTGCGTCCGTAGGAGTGGTTCTGAGCTCTCCGCTGATGCACAGCTCAGCTGACCGTTGAATTTTTCGAAGTATATTGAGGTGTGTTTGTTTGTTTAGTGCGGGTCACCAAACTATAGCACCGTATAACAATATTGGCCTCATAACTTTGCAGAGATAATGATCGGACAGAGTAGTGACCTCCGCAAGTTTGAATCGCTTAGGTCCCTGTCTTACAACTTCGCGAACTGGTATCTTACGGTTGGTGAACGAATCGATCATTTGAGTGGCCAGTTCCGCGCGGACTTCCAATGCAGATATAGAAAATGAATCAGTATTCGACGTAAAGATTTTGTTGTACGCATTATGCACCCTCAAAACAAAGCGATCGCAGAAAAGACGCAAATAGAATTTGGTCTTTGATTTGCGATCGTGTTCGTAGTAAGACTGAAATTAAATAACGAAATCAAAAACAGTTTAATTTTCTTTCTAATCCTGGTACTTTGACCTCTCTACCAATAGTCGGTCGGTTTAGATTATATTTTCAAAATAGTTAGAAATTTCATAAGGAATCGCAAAAAATATAATATATGGCTCGCTTTATTTGTTACGGAGTAATGTTTGGCATCTAATAAAAGCTCAGGTTTTTGGGAATATGTTGAAAACAAATTTTTTCGAGATTTAGGTCAAGTATGTTGACAACAAGACAACACGAAGACAAAGAAGGCAACAGCCAACAACAATACGTATCATACGATCTAGGTTAACCTTGATGCAGAGAGCATCGAAGTAGATATGAACTTAAGCGTTCTCTCTGTCAAAATAAATTCCGGGTAACTTTTTCGGCATAATTGGGACTATAATAGCATGTTCAAACCGACTTCATTTAAAACGTTATTCGAAAAAAGCTGTTTTTTAACATCATCGTTCATACTGCCTTAACTTGTTTCAAAATGTCAGTTTATTTGTTTATTTTTTGAAAGAAATAAAAAATTGTTTTTTAAGATATATAAAAACAAATAAAAAAAATATAAAAGAAATTCATATAAATTAAAAAATTTGTCAAAGAATTAAGAAAACTTTGTCAAAGAATTTATTTGTTTACATTAAAAACTTCAACATGAACAGAAGCCAGTAATTTAACGAGTTTCGAAACGTGTTACAGCATTTAACACGTTAAATTTACAACAACAATTGTACCCATATAACTTCATTAGAACTTCATTTGAGAACTCGTTTTTCGATTTAACTTCATTAAATTGATTTAACATAATTAAATGCTCGGTTGGAACACGCCATAAGTAGAACCTTTGAGTATATACATATAGAGAAATTACTTTGAGTTGTGTCACTCTCACACTAGATGGCGCCACATACACCACTTTCAGATTTCTACGCTGGTTTGTATATTTTTTTTTTTAATATCGACATTGATCAAACATACAAATGAACAGACAGACAGCAATGCACAAACACACACACAGTGTTGTTTTGTTGGTTGAGCTGTCGCATTAGTTGTGTGTTCGGTATGATCCCGTTAAGTTGCGACTTGACGAAGTTATGCCAATAATTAAATTTTTGTTTTATACTGGCAATTTTCTGAGTGAAACTAGATATCCAGCATTTAATTTTTTAAAAGAAATAGCTTATTTTCTCGGTTGTATCAAAAAATATACGCTGGGAATTTAAGGGTTAAGTTCATGTATAGAGCAAAATATCGAGTCTAAGCCAACCCGTATTTTAATTCAAACATCAACGATTGCTCGATCAAGCATAATTCATTATGTACCACCTCATTTAAAGGCTATATCTTTATAAGAAGAGACTTATGAGCCCTTTTATGACGACCCGGGCTGAGAATCTATATGTTTACAAGCAAAATTAATCAACCCTTTACAAAAAAAGCGTCCCTGTGAGAACATTATATCACTCGTTTTCTTCAATAACGTTACAACTCAAAAAATTAGATTTTTCAGGAGAAGCATTTTAAGTTTTGAACAGACGAAGGAAATTAATTCACCATTTTCAAAATATGGACAAAACATCAAATATACAAGTACTACTGTAATGAACATTGTTTAATCCATACAAAGTGACAAGAAAAAACTTGATATTATCGATATACATATAATACGATCTAATCGGAAATATATTGAGGTGAATGAATCACAAATTCTATTTTTCTGCAAAAATTAAAGAAGATATCGTTACCAAAATTGTACACAGCATAGATCATGGTAACACGAATATTGCTGTGTAATTAACTCAATTCTTATGTTTTTTGGATTGTAACGTTATTGCAGAAAACGAGCGATATATACTGACATACTGACGCAACTATCGTCGCAAAACCTCTCATTGGAAAATTGAAGAGAGGGATTTATTTTTAAAATTATATCCGAAAATATCTTTAATACCCCGGGATCTAAATAATAATAATATCTAATAATATCGATTCTAGTTTTATTTATTTTATTATACTAGTGTCGCCTTTGGTCGAAATTCGACCATTTAAAAAGTGATGTTTTTTTTTTTTGTATTTTTAGTGAAAACATTTTTTTCTTCCTTCACTCATGTGGAAATATAACCGAACTCATATTGCAATATATGTACCACCGGCAGGAAATCACAAAATAGAAACTCCATTCTGTGTTTCCATGTTCTATGACTTTTACTTGCAAAGCTATTCGATATCAAAAATTTGGTTTATATGTGCAGAGCCACACCCCCTTTTCCAATGCGCGCCACGATTTTCTAGTAGATGGATATCACCAACTTCCAACACATATTGAGTTTCATTGTTATATGACATTTACTTCCAAAGCTATTCGAGATAAAAACTTTAAATTGTATGGGTGGTGCCACGCCCCCTTGTCTAATGCTCGTTCAATTTTTCCAGTCAAACAACACGACCAAATAGGAAGTTCCTACCTAGTTTCATTGATTTGTGACTTATAGTTTGAAAGTTATAACAAAAATTTGGGCTGCTGAAAAGTTCCACGCCCCTTTTTTAATGCCCATAAAATGTAACCAGTGAAGCGGTACGTGTGATTTGTGGTCAAATACCGATTTCGGAAGCTGTGTGACCTATAACTCTAAAGCTATTCGATATCGCAAATTTGGGTTGTATGGGAGGTGCCACGCGCACTATATTTATTCGGTGCACTCCTTCTCCCCACTCTTATTGATTTAAAAAAAATTGTCAAAATCGGTTGAGAAACACGGGAGAAAATGGTTCTTAACTGTTCTGCCTACGCGTATTTATAAATAGATTACGTATAATTAATTATAATTAGGCATCATTTTTTTTATTTTAAAATTTTTTTGCCTTTTTTGTTATTTTATTTAAAATAAGTTGTTGTTGTTATGTTATGTTTAATGTTTATCTTTATTAAAATAAAAAGCATAAAATATTCGTTGGAACAATAGTATGTTAAAAATACGTATTTGTTTGGAGAATTCACTGCATTTTAAAAAAAACTGGCAAAATTTATGCTTTTACAATTTCTTAAAAAATCACAAAACTGAAATAATAATGCCCAAAATTAACCGAATGAAAAAAAATTACTTCAAAAGTTGTCGACATGTAGGATTTATAGACATATTATTTTTCAAAATTTTAGATATTTAAATCTATATCAAGGACTACTTTTTCCTCTCTAAACTCCTGTAAAAAAATAAAATCGCTTCAACAGCAACAGGCTTTGTTAGTTTTGTGCACACATACATACATACATACATACTTACTTATAAACACTTATGTGTACAAATTTCTTTATGGATCATTTGCCTCAATCATAGTCTGTGTCAGCATCTCAGCGATTGTTGAGTAAGTGCGCCATCTAAGCGGCAGAGTTACTCCCTAAATTTGTTTTTCTGAAGTGGTTTCTCTATATATATATACTCAAAGGTAGAACCTAATAGCTTGAGTGGATCATAGTGAAAAATCATGCAAGACTACTGATGAGTTGGTGTAGCGGCCAAAGAAACAGTCTGTAGAGTCAAGCTGTGTGATTTGCTCTATAACAGTGATGTACACGTAGTACTACGCGTGGTCATGGTATAATAATACATGGTAGTATTGACAACTGCTTATTTTCTCTTCAACAGGAAAACATAAACTGCCAAAAACAGCTTTTTGTGTATATGCATCTGCAGCTGCTTTGGTTGTTGTTTTTTTTTCACTTCAACGTTTTCAACATTGTTTGTGTTTTCATTTATTAACAATGGCCGACCAGCGAACGCTCTCTTTTTGAGTATATTTTTTGACAGAATATGTTTTCCCAAGCAACTGTCAATGCTACCTTGTATTATTATACCATGCGCGTGGTGAGACTCAAAAGCTTTATTCGAGAATCGAAACACATACACGATCGAATGCACGAAGTTCCCTCAATCAGTTGGCGCTGAACTTCAAGCAAGAAAGTTCGCGCCGCTTTGTTGTGTGTTTTGCACTGCACGAAATGTTTGAGGCATATGAAAATGCGTTATTTGCAGAATAATTATAATAATAATGATAATGATAGTGACAATGACACTGATAGTGATAATGATAATGCTACTAATAAAGATAATGATGATGACAGTGATAATTATAGCACAATTCTTGCTTAATACCTGCACAACAATTTTTGAAAGTGCAAAGAGTGAGAGAGCTACTAAAACAAGTACAAAAGTTGAAAATTGAAGTTGTATGCGTGTGAACACCCCTGCTCTATACCATGGTATAATAATACAAGTTAGCATTGACAGTTGCTTGGGAAAACATATTCTGTCAAAAAATATACTCAAAAAGAGAGCGTTCGCTGGTCGGCCATTGTTAATAAATGAAAACACAAACAATGTTGAAAACGTTGACGTGAAGAAAAGAATAACATCAGCAGCTGCAGATGCAAATGACCGAAATGAAATAAATTTTAATTAAAATTGGTGTCTTCGGAAAGTGAGTAATATATTTTGTGTCATGATAAACTAATCTTCAAAGATTATAGCATGGATTTGTGCCTTTTCTTTGGTTTTGTTTTCATCATTTCATCTTTGGTCCAAGGAAGAAGCTGGTGATTGTACATGGTAATACTCCTGAACTGGGCATTAAAAAGAAACAAAAGAAGACAACCTGTTGGAGAAACTAAACTTTACATTCGCCCCACGCACATCGCGCGTTAATTGTATGGCGAGATTCTATCGCGGCTGCTATCACAATATTCTTATTAGTTTTTTATGTTTGTTTTTGTCACTTGCTTTAATTTTCGCTTCGTTTCGCAAACAGCTGTGTTTGACAGTTTATGTTTTCCTGTTGAAGAGAAAATAAGCAGTTGTCAATGCTACCATGTATTATTATACCATGCTCTATACAGAGCTGTTGTTGTTGTTGTTGGTTGTTGCCTTCTTTGTCTTAATGTTATCTTGTTGTCAACTACTTGACCTAAAGCTCGAAAAAATTTGTTTTCAATATAAATAATGAAGGTCGTATTCAAAATATTAAGATTAAAAATTTTTTGGAATATTTTATCTATTTTGTGAATATCTTGAACCAAGAGCTTAAAGTGCCACCTTTGTAAAGGTTATTTTTAAGCTTTCCTTGAATGCCAAACATTATACCGGAGCAAATAAAGTAGGTCAGATATTGGATTTTTTGGGATTTTTAAGACAAATTTTGAAATATTTTTGGACTATCTCCTAAACCAATAGTCATATATAGGTCAAAATACCACCATTTCAAAGGTTATTTTTGAAACTTTCATTAGTTAACTTTCAATATAGATTAAAAACAACGATTCTCATGAAGTAAATCAAAATTCGACCTCAGACTTTTCGTTCGCGTATTGTCATCGAGAAAAAATAGTCGCATACTTTTTTGCCTTTGACGACCGATGGGACATATATATCCCATGATTTTTCACATATTTGCAGGTTAAAAAAAAAATTTGTTTTTCGCGACACTTTTGTTGAATAATTTGGGGTCACTGAACACAAATCCGGTGTCGGATTCGCGAATTTCCCAGCGGTTCAGGAACTGTCGTCAAAGGGTTAAATTGTTCGAAGTGACATGGTTTTATATTATAACTGTTTTTAATTCCCGCACACTCAACACTTAAATAAATATAAACCAACACCACACACATGCGTTTAAATAAGCCGCAAACACGCACACAAGCAAACACATAAATATTTTATGTTTTTTATCTACGATATGTGAATATCATGGATATTCTTCTGCAAGTGTGCAAATATGTGTGAGTACTAAGCTGAACACAAGCAAATCCATAGCATCCGCAACTGAGTACAAACACAAATACTGCCAGATAAATTACAAAGCTACGAAAAAAAGGAAACAAACAACATATAAATTTTCGCTTGTATCGAAAGCTTTGACAGCGTTGATGCCTGAAAGCAATACAGGAAGGATAATATCAAAAAGCCAAACTCAAGCCACACACATACAGACAGGCTCAATACAAATAAATATTTTGCTTATTTCATTGAGTTTTTTAGACACATTTACTTAAGTAATTGTAATATTTAAAAATATTTTTGGTTTCTTTCAATTTTTTTTTTGTTTTCTTACAAATATAATAAAATATAAAATTTATTAAGCTTTTGGAACTAATTTAAGCTTTTATTGAAAGGTTCTTAGAAGGCTTTGTTTATTTGTTTGTTTATGTGTGAGTGAACTTGTATAACTTGTCGTGTTGTTTTTCATAAAGGATGGCAACCTTTTTGTGTTTGCTGCCAACAGAAGATGCTCCCTCCGCATTTACGGTCTAGACGACATATGTACATAGCAATGCTTTGAAAAGCTAAAGTAGTGCTTTTGAATTTAAATAACTGTAGGTTAAGCTAAGGCTTTTCTTCACATTCTTCTATTTATTTATTTAGGCACAAAATATATGACGTCTACGTATTTCGGCACATATTTTAACGATGAAGGGTTTGCTTAACGTTGTGTGTGTGTTTATGTTTATCAGCGTGTGTATGAGTGCGTGTGGGTATTTCTGAGTGTGAAAAGCTTGCGTGAAATTGAATTTTATGGCCTATGCATACTTTGTGGCGCACATTTTCTTTTAGCTAGTTAAGGCAAAACGTAACGGAACTTGTAAATATTTCATATATGGAAGTATGACATTCGTTCGGAAATTATAAATGAAATGAAAAATGTCAAATATTTAAATGTAATCAAGAATTTTGACAGCTCTATGAAAAGGCAAAATTAATTTCTGAAAGTAATTTATAAATGACTAGAGTGGTTCCCGTCGAAATCGACTTACCTTTGGTTTTTTTGTTTTTAATTCGAAAATGAAAAGCTATTTTAGTAAAAGTCCTTAAACAGGGAAATTTAGGTAACCTTTTGTGTCTTCTTTAGAGATATACTTCAGTTTTGACTGGTCTATTTTCTCTCCATACCCCCCCCCCCACCCATATGACTACGTAATTCACGGAATTAAATAACATTTAGTAGGTATTAATTATACTGTTAGGAGAATTGTACCTTCGAAGGCTCATTATACAATAGGGCGTATTGATTTAAAATTTTTTTTCGAATTTCACATTCATGGGGTTGTCAAGATCACCCGAAATTATTAGGAAAAAAAGGATGTCTTTCTCTCACGGAAGGACAAAGTTGTTTTTTCAGGAAAACAGTTAAAAATAACGATCTTAAAATGCTTAGATTTTTATAAAAAAAAATACATAAAGAAAATCTTTTGGACTTTTATAATTATTCAAACACAAACGGAATAGTTTAAAAATCCATGAACTATGAAGGACTAATAATTTTCTTCGTTTTGACCGGGCCTTTTTTAATGACTTAAAGCAATAAATTTAAATGTTATATCGTTTGATTTAACTCTAGTTCGAAAATTCGTCTTGGGCTTGGTCTTGCTTCATTGGATGAAATTTAAGTAGGAATGGGAAGGGGAAACTAAATAAGGCATTTGTTGGATATTTTGAGTAAAGCAGTAAAAACATACTTAATTTGATGCAAGTGTTATGCCTTTACCTGAGCCAACTCAACTCTTTTAGTTTTACTATCGAAAATTCTGGCAACCATCTTTGTGTCTTGTGTGAAATGCTGTTTATTTGTAAAATAGAATAGTTACCCGTTTGGGCATGGTATTGAACGGTGGTAAGCTTGCTACCACTTGTTTCACTGAAACTCAAAATATTGTGAGAGATGCCCGGTTTCCAACCTTGGTCAAAACATTTCAGTGACACTTCCTTTGTTTAGACACCTCAACTATATTTAAATGTATAGGCGTTCTATCTCAGCGACTCCCATAAGAAAACCCGTATCAAAATAAAATACATATAGATAATATATTTTTTTTTTTTTTTTTTTTTTTGATTCGCCCGGAGGTAAGAAATCTTCATAGATACGTATGACCCGCGCCATACGCATGCACGATTTACATTCTAAGAAGTTCCCGGATCAGCCGGACTGAATAGAATGCACCTACGTGCTAAAACTTACCACCTATTGGCAAATAAAAGCCTCCACTAAGCACAATTGCTTGGCCTTTCAGCGGAAATCAAAATTAAGTAACGAAACATTTTAAATTTGATTTAAATAAAAGCACAATCTTCATAATACGAAGATATACAAGACAACATCCAAAGTAATTCACCAGACCATACATAACCGCGTTCATAACTGCTGTCATTCGGCTTGGGGCTACTGTCCAACCCAAGATCCTACGTGGAAAAGAGATGCAACTCTCAAACACCAAACCAATACCAAACATAGCACAGATATACAAGTATATATTGTGCAGGCACAATATATTTATATATTCGGGTCACTAAAATAAGGGAACACCGAGCTAAAGTTATTATTTGGATATGCATTTGGGCCAACGCAGGTAAAAACTTGTATGGAAAAGAGATAAACTCTGACGCACCAAGCCCAGAGACACGGTTTTCATGGTCCCATTTCAAACTTGGGAAGCTATAGAACTAAAGATCTAAAATAATTTAATGAAAAAAAAAAAAAATAAAGCAACGAAACTGAATAAAGCGAAAACTTAAAGTATCTAACATATTCGATGATGCTTATTTGTTAAATCGTAAAATCTACACAATTATC
Organism: Pherbina coryleti; assembly: GCA_943735915.1. Taxonomy (NCBI): domain Eukaryota; kingdom Metazoa; phylum Arthropoda; class Insecta; order Diptera; family Sciomyzidae; genus Pherbina; species Pherbina coryleti. Next base: position 143,453,570 of record OX030950.1, on the reverse strand, counting down.
GCGAGTTAAATTTGTTAAATCGTAAAATCTACACAATTATCGCGAGTTGTATTTGTTATCACAATGAATGTGTTAACTATTCAAATGTAATATCATTTTACGTTTTAAGACATCCACCGAGTCAGAAAAATTTATCAAGTTCAAGTTACCATTGAAATCACTACACATACATCGGAAAGGGTCGTGAAGGGCATAATTAGAAGTGCACTGACTCAACTTAAAAAGCTGGAAATGTCTGGCTCCGCTCCTGGGGATGTTGAAGTTTAATAAAGAAAGAAGGTATTGTGAGTCTATATCGCCACTGAGAAGTTTGTATAAAAAGGAGACATTGAGCATAATTCTTCTGCTTCTTAAGGAAGGCAGGGAAATAATTTTAAGGCGGGTTTCATAAGGGGGTAGGATAATGTTGGGGTTCCAACGATAATGTAAAGCAAAAAGTAAGAATTGTTTCTGGACCGATTCTAATGCATCGATGTGGACATTGTATTGAGGGTTCCATATTACGGATGCATATTCAAGAATTGGTCTAACAAGAGAGGTATAAAGTATCTTAGTAGTGAAAGGATCGTTGAGTTCTTTAGCCCATCTTTTAATGAAACCAAGGACACCTCTAGCCTTATTTACGACCAAATTAACTTGAAGATTGAAACGAAGTTTAGGATCCATAATTACACCTAAATCAAGAAAACTATGTACAATTTCTAAGTTAGTATTATTTATAGTGTAATTTATACTATTAGCAATTCGACGTGAGAATGTCATTTGCTTACAATTTTTTAAGTTTAATTTTAAAAGTTTTAAATTACACCACTCCACTAGACTATTTAAATCGGATTGTAAGAGTTGTTGTTCTTCAGGCGATTTGCAAGTTAGAAAAAGTTTTACGTCATCGGCGTACATTAAGACGTTAGAGTGTTTTATTACAGAAGGAAGGTCATTTATAAACAGTAAAAATAAAACCGGACCAAGATGACTTCCCTGAGGAACACCTGATGTGACCAAAATATTTTTTGACATAGAATTCTTATATAAAACTTTTTGCGAACGATTCGACAAGTACGATTTAATCCAGTGTAATAGTTTGACGGGAAACCCAATTAGATGAAGCTTTTTCAGAAGAAGATAATGATTAACACTATCGAAAGCTTTGCTAAAGTCTGTATAAATAACGTCAGTCTGTCGTCCTAAAGTAAAACCTTTAATGACACGCGTAGTAAGCTCCAAGAGGTTAGTTATCGTAGATTTTCCCTTTAAAAAACCATGTTGAGAGGTGGAAATGGAGGAAGATACGACGTGGGTTATTTGATCAGTTATAATTTTCTCAAATAACTTGGGGATTGCGCTTAGTTTTGTGATACCTCGGTAATTGGAAACATCAATTTTTGAGCCAGATTTATGAAGAGGTATTATATAAGATTTTCTCCATATATAGGGAAAATGACCACTGTGCAAGGATGTGTTAAAAATGATTGATAGGGGAGAACACAAATTAATAGAACAATGTTTTAAAATGCAGCTCGGTATTTCGTCAGGACCAGTCGTAAAAGTAGATTTAACTTGTCGAAGGTAATGCATAACTATATTAGAATCTATTACGGGGATTTCAAAAGAGTTAACTGGTGGTAGGTAGGGATATTCAAGACTCGTGCTCAATGGTATATCGGAGTAGGTTGTTTTAAAGAAGCTTACAAACATGTTGGAAACTTCGATGTCGCAAGATGCTTCTTCATGATTGAATTTCATAAGAGGTGGGAAGCTGGAGGTTTTTCGTTTTGAATTGACAAAAGTGTAGAAAAGTTTCGGATTATCTCCGCGCGAGAAGAGCATTAAGTTTAACATAATCTGTTTTTTTAAAGTTAAAAATTTTATTATTTCGCGTATTTGGAGCTAATTTATTTTCACTTTCGTTGGCAAGTAATATTGTTATTTCAAGAGTTGGATGATAATCATCTTCCGGAACAGAAACTGGGTTCGAACGACGGAGATTTACAGAAGTGCATCTGTCTACAAATACAAGGTCAAGAGATCTACAATTTTTATTAAGAATATTATTAACCTGTTGAAGACACAGATCAGACAACTTATCTAAGAAATCATTTATCCAATCAGAGGCAGAAATACACTGAAAAAAAAATGTTTTAAAATTGACGACAATTGTTATTAATTTGACGATATTTGTGTTTAAAAAATAGCTTGCTACAAATTTCGTCAAAGTAAGAGCAAATGTATTTAAAAATTTTGAAAAACATATGAAATAAAAGTCAAATTAACAACACATTTTGTGAACACATTGTGTTTAATTTTAAGCTAACTTTTTTTTTTCAGTGTAGGAGTAAGAAATTCGGAATCATCGGACAAACTCCAGGACACGGAAGGTAAGTTGAAATCACCTAAAACAATGATAGTATCCATATTTTTAAGCATATTATGGACAATTTCGATGGCATTAATATGGTTTAAGTAAATTAATAAATCACTTTTAGGTGGAATGTAAGAGCAAGTAAGAAAAATAGTATTATTATTAAATTTAACTGTAACACAAATAAAATCCAGATCGTTGGTGCCAGGAATTGTTAATTCCTCAGAAGCAAGGGAGTTATGGACAGCTATCAGAACGCCACCACCGATCTTATCATAGCGATCTTTACGAAAAATTTGGTACTTATTGTACATTATTTCAGAATTTAATACGTTAGAGCGAAGCCAAGTTTCAGTAAAAACTATAAAGTTATATTCAAAATCAAAACTGTTAATGAAAATATCGGAAAGTTTAGAATTGAGACCTCTAACATTTTGATAGACAAGCTCTAATTTAGACTTGTGATTTTTTAATCGTTTTTTGTATGGTACCGGGGATTATTAGAAGGACGAGGCAAGTGTACAACATTTGCAATACGCGGTTTGTTTTTGAATTCAAATTCATGAACAATTGTATTAAGAGGCCAAAAGTTTACATCCACAAGAGTATTAAATAAGTTTTCCGGAACAGTCAATCTAAACGAAGTAGTCAGTCTCGGATTTAAATATTTGAATTTTTGGATCGAAAGAGACAAAGAGCACTTCAACTTTGCTTTAATAAAAAAGTCTATATCATTTTCGGTTGTATCTGCAGCTAAGCGCGAAACAAAGATTGATTTATTTGGAGGAACCGCAATCAATGGTTTAGGTGAGATTGGAACAGAAGCCTCCGAAGTAAGTGCAACCTGATGAGCATCGACAACAGTAGAAGCAAGAGAAACAGTTTGGGCGTACGACATATCTGGCAATGTAAGTGATGGAGCCGACGACGGCAAAGATATAGATATAGATATAGATATATAGATATATTGTTTTGGTTAAGCCCTGTTTTTAAAATTGGTGTTGATCTTGTTCTTGATTCGAAAATTGGTTGAAGTTTAAATAGGAATAGAAAGGGGAAACCAAATAAAGCAGTTGTTGGATTTTTGAGTAAAGTAGTATATGTTCAATTTGATGCCTTTACCTCAGCCAATTCAACTCTATTAGTTTCGAAAATCTTGGCAACCTCCATCAACCGGCTAATAAATTAGAAATTGTAATATACTGTGTGAATTGCTGTTTATTTACAAAAAGAATGGTTAGAAATAGGACCATGGTATTCAACCGGTCCTGAAGAATTATCTACATACACACATATGTACGTGATAAGCAAGCTTGAAATCAATTGTTTCACCAAAACTCCAAAATTACAGTGAACCAAATATTGTTCTTAAAATCAAAGAATCTCGTTCATAAGGTGAAATTCATTGATTTTTAAGAACTATTCATTGCCCCAAAGAACGAATTCTTTGGCTCAATGAATCGTTAAAAAATAAAAATAAATAACTGGCCATTTCAGCCCTTGAAAGGACTTTGGCCTAGCTTCTTATGATCAATTGTGTTGTGCGTGTTATTAAGTTTGTACACAATTGACCGAGAAATGGACCTACAGGCTTAACGCCGACTCCGAACGGCGATGAACGAAATGTTCTTATTCTCAAGAAGCTTTACATGGCATTTTGATTACTCTCTGAGGTTTGCCATTGTCTGCAGAGAGGTGGCGGCCGTACAGAAAAATTCAAATAATTTTCTGTCGCTGCTGGGATTCGAACCTGGGTTTCCAAAGTTCGTTGACATAGCGGCCACGCACTTTAACCAACTACGCCACGGACGCCACTGAATCGTTATTCTTAATTTTAAGGAACAGTTTATTGGTCGTGTTCATTAAAATTTTGTTCCAGTTCTTGTGTTGTAATATCTAAAAAACCATTAGAGAATTTTATCTCAATAAGAAACTGATTTTTTGAAATATATCTTGATATTGTTTTAAAATTTCTAAGGACAGACTAACTTATTGAAACAGTTGTATGTGTCATTAATTAATCATTTTTCTTCATAACATATCAAAGAAATAACGTAAGAACAAAGATTCATTGAACCAAGGAACTCGTACTTTGGACCAATTTTAATGTATAATACATTGGCACAAAGAACTTTTTCTTTGTTGAAAAACCTTGACCACAACATCAGTAGTTGACATCAAAATCATTCACCGTTTTCATAAACTGCATACAGACATACATATGTATGTACATTCATAAAACATATCTTTTTATGTTTTTTTTTTTTTTCATTTGACATTTTTTTGCTTTGTTATTTTAAATTATATAACTTCAATAACTTATTTTTTCAAAAAAGAAAATTAAACTACTCTGTTCGTATGTTGAAAAAGTTTGCAAAAAATATTAAATAAATGACATTTAAACATCAGATTATTCTACTCAATATCCCACTGATATTTTATATCAAAAAATTTCGCCAAAGAATCGCTTGGATAGCTTTATAGAGAAATGCAGACATTCTAACCACGGTTTTGAAAATATGAAAATTTTCTCGAAAAAATTTGGCACATCTACATGATATCCCCCTCATTTTGACATCTAAATAATATTTATACATGTAGCCGTTTTCCCTCAGCGACTCCCACAAGAAAAACCTTATCAAAATAATATATAGACTATAATTGGGAAGGTTATTATTTTGGATTTAAAAAAGCTGTTGAATTAACCCGAATTGTCCCACAACTATTTTTTGTTTTTTTTTTTTAGCATTTGAGTATTTCTGGCACAAAATCGTTGAAGGGTAACTAATGACTGTACACGCAAAGAAATTTTTCGTTTACCACAACTGAAAAATTCACCAACTATACTTCGTTTGCGAGTTGTATTTGCCGCAAACGAATATTCAGTTGTCACAACTTAAAAATATATCTTATAAACATATATATATACCGCAAGCTATTTTGGTCATTATTATTTATTATATTAATAATCTTTCTCATTATGTCCGTCCGTCTTCTTATGGATTGCACCTCCGTTGCTATCTCCGTCCGCGTATTAAGCAAACTACTAATTTCCTTATATAGTAACAATTTGTCCAAAAAGTAACTCTAAACTATAAGCGTTATGTTTATACAACGAAGGGAAAAATAAACAAAATTTTCAGTTGGGAAAAACGAAGTTTTCAATTGCTGCAATTTAAAAATCACTCGCGTTTATGACAAACGAAATTAATTTCCTGCAACTATATGACGCGTTTCTCGCAACTGAACTGTTATTATGACAACTGTTGAAACGTTTGCAAATAACGATTTCAAGCACGACAAATGTCGACAAAATGTCGCAATCTCGCGTCGAAATTCTAATTGTGACTTAGTCTGGTCTACAGATCCGCGGAGTTGCCAGGCATTTTGGACCGATACGTCAACCAACCAAGTAAATATAGAACTCCACCATGTTTTGCCTCTATTTGCAATTCGATAGAGACTTACGTTCTGGTCCATTCTATCAATGCCTCCCATATATTGATTATATTTTCCAATAACGTTTGAACGAGGGAGATTAATTTTTCTCATTTGGGTCTTGGAGTAGCGTTGGACTTTAGATACTGGATTCATGCCAAATGCAGTTGACGCAGCGCACACTACCGAATTATCCACCCATTTTTAAAAAAAAAATGTTTCTTTCAATTTCAATTCATCGTCTTTCAATTTTTTTGAAACAGCATAACCACGTTTCATTTTTTCCAAATTGTCTTTGGAAGGCAATGGATAATTTTTCGTACTCTGTTTTATCGAATTGTACCAGTGACATTATGTCCTCGAGATTTCAAATATGCCAATAATGGAAAATTTGTAAAAAGGTTGTCGAAATAGAATGAGAATGGCAGTACCTGCACTTTCGGCTTGAATCATCAATCATATTTATGAATGGAGCAGCGCATTTTCCAAATTTTTCTTCATACTTGGTATTTGACCTGGGATTTTGGCCTTGATAAATTTAAAAATTTATGAAATAACATGCTGGAGTACACAATGACCATACTTTATATCCAAAGCGCATCGGCTTACCCTTGATAAATTGCTTGCAGCCATGTCTGCCAAAATAGGCAATCATGCTTTCGTCATAAGGCAAATGATGTTCAGGATGAAAATGTTTTATCATATTTGTTCTCAAATGGTCTGTTTTAGGTCGTAATTTCCACATTTTATCTGTCCTGAAAATTGAGAAATTGCAATATTTGTTGAAATGGATTCCTACGCATTGAATTCTTTATCATAATATTTACCATGTCATCATCAGTACTCCAAGCCGTTCTTATACGGCTGTGATAGTTATAACCAGTAACAAGCAAGATCTATATATTAATACGCAAAAGTTTGTGTTCCCTATTTTTCTGTGTTACCTTTAACATATTCACATAATACTTATACCGATGGATAGGTATTTTCGAGTAGATTTGCACAATATAATTTTTGTTCGAATATGTTGTCATTAACATAGGTAAAACTGAGCAAATGTAAAATGATTTTTTTACCAATGGGACAATGAGAAACTACAAAGCGACAAAGCTCTGTTGAACATCGCTGCTGTAGCTTACAAAAGCAAGAGTAACATGCGGGAGTGACGAAAACACTTAAAAGAATCTGAATAGCATTATTGTTGTTGTGGTTGTTGTTGCTTTCTCTTAATTTCTCTCAGCGTTAAAAAAACAGTTAAACTGCTACTTGCTTCATATAACACTTAACGCCAAGTCATTGATAATTGTTTCTATTGTTCAATACTTGGTGGATTATTTCGAGATGACGCTTAAATAAATTTTTTTTTATTGACGCATATATGCTTTCTTTTTTGTCCTTTACCACTATTTTCCTCATAGCGTCAAGGTAAGCATTAAGAATTTCCATGCAAATTAATAACAATTCATTATGTGAAAAACAACTTGAGTTTCGCTACCTTACAGAAATAGATGGCCGAATTTCGGCCACTGGCGATACTAGTACCAATTAACACTTTAAACGGTAATATTAGGGTTCGGCTTGCCAAGAAAAATTGCATGTTTTCCGGATTCGTCACAAATGTGTTAAATCAAGTCATAGTCGAAAAATTTTTCAAACTGTTGTGTGGTGGTACTTTGCAGTCTTGATAATTTGGTGGTGGAAATATTGAAACCATTTCAGGAGAATTATCTTCCATCCAAACAAATTTTATTGTTTTGTTGTGTTGTAGTATTTTAAAAGTTGATACAGATGGGGTAACCTTACGTAAACGGCTAGATATCTCGCCAATAGAAACATCCAAAAGGTTTGTTTCAACATTTTCGGTAGAATTTTCTAATACGTCTGTCAAAATGTTTTCATCGAATGGGAGTTCATTGTCTGATACTTTCAACTGGATTTCACCAATTGTATCCACATGTCGTCCAGATCTAAATATTATTTCACAGTTTGCTTTTAGTTGGCCTGCATATACATTGTCAAGAATCGCCTCCTCTTCTTCTATGCCATCCTCTTCACCACTCACCGCCCCATTTTCGATTTCAGGTGCCTCTATTTGTATAGCTTTAGGTACGTCATCGTCGATACTTAACTCTTCCAAATAGTCGATTGTCTCTTGCAGTATTAATTTCCTAGACAAAAATTTTAAATTTAACATTTTAATATTTTGAAAATTCAAGAACATTTCATTATGACCCAGCGTTGCCATATGGCAACGGAAATATAAAATATTAAAAAAACTATATAAAAATGAAATATTTGCAAAAAGTTAATATTATTATATAATCTCTCATATATCTAGATTATATTGCACTATAGCAGAACAATTAAATATAAGCATTAGATATTATAAAAAACACCTTTTCATGTTATCAGATTTCCACTTTTTTCATTTTTCTTTTCACAACTTCACATAAGAATTAAATAATTCTAATAATAAATAATTTAAATAATTGAGAACACAAAATCGTCGCTATAGTGCACCAATAATTATTTTTATTCTATTTTATTATATAATTTGTATGTTAACTATTTTGTTTCGTTATATTTTTTATTACACATCTTTGTAGTTTAATAAATTTTTATTAATGAATATTTAAAAATGAAATTTTTTGAAGTATACATTTTTTTTTAAACAACATTTTTAAAATTTAAAAACTTAAATATAAGGTCAAATAAATTAAAGTATTTTTTATATTTATATACACTACAAATACTACAAATACTCCTCCTCCAATTAAACATTTATACTATGTCAAAAGTTACTTTCTTTTGAATGGGTGTATTTGAATAAGTTGTGTTAGGTATATATGATTTGTTATTAGTTTATGTTGGTTTGAGATGATCAATGGAGATAGATTTTATTGTGTTACCATATTGAATTTGAAATATTTTCTCGTGTCTGGAAATAACTTTAAAAGGACCTTCAAATGGCTGTTGAAGTCCCGATGAACGATTGATTTTTACAAAAACATATTCACTAGTTCTAAGCAATTTTGGAAAATAACTATGATCTTTATTATGATGCACAATTTTCGAACGAATATAGGAAAAATGTTCTCTTAACTTTCGAAGGGTAAGATCCATATTTATGGTATCATTATTTGGTACAATTAATTCTCCCGGTAATTTGAAAGTCTGACCATAAACCAATTCTGCAGAAGAACAATTCAAGTCTTCTTTGATTACGGTTCGTAGACCGAGAAGTATCCAAGGCAAAAGTTCTGACCAATGTGTTGAATCATCTGAAGATATAAATGACGTCTTGAGTTGTCGATGAAAACGTTCAACCATCCCGTTTGATTGTGGATGATAAGCTGAAGTGTGAATTTTATGTGCACCTAGTAAATTTGTTAGTTCTTTAAACAATTTCGATGTGAATTGTGTGCCTTGATCCATTGTAATTTTGAGAGGAACTCCAAAACGTGGAACATAATTTTTTACGAAAGTGTTTGCTACTGTCTCAGCCGAAGTATTTTTTAGAGGGTATACTTCTGGCCAACGTGTATGTCTATCGATGATTGTTAGCATATATTGAAAATCATTTGATACAGGTAATGGTCCGACCAGATCCATATGAATATATTCAAACCTGCCTGGTGGAATTTCGATTTTTTGGATGGGTGTTTTCGTGTATACATTAATTTTAAATTTTTGACAATAGATACAACTTGATGACCAATTATTAATTTCTTTTAACATATTTGGCCAAAAGTATTTTGATTGTATCAATCCTCTAGTGGTTCATACGCCAGGATGAGATAATGAATGAGTTTTGTCAAATATGCTTCTTTGCATGGAAATTGGAACAAAAGGTTGAACATTTTTATTTGAAATGCCGCACCAAATAGATTTTAGCGTTTTGTCATCTTGTTGTTCTTTGTATAGTGTTTGAAAATTAATGTCTTGTGTAGGTATAGCATCGATTTCTGGTATGCGTAAAAGAGTGTCTGCAACTATATTTTGTTTTCCGGAAATGTATTGTATGTTGTTTGTAAATTGTGCTATATATTCCACGTGTCGTGTTTGTCGGGGTGATCTGTCTGTTTTTGAATTTATGATAAATGTTAAAGGTTTGTGGTCTGTATAGATAACAAATTGTCTTCCTTTTAAGAAGTGTCTAAAATGTTTGACAGCGCTCTTGACAGTTCTCTGCCGAAAGTAGAATATTTTATTTTTGTTAGGCTGAGTTTTTGAGAAAAATATGCTAAAGGTTAGGACACTGTTATTTGTCCTCCAAGTGTAGTTATCCTTTAATGTAGATTTAAAATCGTAGAAGTCTTCTTGTTTTAGTTCGTGTACAATGTATTTTTTGTTTGTAGCAGCTATTAAATTTGCCCAGTCGTGTGGATGTTGAATAGTACCAGAAGTGTTTTTCTTTTTTTTTTCAATTTGGGCGTGTACTGTATCGCACTCGAGATGTGTATGGCCAACAATAAGAAATTTGTGATCAATGATTTTGATGCTCTGGTGTTCTTCTAAAACTTTTGAGAACATTGCACAAATAAATGAGTTCCGATTTTGACCTGGGCAAGAATCACTGTACAAAATGACATGCTTTACTGAATTTGGCAAGCTCAAAAGACATTTGAAAATACAAGAGCCGATGTCATTTGCTCCGCGCTTTGCGATGGATTCATACCAAACATAACAATGAGCTTTGTTCGTGGCACCATCATGCATGGTGAAATTATATGTCCACAACGGACGCTTATAAAAAAATATGGATGCATTTAAATATGGCGTTGGTAGGCACTGCTGTAAATCGAATGAAAACATTTGTACTGACTTGTCACGTTTAGAAAGCTCTTTGTCATTTTTTTTACAATTATAGGCGAAATCTGCTGCATCATGGTGATTGGTAAGTTGCAACTGAAGCTCCGATTTTTCTTCCGCGTCATTAGTATTCTTAATTTTTGTATCCAAAGTTTCGCACTGAGTACACAGATCAAGTTGAGGTTTTTTGAACTTTATATCTAAAGTGCGAAAAATTTCTTGAAACTTTCTTTCGGACACTGGTTCAGAAAATTTTTCTTGATAGAGAGTGTACAATTTAGCGAGGTTAAGACCACGCTCAAAATACAACATGTTAGTATGACGTCGGCTGTAGTGGCTTTGATATTTAGGAATGCTATCTATGAATGCGATTACTTCGTTGTGCTTTTCAATAGACAATTTATGGGCAGGAGCATTCTTACCACGTCGATCATTTGGAACAGCATCACAATTTTGTTCTATTTTGTATTTGCAAATAGTTTTGATTATTTGCTCAGTTTCGCCGTAAATTTTCAAAAAACATTGCTTGCATACTTTTCTTCTTTGGCCTTTTACTTCAAAGTAATACGAGTGTACATACTGGCGATTTTAAGTTGATTTCTTCTCAAGAGTAGCAGTTTTTTTATTTTTAACTTCAATCAAGCTTGCCAAGATTTGACGACGCTTATTGTAGTCCCCCAACTTCCAGTAATTTTCGAAAACTTCATTTTGTTGCCTAAATTCTACTTTTGTAAAACACTTATTTCGGCATTTCCCTAGTTTCTGAGTTTTTTTCGCAGAAATACTTTTTTTTTTACATGTTTCATATTCTTTTCCTAAATTCTTGTTTTCTTTATTAGCTTTTTTCAATGCCGATGTACTTGGAGCAGATGATTCCTCTTCGTTTATTTCTAGTGACTCATAGTTTGTAATGTTGGACTCTAAAATATTAGCCATTGCTCGGATACTTTCTGATGTAGAATTTGACTCCGACTCTGAGGGAACAAAATCAGAATCATCAAAGTCAGTTTCATGAAAAATATCAACATCACTTTCGCTCTGAAACTCTAATCTGATGCCACTATTGTCAAAGATATTGTTTTCTACAGGTCTCAGATTATCCATCATCATGTGAATCATTCCCAAATCATATGATGTGCTCGTTTCATTAGGAAGAGGATCCATGTTTATTCATGTTTTTTGTTGTAGAACATTTTTCTTTCAGGTTTGGCTTATTCATCGCCATTGCTGTAATCAACCGACCTCTTTTCATTTTGATTGATTTCCCCAAAAAACAACTTAAGTTATATATTTTCAAAAATTTAGACTTGACAAAAGCCCTCAACTTAATTTAAGTATCAACGTATTTTTATGTTTTAATTTTGACGAAAGCACTTAAGTCGAAATAAGATGTGTTGTCACGACGAAAGACCATTGCATAATGAAGTGAAAAACACTTATTTCAACTTAAGATTGCTATTTTTTATGTTTGCATATGACACAAGAACTTATTTCGAAATAAGATGTTTTGTCAAAAGTAAATTACGAGAAAATTGGGAGTGCTATGTCGAGATAAGTTGTTTTGTCGAAAGATAAATATAATTTTTTTTTTTATTTAAACTCATTTTTAAACATATCTCAAATAAGTGGTTTCGTCAAACGTAATTTGAAAAAAAATTGAGATAAGTTGAATTATCATACATAATATCTCTTAAACCAAATAACGTAGAAATACGCGGAAAAGGCCAAAAGAAACACCGTTAAAAATTATCCCCATGATAAAAATCTTGGACAATTGTCATATATCGACTTAAGTGGTTTTGTGAAATGTCCACAGAGATAAACATGAACATGAAATGAATCGTGAACCATTCTCAAGAAACAAGAAAAAACATTAATCACATGTTAACAAAAGGCAACCAGAAGCAGCAGATTAAAACAATCAAGAGAGAAAAACTAATCGAACCCAAGAACAACTATAAATTATAACCTAACTACCAATATATCTGCAAATTATTCAATTTTATTCTTCAATATCAATACCTCACAATTTGCAATAAACAATGCCTAGCATCCAAAAATAAGCCCCAGTTTCTCAAAACTAGTGCAATTCATATTCAATGATGAATTATTTTGGAATTCAGTTTCAAAAGGAAAACACACAATATTTACGTTCAAATTCAATTCAATTTCTCAGCCAATAATCCACCACACGCTCAAAACGACTAATGAAAATCACAACAAATCACTGCCTGACCGAAATAAATTGCACACAAGATGGACAACCAATTGCCTAGAGACGACGCACAGTGCTGCGTTTGGAATGTCTAACCGGAAAAACTAGTGTTTGGAAAGACGGAATAAGATGAAATTTGGAATTTAAGCTATTCAGGAGCATACCAAAATTTGTATGGGAAAATTGGCCTTTTTATTGGCCTCCCTGCATCACAATTTTGCAGATTTTAAATTTTAAATTTTGCGTTGACCACTTTTTGTAAGCGCAATAAACTCTTCCATATTTAGATAGTACTATATTATGGTTAAACCGTTACTTATATTTGTTTGCGTGAGGAAAAGATCGAATGTCCAATTGTCAGCAATTTTTCCTAATTTCCAGGTAAAGTTTTACCAGGTTTCAACTGCTCTCAACCATTTTCTTCCTCATTTTCAAAAACTACTATATTAAATTGACATTGGAATTTTGACAGTCTTAACCCAGGCAAATGTTGGCAACTTTTGATTTATAGGGTTTTCGATAAATATAAACGTAAAAGCTAGCAAATATGGTATGCAAAACCGGTTCGAATTATTCGGCATATTCGAACCGGTTTTTTTAAAAATCGCAATTTTCGAATAATTCGAAAACCGTTTTTTTTTTGGCTCGAATTATTCGACTGCTCGAATAGTTAAGAAATATATAAATCTTCAATTTAAAATTGAAAATTTCTTCAAACCACTTCTTTTATTTCATTTGAGCGACCCATTTTTTTCTACTTACGTTTTTACATTTCACTAACGTTTGAAACATTTCTTATCTTTGGCTTCTATTTAATTTTGTTTTATTTGAGCTCGTTTAAACATATGCTTTGGTCATTTCTTTTTGCTTTCTTTTGTTAACAGCTTGTAAATCGGCTGGCGTATTTAAGTTAAACATGATTTTTAGTTTATAATGCATTATTTTTTAAAAAATATATTGAATTATCAACAGCTTGACATCAACTCCGAAGCCTGGACATGCCCAAAAAAAATCTGAAAGCATTAAGAACAAATATAGAGACAATCATTTAAAGACATAAAACATGTGTTAAAAAGACTGAAAGAAAAACTCGAAACATACTTCTACCCAGTGAATCAAAACTACCGTTTTCGAATTTATTTATGAGCCATTTCGGGTAGAAACGTTCAATTTCGGCACCATAAACGAACCTTTTTTGTATCATTCTTCGGACTAAAATGCCTCTCAAAAATTAACCCTTTTTTGTTCGGAAGTGAGTTAAAAAATAACCATCAATTTTACTTTTTTGTTTGGAAATTACTCATAAAAAGAACCATAGAATTGTTATTTTTCGGCACTCGGAAATGAACCCTTTTTGAATCAATGAAGCCGGACTGAACTGCTTTTAGAAAACAAACCTTTTTTTTTTGTTCAGAAATGAGTTAAAAAATTAACATTTCGGAATTATAAACTTTATTATTGCTTAATATTATTTGTAATTACACATCGATGATTTGTATAAAAATAAATTATTATGATAGAACTCATTTAAGAATGCATAAAAAGAAACAATTATTATTCATTTCTGAACTCATTTATGAACAAAAATGGTTAATTTTCGAGGCATTTTTACCTACTAAAATGATAAAAAAATTGGTCTTTTTCGACTCTAAATAAGTTTTTAATGAATTTCGAAAAAGAAGTTCAGTTTCATTTATAGGAAAAATTTTCACGTATTTAATCTTCAATATCAAGTACTTTTTTAAGCAACAAAATAAAAAAATCAAAAATTAAAAAAAAAAACTCTTCCCAAACACTTTCGCAATACTCTCACCTTACGCAAAACCTTCGCTTATGGTTCAGTGGGTAGTACTGCATAAGTACCTTTCTTTACTTTATTAAAAATAGTTGCTATTTTTATTAAATAAAAACTACATTGATATGTATATATGTAGGTAAAAAAATTAAAAAATTTATTTAATTTGAAAACAACCGGTTTTCTCGGTTTTTTTCTGGTCGAATAATTCGAAAACCGGTTTTGTAAGAATAGTGCTATTCGAAACCGGTTTTTTTAAAATGTCGAATAGTTGCATACCCTACTAGCAAACCACTGTAGAAAGCTTAAATTTGCAATTCAAATCATAATTTATATACAAACAAACATTAATATAAAATTTTAACTTCGCATATTCCAACATCCGAAATACAAGAAAAAAAGATTTCGAATATTTGTATAACATTTCTGGTAGCAAATAATATTTGCAAATTATTTTCTATGTAAATATTCTTCAATTGAGAAGTGAAAGAGAACAAATAAGTGAACTTTGAAAAACATTATATATGTATATTAGTTTAGTGCAACATTATAAAAACTTATTTTTTCAACCGTCTATCATATTTCAATGATAAGTTTTAAAAAGGTGGTAATCGCAGGGATAGGTAAATAAAGATGACCCTTGACTTGGGTCAAAATTAATGTTTGTTTTTTTAAGATTTAGAAAAATTTGTCAAAATTGGTTTGGAAATGGCGATTATGTCATTGGTTTAAATGGTGATGATATTGTTGATGAAGAGGAGATCAAGATGCTATTCCAGAGGAGCCTCTTCCATCATGTTCTAAAAGAGGAAGACCCAAAAAACCATTTGAGAGCTGTACTGAGCAATCAAAACGTTTAAAGGTGCAAGAGTTACTTGATTTATATTCGTC
Source organism: Pherbina coryleti (assembly GCA_943735915.1). Classification (NCBI taxonomy): domain Eukaryota; kingdom Metazoa; phylum Arthropoda; class Insecta; order Diptera; family Sciomyzidae; genus Pherbina; species Pherbina coryleti. The sequence continues at coordinate 143,438,060 of OX030950.1, read as the reverse complement.
TGATCAACTAAGTTGGTCAACGGGCAGATGGTAATAGGGTAAAGGCAAATAATAATAAAAACGGCGTCAGAGTCCTCTGAAGTTGCTAAAAAACTTGTGGCATGTGTAGAGGAAAAAGAAGTGCAACGAATTTGATAAATTCATACCGTAAAAACCCCTTGACAAAGCACAAGTCTTTATCACCTGATATGAAAAAATTCGTTTATAGTGATCCGATTTCTGAAGAGGATAATGATTATTACGAATCTGATAGTGCCGGGTGATATTTTTTTATATATTAAAATTTATTTATGCATATTGTACATAAATTTTATAATACTGAGCAGAGAAAAAAAAAACTTATCTATATATATAAAAATAAGTTGAATTCTGTATGAAATTGATGTTCTCTGTAATGCGTGAATCGATTTCGTTGAAAAGTGACGTCAATACGAAGGTCTTTCTACTGAAAAACTGGCACGGGCATTCGAAAACGGGGCGTGGCTTCACCCATATAAGCCAAAATTACGATACAGAATAGCTATAGAAGTAAAAGTCACAGAACATTGAAACTCAGAATGTAGATACCATTTGGTGATGTCCTTCTACTAGAAAAGGTTACATAGTACATTGGACAAGAGGGTGTGTCTCAACCCATACAAGCCAAATTTATGACAGAGAAAAGCTATGGAAGTAAAAGACAAAAAAACATAGAAGAATGTAGTTACTACTATTACCAAGTAGTAATGGCCATTGAAATAGCCTTTCAAAGCTCTAATAGTAATAGGTCTACATCAATTAGTTTTGATACAACAGCATTTTTAGTGTAACAACTTCTTAAAAACACAAACTATCACATAACTCCCTAGGGGGTAAATATAGACCCCCTCCCACACAATTTTTTACTTTTTTTTTGCACCCCCAATTGTTAAAAATCATAAAATAATTTTTTCCGGCTGGGTTGTATGAAACGCAGCACTGTGCGACGTGGTCACGGTTCCATTCTCGATGATATGAGTTGCTGTCGCAGTTAGCAAAACTGCCGAAATGAGTGACAAATCAAGTCAGTTATTGTGGGTGTGACTGTGACTAAGTTTAAGAGTAGGCGATAAATTCGTTACTGGTGCATGATATGTGACGAGCATCGCATGTACTACTACATGTTCAACTGCAAACTGCAAATGTCACAGGCGCACTCAAGTCCACGACATATCTTTGAGTATTTGGAAACATACAAAAACTAAAAATAAATTTTAGTCCTGTTTTACACAGCAAACATTTTTCATTGCCAATGATACAATTTCGAATGCTCTTGCTTTTTCTTCTCGTAGATGACTAAACTTCCTAATGAATTGGCCTATACGTGTACATTTGCTTAAATTGTTATTAAGGTGAATATGCAAATAAGATTTTTTTAAACAAAGGCAAACGTTGGCATATCAAATAAATCACAAGGATAGACATAGACAATCAAATGGATAGACAAAAATATTGAATAACGAATAAGAATTGCACAATTTATGGAGTTGCTTTTAAGCTTTTGGTTGAAATAAACTGTTTGAAAAATACTTTGACCTTAAAAATATATGGGAAAAGAATATTTAAACAACCCGAAAAGTTTCCTTTAGAATTTTTCAAAAATAAGAACCTGACGAAACTTTCATACCGTCTTATGATAAATACTTAATCTGAGTTATGCAAAAGTTGTAAGTTAATTTGACTGTTTACTGTTTAACTAACAGTATAACTAAGTTTGACTACCTCTTGAATAAAAAACAAACTATTAGTAATGTTGCTGTTTATTATTTAATTATTTCTATTTATTCAAAACGCAGCCGTGAATGTAAATATTTCATATTTCCTTCCATTTTTCATACTTCACTACTGTACAGTATTTCCATGTTAAAAGGTTTAAATATGAAGCAAAGCAAACAAAACCAATTCTTCATAATTTCAAAAGCTTTTCCTTACTGTCGCATCAGTAATTGTGTTGTGAAAGTAAACTACCAAAACGTAGACGGTAAATGAAGTAACATAAACCAATGGTTAATCATAGCAAGCACTGCTAATGACTACAACAGATTAGGCTTCGGCATTTTAGTTCACCACAAAGATCGCTCTTTTTAGTTCAATCGTATGTAATGAACTAGTTCGTTCATTTAGTTCTTTTAGTTCGTTCGTTCTTTTTGTTCGTTGCATGTTTTACTTCGTTTGTTCTCTTAGTTCGTTAGTTCTTTTAGTTCGTTCGTGCTTTTAGTTCGTTAGGTCTTTTAGTTCATTTCGTTTACTCGTTCATGTCCAGGTATACAAAATGAAACAAACTTGGTATGAATATGTGATATCCATCAAATTCACCATATGTATTAGTGCATAAACAAAAAGTGTCTCAAACCAAGAACTCAAACCATAGCATGGTAAATTTAGTTATTCTTGCTCTCGTTCGTTTTGTTCCTACTCGCTGCAATTTCAATTGAACTAAAATGAACTTAAAGAACTAAAAGAACGAGAAACACTGAACTAGTTCACATAGTTCATGAGTGGGAATCGTTCAATTGAACTAGTTCGTTCATGAACTACCCAAGCCTACAACAGATCTTTATCAGCCAGCTATTGGTGGATGGACTGTGCCATGTCATATGTTATGTAAGATGTGATATCGTATGACTTAGCATATGTCATATGGCGTATCATATGCCAGAATATGTCATATCATATGTCATAACATGTCATATCATATGACATAGTTGTTATATAATGTGGCATAGTATGTCATATGTCATATCTTATATCAAGTCTTTTTATATCAAGCCATATGTTATGAAGTACAGTCAAACCTGTTATTGTGCGGTCTTTTTTTTTACGAATTTTTTTTTTGTGCGAGTTGTTTTATGCTGTTTTTATTTTTATGTAATTTTTTTTGTGCGATTTTTTTTTTGTGCGAGTTGTGTTATGATTTTTTTTTTTTCTTGTATGCGATTCATTCTATGCATAGAAAAACTCTACACTAGCTAAAATTATCATTAAAAACAGCAATAAAGAGAAAAGCGTAAGAGCAAAACGCAATTCTGAAGTTTTGCTTCCCGTAAATGATAGTGGCATTATCACTATCTTAACTGATCATGAAGATGGACAAGAAGAATCGAAATTTTTGACAGCAGATAATATCTATGCAGGGATCCAGCTAAGTTGCAAATTAGAAAAGCATTTTCTTAAAATAGGTAACAACGTCCGCAGAAGAATGAAATTCCAAAAAGAGTGTATATCTGGCAGAGATGTTGGTAGTGCACTAAATTTTCAGCTTCAGCTGACATGTACTGATATTGTAAAATTATTCACTACTTCCAAGTGGTGTTGAGTGATGAGTTCAAAAATATAAGCCTCACTATACATTAGTGATAGTGCTAGTGAAAAATTGTTCACTAAAATTCATTTAGTGCAACTTTTTTTATTGAAAAATATAATTTCTTTCAATATATTTATTTAGTGCTAGTGAAATGCTTAGTGCACTCACCATTTAGTGCAAAACCCCCAACTTTGATATCTGGTTATCGTGACATTTATAATAAGCTTACAAAACGACCGTCATCACAAAGACTTATCGCCGACTTTATGGTTATCGCAGATAATAATTCCATTCCAATGGAAATAACTAATAACTCCATTACAATATTTTCAAGTGACGAAAGCGATTTTGAACCAGATCATCACAAGAAAATGCAAGTATTGATTAACACGACTTGCATTTTCTTGTGATGATCTGACAAATAGTATTGATACTATTGAATAGTATTGATCATAACGACAAATAGTATTGATTAACTTATGAATTTATGTATCTTAATTTCTTTTTTTAATTTGAGTTTTTTTTTAATTGAATAATTTTTTTTGTATTTTTCACATCTAAAATAGGAAATTAAAACCTTTTTTAAACGTTTCCATGTGTAATTTATTTATTTATTTGGCTTGAAGAGCACTTTTTTGCTTTTTCACAGAACGTTTCCTAGGTGAGATTTTTTTATACGGTATAAAAAACCGCATAAAAAATTTTCTTTATTAGATAATTTAAAGTTTTATGTTATAGCTGTTTATGAAGTCTCCGAACAATTTTTTTTGTGCGTTTTTTTTTTCTGCGGTCCCTATCTACCGCACAAAAACAGATTTGACTGTATGTTTTGTTAGATATCATGTCAGATATCATGTCAGATGTCTTGTCAGATGTCATATATCATGTCAGATGTCATGTCAGATGTCATGTTAGAAGTCATGTCAGATGTCATGTCATTTGTCATGTCATATGTCATGTCAGATGTCATGTAAGATGTCATGTAAGATGTCCTGTTAGATGTCATGTTACATGTCTTGTCAGATGTCATGGCAAATTTCATGTCATATGTCATGTCAATTGTCTTGTCAGATGTCATATATCCTGTCAGATGTCATGTCAGATGTCATATTAGCAGTCATGTTAGATTTCATGTCAGATGTCATGTCAGATGTCATGTTAAATGTCTTGTCAGATGTCATGTTATATGTCTTGTCAGATTTCATGTCAAATGTTATGTCAGATATCATGTCCGATGTCATGTTAGATGTCATGTCAAATGGTTTTTATATGTCATTTCAGTTGTCGTGTCAGATGTCAAGTCAGATGGCATTTCAGATGTCATGTCAGTTGTCATGTCAGATGTCTTGTCAGATGGCAGATGTCATGTTATATGTCTTGTCAGATGTCATGACAAATGTTATGTCAGATGTCATGTCCGATGTCATGTTAGATGTCATGTCAGATGTCATGTCAAATGGTTATTAGATGTCATTTCAGTTGTCATGTCAGATGTCATGTCATATGTCATGTCAAACGTCATTTCAGAAGTCATGTCAGTATGTCATGTCAGATATCATATGAAATGTCTTGTCTGTGTAATATCTAAAGTACCCATATTTAAAAATATAATTACTAATTTTAAATAAATACAACATCGTCCTTATCTTTACATTTCTCATATAAAACGATCTATATAAGCTGTAAGATTATATAAGAGAATATCACTTAAAAGATAAGGAATCGCGGGTAAATAATATTTAAATTATTGTCTTCAAACATTTTTTTCTGTTTCTGATAAGTTTGAGCTCTGTAGTATTACACCCCTATTCTGGCGTTCAAGTGACAATAGACTGTCATTGAAATTTTGTCACCGAACGTGTTATGCACTTGTTATTAATTCTTGTTATTTTATTCTGCATCAAAGGTGACACGGAGAAAGTTTTTTAAACTCCCCGCATGATGGTGAAAAGCTGTTTGACTTTATTGACAGGTGTAAATATGTGAATAAGAAAAGGTAAACCCGTTCTTTGACTATATTGGGGCTCAAGCTGTTGAATTAATTCCCAACAAAGGCTTCTTGGCATCCGGAATGTTTGCTTAAACACCGATTCCTGCAGAGAAAAGGGATTGGTGGTATCGCGCAAATGTTATTTTTTTCGGCAAGAATTGATGAATATATTATTATAAATTCTGCTGCCAGTTTTGATTTATTTATTTTTATGATTTTTTCGCAAAATTAAACAATTACAGTTATTAATATTTTATAAAACACTGAAAGCTAGAGAAAAAGCTTTTAAAAAATTAGCTTGTCACCTGCTCCGTAGGTGATGACAGCTGGCAATGACAAATTTAATTTTTTGGTCTGTCACTTATCTGCTAGAATAGAAGAATATGACAATAGTCATTCCCCACACTTTGTCACGATTTTGTCACTGTCACTTCAACGCCAGAATAAGGGTGTTAATCTACTACTTAAATAAATAAATAAATTAGATCGAAATTATTGAGAGAAACATTGAAAGCAAAATATAAATTAAAGAAGGAACCTGAAAGTATATATATAGTTATAGTTTGAAACACTGTAACGGAGAGTTTTCCAACACGTACGCATTGATATTTTTCATCGGAATTTTGACTGGCCTTTTTTTGTTTTGCTGTCCACCTTTTACGATTTGCAATAGATGAGCATTGAAGTTGTTAGAAGGAAATTCATTCATTTAGCTTCTACTCAATTTTCAGAGTCACAATCTGTCGCATGCCTAATAAGGCAGATCGAATTGAAAATTGGTAGTCATGCTAACGCTTCGAAAACGCTTCGAACAACTAAAACTTTTTCAATAAAAAGCAACTAAACTATCATCATCAAAACTTTATCTTAATCTTTTCACTTGCTTTTTATTGGATTTCTAGTTTTCTTTACCATTTAAGCAGCACTCCTTATATTCGTTCTAGCCTCTATAGAGCTAAGTTAAAATGAAAAGCAACAATTCTGCTTGAATGTCCACACATCCGCTGCCATTTGTCTTATCAGATGAGTCTTAACAGGGTCATTTTTATAGCCCACATTACGTCAACGCAGATAAGCTGATATATCAAACGAAGATAAAATTAGCTAAACAGCTAGCATAACTTCGAGCAACAAATGTTTAAGCAAATAAAAGTCGTAATCAGCAGATGAAGGTACATCAGCATCCGTGCGTTATTTCTGTGTGTAACTAAAAATGGGACCAAGAGTCACGCATATAAATCAGCACAAAAATTCAGTAGACATTAGACTAGCATGGAATTTAAGCCATTCTAAAAACAAAAAAAAAAAAAATATAGACAGCAGTTTCGACTATGTCGTAACCTAAGACGTAGAATTAAATAAAAATAATGCTTGAGTTAATAACTAACACTCACTTCTTATTGAGACTAAAACACACAGAAAATATTGGTAAAAGTTTTGCATTTATTGTAAATCATACATTAATAAATACAATAGATAGATAATATAATTTCATAAATAAAAATTTAGTTCAATTTATTATATATCATTTTAAGTAAAATACAATAGATTTTTTTTGTACAGTATAAGAAGAAATTTAATTACACTGTGATAGTCCGAAAAATAGACATGATCGGGGAAGACGTTTCACCCTATTTCGGGTATGGGAAATCGAACTGCATCATTAGTTTTTTTAGTTTCCTGCACACCTTCATACAATTTTTTTTTTTAATTTTGCCTCCAAGATGAAGCTTTTTCAGGTTTTATCCCCTATTTTAGGGTATATAACTTGTAAACCAATACGAAAAGCGCGAACGAAAAAATTCTATTGCCGTCTCTGCATGTTAAATTGGGCATAATGAACAATTTTATTAAAGCTTAAAATCGAGACGGTGATGCACTCAAGCCGCTGGAAAAGGTATTTCCAAGACTAATGTCATGTCTACACAGAGAGTTTAGTTTGATTGAGTTTCATGTACAAAGTTGAGTTTTGCCACTGAACGCAAAATAAACTCTTGAGTTCTTCAATACAATTTTGCTGGATGAAACTCAATTTTGTTTCTGTGTTTATCAGAACTCAATTTGAAAAATTCCTAAAAGTATGCTTATGTTCTTATAAAAAGGCAAGTTCAGATGCAACTTGTACAGTTTTTTGGTGAGAAATGTCAAGAACAGCTGTTCTAAAATGATGCAATTTACTTTTTGAAAAATGAACAAAAAAGCTAAGCAAAGAACTTGGGCAAGTGTAGAATATGAGGTCTTCATATTAGTATAGGTCGATAAAAATTCCAAATTGCGCAAAGCAAGGAAGAATTCACATGTGTACACTAAGGGAAAAAAATATTAAATTTATCCAAAAACTTTTTTAATTTATCCAAAAAGCGAGTCATTTTTGCACCAATAACGCATTTGCATAAATCGACTACGTAAATATTTAAAATTTATTTGAATACTATTTTAATTAAATGAAATATTTAAATATTTAAACAGAATTAATAAAAAATATATTAAAATTATGCACGAATTTTTTTAAAATATCTTTCAAATATTTACTATTATTGATTTAAAGAAAATTTATATAAAAATATTGAATTTAAAAAACAACATATTTAAATTGTATACGTTATTAATGGTTTTAAAGTATTATTTTTTCATATTGCGTCTATCAAATGATATTTGCCTGTATAATTTATTCTCGCTTCACTTTTTTCGTTCCTTAATTAAACTATTTTTGACAGTTGGTGCAATATTAGGGCACCAAATGTCAAAAATACTATACACTAGAGGGAGAAAAATAAACATACAAAATATATGTAGATAGAAGCAAAATATGTAGGTAAATGACAATCGGTGCAAGATATTTCAGAGAAGATATCAAGTTGTTACTCTACCCTACATAATTTCATTTCTTTGCCAAACATGCATACTATATTACCCTTGCAACAATAACTAAATGAGAACTATAAGAACTGCAAATGCAAGAAATAAACTGCAGGAACAGAGTGCGATGCTGTTGCTGCTTGTCAGAGTATGTGCGTACGTGTGCGATGCTGTTGCTGCTTGCTTGTATGTAATATGTGTGTACGTGTGTGGTATAAATAAAATTCAAATACGGGAAAAAACGAGTTGTAAGGAAAACATTTGATTTATCCACGTAAATATTTGAATAAAATTTATACTCAGGCGTGGATAATGCTAATTGCGTTATTTCCCTAAGTGTACGCATACCACCTCAAGTGGAATTGATTGTGGTGGATATGCCGAAAAAAATATGAGAACACAAAAGTAAACAAAGAAATGTCACACTAAACACAATTCTTCCGACACATGCTATAATAATTAAAAGGTAGCATTGACAGTTGCTTAGGAAACCATCTCCTGTCAAAAAAAAAAAAAAAACACAGGTGCGTACAGTGTCACGAGAGAAGCGAAGCATTTTCGCAATTTCATAGATTTGATAATTTAATGGCTTTTTTTCGATTTGAATAATTTTTAAATTCAGAACTTTAAAATAACAAAGTAAACTAAAAAAAAACACACGTTTATCTTCACACCAGTAAGTTTTATTATATATCATTATTATTTTTTTTTTCTGTCACTTAGAAAACGCACTTGTCAACGCACTTTTGGTCAATTGTTAATTTTTCCTTTGCGCTACGCAAAAACAACAAAAAAATGCCCAAACAATAACCCAAACTACTGAACGCTGTTGATGAGAGTGTGGAATAGAATAAACAACATTTTTTGACGTGACGAAGATACGTTTTACCGCGCAGGTTTCAAAAAAAGTTTAAAAATACATTTTTTTTAAAATTCATCGGCGTTGCATTGAATTGTTGGTCGCTGAGTATAAAAGCTATGACTAAAAAATAGTACGACCGCAAAGGATAATTTTTTTACTTCATCATAAAAACAAAATAAAAATTCAAAACGTCATCGGGATGCGGTGGTTGCTGCTTAAGCAACGCAACTGAAAATTTGTTACATAGAATTATTACTCCCTGAGTATTAGTGCCAAGATTAAAAATATGATTCACTAATAAAGACCTATTCTAAGCCCTTACAACAAAATTAGGCAAAAAATTTCTGATGTTATTGGGACACAGAGAGAGCCGCTCAAAGATCGGAAATGTAACATTCATGCAGCAGCGTTGCATTGAATTTTTCCTCAGTGAGTATATAAGCTACAATAAATTTTTGAAAAGGGAAATGAAGAATTTATACTTGGCCTTACGGCAAAAATAAAAAAAAAATTCCGACGTCACCAGATTGTGAATATAGAATATAGCAGCATATGTAACAGAAATTAAATATCGTTGCATGGAATTTACATTCACTCCGGAGACGTGCTGCGGTAAATTTTGATTTACGAAAGCATAGATGTGTTATTACGCCTTGCAACTAAATTACAAAAAAAAATTCTTGACATCATGATTTCAGGGTGGCAACCACATAATGCAGTCAAAATGCTACAACCATGAAAAAACGTTGCATGGCATTTTTACTCTGTGACTACTGGCTTAACGGTACATTTTAAGGAACGAAAATGAAGATGAGGACTTCGGGCACATGATAAAAATAACACAAAAAATTGACGCCGTCATCAGGTCCCTCAAGGAACCGCCTAATGTGACGCATATGCATCACTTTTGCTGGATTAAAAGTATGCAGCAAAGACAAAGTTAATGAACTAAGGAAAAGTACAACCAATGAAGAAGCAAATAAACAAAACAACAGCAAAAGCAACAACACCAACACCAACACTAACACTAATACCAACAACAAGACTGACACCAACACCAACAACAATAACAACAACAACAACAAAAACAACGACAACAACAGCAACACCAACACCAACAACAACACCAACAACATCAACATTAACATTAACATCAACATCAACATCAACATCAACATCAACATCAACATCAACATCAACATCAACATCAACATCAACATCAACATCAACATCAACATCAACATCAACATCAACATCAACATCAACATCAACATCAACATCAACATCAACATCAACATCAACATCAACATCAACATCAACATCAACATCAACATCAACATCAACATCAACATCAACATCAACATCAACATCAACATCAACATCAACATCAACATCAACATCAACATCAACATCAACATCAACATCAACATCAACATCAACATCAACATCAACATCAACATCAACATCAACATCAACATCAACATCAACATCAACATCAACATCAACATCAACATCAACATCAACATCAACATCAACATCAACATCAACATCAACATCAACATCAACATCAACATCAACAACAACATCAACATCAACACCAACATCAACATCAACATCAACATCAACATCAACATCAACATCAACATCAACATCAACATCAACATCAACATCAACATCAACAACAACGACAACAACAACAACAAACAAGAAACTTCGTCACGTCAAAACCTACGGGTGTGTCCACGACACAGCCAACTCTTTTCTACTTTTGTTGTTTGGCTAGCCAAGGCACAGTTCTATTAAGAATAGTCAACACACTTTGTAAAGTAATAGATTATTGTGATCTGCTGAAGCATAGCTTAAGTTAATACTTATCACTGAATCAACGAAATTATTAATTAAAGGTTTTGAGCTTGATGGTTAGAGTAAAGGACCAGCAAACTAGAGGATGTGAGTTCAATTCCTATTAAAACTAAAATGAAACTATTTTTAATTTAACATTTTCTTGTTGCAATAGATCAGTGATGAACACGAGATGCTTACGGAGCCAAGTCGTGTGTGCGAAGCAGTGTTGCTAAGTCAGTGCTTTTAGCACTAGATCTAGTGTTTTTTGATGTTCAATTATTGGTAAGATTAGATGTATCACGAGTTTACGTCTAGTTTCTACAGGTGTGAAAATAGCAGACATTCTAAGATTTCTCAAAATATAGTAAATTTTCCGTATTATGCTGTTGACATGATCGGCGCAGGTTAATTTTATTTATTTATTTATTTATTGAAGAGATAATCTTATAATAAATTACAAAAATTATCATAATTATTATCAATAATTACAAAGTAGCATAATTTCGATAGGGATAAGGATTAATTAAATTTCAAAAAATATATTACAAATAGTAAGAATTCTAACAACATTATTTATATTTTCGGAAGTAATATCGGATAGGAATTCTCCAATACAGATTTTATTAAAAAGTTGTAATTGAGCATTGGTAGTTGTAGGGCAGTTATATAAAATGTGTGTTAATGTTAGGGGATCGCTGTAACAGAATGAGGTTAATTTTGAGTTTATGTGAAAACCTAGACTTACAATATTTGACACGAGTTTCTTGTCACCTAAAAACAACTAAAAACAAATAAAATATGGGTTTTTATGTTTTCCGTTTTTTTTTTTGTTTGTTTTTCTTACTCTTCGTGTTAACTCGTTTGGCCTATGCAACCTGTCACCATGAGATGACGTCACACAAACGCATTCAAATGTTGCTTCCGGCGGAATGAAGGCTCATTAATAATTGACAACTGGATAGATGAAGGTCGGTGGTGTTGAGTTGTACAATACGATGGGTTGAATCGTGTGGTTGAGACAGACTTATGCTAATGCATTAGTTACCCTAATTCTCGTCCATGTTAATATAAAATTATTGAAATACAAAGGCAACAGTTAATAACGGTAATTACCATAAGGATATTAAGAGAGTGTTTGCTGTTAATTGCCAAAAGTTAATTAATGCCAATGCGATGATTTGCGTCGAGTGCGAATGCTGTTAATTAATGAAATAAATCAGAGTATAAAACATTACTGCTGAGTGGAATCGATATTAATTAATCAAAGACATTGAGATCGAAAAAAACAAGAGGAAAAAATTAGCCACAGACATATGACAGACAAACACTAATGCAATGGTGGCAGAGTAAGTTAAAAGGATTTGCAAAGTTGGAAGTAATTTATTTATTATGTGTTTATTTATTTTTATTTATTTACTAATTTTTTATTTATTTATTAAATATAAAAATATATTATTTTTGCAATTTCTTTATATAAAAAATAAACAATAAACTTTTCAATTTTATTATTTCACATTAAAACAAACTTAATAAATATATTTCTTATAAGTAAGAAAAGTTAAAGGTGTCTGAATTGAAAAGTAGCATCTTACTATCTACGCCAGTAGATTATTCCATTTTTCCCTTACATCAAAAAATCTCCGTCAAACAGCTGTCATCAATCGTCAGTTTCATTGTGTCGTTTGGTTGAAGCGTTAATAACAACACTTTGTACTTTTCGAATATGTTGAATTTTGTGCTTGATTCGTTATTTTTATGGACAAGGGAATTTTTTGTTTTAGGGTGTATTTTTTAGGGGAGTTAGTTGTGTTTCATGTTAAAGTAAGGTAGTTTCACATGAAAAACAAGTCCACCCAAAAGTTATTGTATTTAAGTGGAAGTTAAGGTTACGCTCTAGCTGAGCAAACGTGTGAAGTGGTTTTCTCGTTTAAAAAGTGGTGATTTCGAACAGTTCAAAAATGAAGAGTTGGATGAAAATCCATTTCAAACATTTCAAAAATTGTTTGAATCGTTCAGAGTTGGCTTGTTAATGGTAGGAAAACGTAAAAGACCATGGAAATGATTCGAAAGTAAGCATATTGAATTCCATATGAAACAGAGGGACGGGTTTCTACGTCGTATTGTCATGGGCAATGAAAAGTGATACATAACGACAATTAAGAAGCTCATTAAGTGATGGGTTAAGCCCGGCCAAGCATCAACACAAGCGGTGAGGTCAAATATCAATGGAACCAGCCTCATGCTCTTTTTTTTGGTAAGATCATTAAGGTGCATCATAAGGGTTCATCTACTATGAACTGCTGAACACAAACAAATACATAAATTAGTTTCCCCATCGACTATAATCTTGGAAGCGCTGAAATGATGAATCTTACCCCAACCAGACTATTCTCCAGATAGTGCTCCTACTGATTCTTGTGTCCTACTTACTTCTCATGTGTTGATCGATTACTCATGGCCTGTCTGAACCGAGACTCACTTTTTATTAAGATTAAAAAAAAATAAATTTTGAATATGACCTTAAATTATTTACACTTGGGTCTCTTTTATGCGGTATATGCGTTCCTCGGAAACCCGCATAAAAAAAAACCGCATAAAAAATACACTACTTCCATACAAAAACTTGGGATGCGTTCCAACATTTTCAAAAACCGCATAAATTCAAATAATCCTTGTTAAAAAAAGGCCAAAATCGCATAAAAAAAAACCAACGAGCTAGAATTATACAAAACAAAACAATTTATTTTTTGATTTCAATTTATATTAATCTTTTAATAAAATCTTGTCCATATTTTAGAAAAAAAAATTCACGAATTTTCAAATGTTTTCTGATGCAAGTTAACTATCATCGGAATCACTACTAACATGTGGTCTTTTGCGTCTTTCAGTTACTGGGGAAGTGCTGTCATCGCTTATAGATCGTGTTACATCCACGTCAGCAGAATTGTCAATTCTTTTAAAAAATGAAGTGATTGTTTTAAGCATTTTAGCAAAATCACAAAAAAAATCAATTTTAGAAACCGCATAAATTCAAATCCGCATTAAAAAAACCGCATAAAAAGAGACCCAAGTGTATATTGAAAACAAATTTGAGCTTCAGGCTAAGTATGTTAACAATAAGACAACATGAAGACCATGAAGGCAACAAACAACAACAACGGCTCTGTATAAAGCAAATCACACAGCAGACTAGACAGACTGTTTCGATGGCCGCTACACCAACTCATCAGCAGGCTTGCATGACTTTTCATTGTGATCCACTCAAGCTACTAAGAACCTACTTACACGCATAGAAATATTTCGTTCACCGCAACTGAAAAATTAGCCAACTAAACTTCGTTTGCGAGTTGTATTTGCCATAAACGAAGTTGTCCACTTAAAAATATATCTTATATATTTAACTATATACCGCAAGCTATTTCGGTCATTATTATTTATTATATTAATTGTCTTTCTCCCTATCCGTCCGTCTTCTTATGGATTGTACTCATCGCAACTCTGTTGTTATCTTCGTTCGCGTATGAAGCAAATTACCAATTTGCTTATATAGAACAGTTCGTCCATAAAGTAACTCTGAATTAGAAGCGTTGTGTGTATACAACGAAGGAAAAACAAAGGATGTTTTCAGTTGGGAAAAAAAATTTTTCAATTGCTGCAATTTAAAAATCATTCGCGTATAAGACAAACGAAATGAATTACCTGCAACTAAATGGCGCGTTTCTCGCAACTGAACTATTATTATGACAGCTGTTGAAACGTTTCCAAATAACGATCCCAAGCTCGACAAACGAAGGTCGTTTGCGGCAAACTGGCAATAAAAGTTTTTTTCTTTGCGTGTATACTGCCAATATGTGGACAAAGTTGCCCGGAAGTTTATTTTGACAGAGAGAACGCTTTTACATTAGTAACTGAGTTCTTATCTACTTATGATGCACCCTGGTTCACATATTGGCAGTATAAGTAGGACCTTAGTAGCTTCAGTGGATCACAGCGAAAAGTCATATAAGACTAGTGATGAGTTGGTGTAGTGGCCAACGAAACAGTCTGTCTAGTTTGCTGTGTGATTTGCTCTATGCAGAGTCGTTGTTGTTGTTGGTGTTTGTTGCCTTCATTGCCTTCATGTTGTCTTGTTGTCAACATAATTGGCCTAAGGCTCAAATTTGTTTTCGATTATAAAAAATTCTTAAAAAAAGGTTTCTTTGGACCTGGTATTCATTCTTCTCCTGCCCGAAAAATAGGCAAAATTTTGAGAAGGAAAAATTAATGACTTTCGGTGTAACATTGTACCTAGAGATACCCCTCTAGGGAAAACTCTTGGGTGGTTATGGGTGTTTTTGTCCAATTTTTCTCCTTTTCCCCTACCTTTAACCCAGATTCGAAAAAACTTAACCCCAACGCAGTCCCAATTTTGTTTTTTTTTTTGTTAAAGCATTTTTTCCGAGCCTCACAAAATTTAGGGACCCTGGGTATCCCCGTTCATCACTATCCCACCCCTAATCAGCATACATCAGCCGCATAACAGTCTTATAAGCATCGTGCCACTACGTCTCAGATCAGCAACTTGAATGATAATCTCCATAATATGTTGAAAATGTTGAACGATAAGAAATCTTATTGTCTGAAATCTCGTTTGGTTTCGAATAGAGGGAGAGGGTAAAAAGGTGGAACGTCCTTCCTGATCTTAACTGCACTGCGCGTGTTGCTCACTGTCATGTTACGGTGACGGATCAAGTTTGCATGTATGTCAAATTCAGACATGAGGTGGCGTTAAGATTCCCTATGGAACCTGTGAAGGCAGCTTTGTAATCGGCAAGAATATTGTGTAGTTCCTTTTTAATTTTCTAGGATATTCTCCAAGATTCATAGTAGACTAAATATCTGGTTGATGATATATCCTTCTGTCCTGAAGACACACTGATAAGGTCCAATCGGCTACGCCGAGAAAAAAACTTCTGCAAAATTAACAAAAAACCTTATATAATTTATAAGATGTCTTCAGCAATTTGGAGTCTCCTAAGTTTTTCGTCAAAACATCTAAGTTTTACATGTTTAACTAACCAATATTGATTTGGATAAATTAACCAAGTATTTTGTAATTGTAAATTATGGCTTCGACAGTTTATATGAGAGTCCATACCATTTTGATAAAGTTTCAAAGTTTTTGATGGCTTTTGGCTACGATGACTACACTATTGATTAATATATACTTGGCTTGGGTGAATCAAACATTTTTTTTTAGCAGGGTATCAAAGTATGTGCTTTCAAAGCAATGTATAAAACAATATATTACTTTGGTGAATAAGCATAAGTTTTTAAGTTCCATACAAATTGTTTCCACACTAAGGGAAATAACGCATATTAACATTATCCACGCCTAAGTATAAATTTTATTTAAATATTTACGTGGATAAATCAAATATTTTCCTTACAACTCGTTTTTTCCCGTGTTTAATTTTTACAGTGACTCAAAAAATTGATCGCATGTGTGTAAGCAGTGCGTGTAGCAGTATATTGTGTACAAATTATTAAAGCCACTACTGTAAAAGTAACGGTTATTAATTTTGTTGTATTATTATTCTCATTTGGCAGTAATATATTTAAAAAATTTCAGTGCTTATTTAAGTGTTGGAGTGGAAACACTAAAAGTTCATTCGATCAATTTTTTGAGTTTGCTAAAAAATAATAAAAGAATAACCAAACTTCGAAACTATTTTATTGAATGTGGTCATTAACTTTGATTTTAGTGAGACTTGTTTATTTAAGGTAAAACTAAATTAGTTTTTAAGTTTGTTACTACAAAATGTAATTATTTGAAAAATCTTTCAGATTTAAGCAATATCACCTGAAAAGTTTAAGCAAATTGAACATTTCTTGCGTGAGGGTGTTTCTCATAGGCAAATTTCTCTATCTGTAAAGTGCTCCATTTCAACAGTTAGCAAAGTTCGCGATCAATGTGAAAATTTGACGATTAAGAACTGCGCTGGACGAAAACCCATTATATCAAATTTATTAAGGCGTCGAATAATACATCAAATTACACATGGGTTACACGATAATGCTGTTGAAATAAATAAATGCTTGAAAATAAATTACGTCATTCATATTTTGGACGAAACAATTAGAAATCTTCTAGGAAAAAATGGTTTTAAAGGTCGCTTTGAGGTAAAGAAACCCTTATTGTCTTATCGCTATAAGAAATTGCGCCTCAAATTTGCCCGTAAGTACAAAAGTTACAGCATTGACGATTGGAACAAGGTTATATGGTCCGATGAAACTAAAATTAACAAATATGGGTCTGATGGGAGGCAGTGGACGTGAAGAAAAAAAGTTGAAAAATTATCCAGTAGACATGCTCAGCCAACAGTGAAATTTGGAGGAGGCTCAATAATGCTGTTGGGGTTTATGACTTGGATTGAAGTTGTAAAGTGTCATAAAATTGCAGGAAAAATTACAGGACAGGACTATATTAATATTTTAAAAGCAAACCTTTTCCAAAATTTGGATATGTTGGGAGTTGTTTTGGAGGAATCGATTTTCCAGCAAGACAACGACCCAAAACATACGGCTAGAATAACAAAAATGTGGTTCCAGGAAAATTCTATAAACGTCTTGGACTGGCCACCGCAATCACCTGATTTAAATCCGATTGAGCACTTGTGGTGGAGCTTAAACGCGGATTGAGGGATGGTGAATGTGCGCCACGAACACTCGATGATATCTGGCAAAAAGTCCGGATAAAATGGAATGTAATGTCACAGGATTTATGCAAAAATTTGGTGGAAACCATGCCACGAAGAATAAATGCTGTTTTGAAAGCACGCGGAGGCTACACAAAATATTAACTTTTAAACTCAAATAATTGATCGAATATGTTTAATTAATTTTTCTAATTTATTTTACTACAAATTCTGAAAAATTAAAAAAATAATGTGTTTTTTTATTTAAGAAAAATTAAGTTTGTAAAAATATATAATCTTTTCATAATCCATTTTTTCGTTTTCCTGTAATATTTGTTTTGTAAGAAATTCCTGAACATGCGATCAATTTTTTGAGTCACTGTATGTATACCACACAGTGAAGCTTCTGACTTATGCCAAACAGCTGAAATAGTCGACAAGTAGCAACAACATCGCACTTTATTCCTGCAGTTATCAATGAAGTTTTTAGAATTACGATTCTTGCTTTCGGTTTCTTATAGTTCTCGTTTGCTTTTTGTTATGAATATTATATAGCCTGGATTTTTAGCCAAGATGCTTCGTGAGTGCGATGGGTGGTCGCATGATACATTTATGTGAGGTAAGAGTGACAATCGGACATTTTCTCACGAGTGTCTTGCACCGATTATCATTTGCCCGCATATCTTGCTTTTTATTTTCTTTTCTACTTTTTCCTTAAAAATAGTATAAATTTGAGAACGAAAAAAGTAAAAAAGAAAATAAAATATACAAGCAAATGGCATTTGATGGACGCAGCTCGTGAGAAATATTTAAATAAATTTGGTTTTTTAATTTCAATATTTTTATATAAATTTTGTTTACATGCGATAGTTTCATTTTCAAAATGTGAACATTTGAAAGATATTTAAAAAAATTAAAAAAATTTTTTATTTATTCTGTTTAAATATTTTAATATTTTATTTAATTAAAAAAGTATTCAAATAAATTTTAAATATTTACGTAGTCGATTTATGCAAATGCGTTATTGGTGCAAAAATTACTCGCTTTTTGGATAAATTAAAAAAGTGTTTGGATAAATTCAATATTTTTACCGGCTAGGTGATTTTACTATTGTTTTTTTTTTCTCGGTGTAGTTACGATGGGCTTCAGTCTTTGACAAAATACACTTGACAGGACCTTATATTCGATATTAAAACGATTTATACAAGCGATAGTTGGCGCAAATGGCAGGATCGCATTTTTTGTGCAAGAGGTAGAGATTCCACTGAGATTGCCTGAGTTTCCTGTCGTTTTTAAGGTAAATACAAAAATAACCCTAAAAATATTTGTTGAGAATAAATCCCAGTATATTTGAAAAAACCGCAGTGGTGCAGTAAAACATTCAATTTTGCTAAAAAGCGCAGTAGATCTACTGTAATTGCAGTAAAGTCCGAACACTGGAGGTGATCACTACATGATTTCCCATAGCCCGCGGGCATCGTGTGTTGTTGAGGTTTTGCACACGAAGAAGCAATCGGCTTGCTGTGTTTGTACACTGCGTAAAACTTTGTTTATTTATGCTGTGTTTTAAAAATCAAGTCAGTTTGCTTTGAGCGTTAAATGTGGTATGGGAGTCACTCGCTGTTTTATTTATGAATGTACGTAAGTATTTTGCAATATCTCAGGGAAAACATTAATTTTTTTCTTTTCTTCACTTTTTTTTATGTTTTATATGTTAAAAAAGTGAGAAACAAACACAAAAATAAAAATGGAATGATTATTTTGAAAATTCAGCACTCGACAATATTTAAAGCTGTGCACTCGGAAAGCTCTCTTTGTGGTTGTTTGAACCGTGCGTTGATCTCCACTGGATTAGACCAACTTGGAATAGAGCTTCGCCTCCATTCATGAATAGCTCTGCAGGTAGACTATCTGCTCCCGCGCTTTTGTTGTTTTTAAGTCGAACTGTTAAGACTTCATTACAGTTTTTGAACGCTGTCGTCCGCAAATGGAGTTTGCAGGATATCATCTCTACTGGCGGTATTGTTGCCAAGATCACCATTCAGAAGCATAAAGATTGTTCCCTCCACAACATTTGTGTACTCTGAATATCTGTCACCAGATTCCCGTTTTTGACCTTTTAGAAAGAGGCCCATGTCTTAAAACCCCTACTCAGATGGTTTATTTTTCGAAAAATTTCCGGGCCTCATTCCTGTAACCCTTTCTCATAATCCTTCTTTAAGATATTCATTTTTCACTTCAAGTGAAGGGAAACATTCTCAATGACAGACGTCCACCCTGTATTTTCTCAAAGAAAACAACCTTTAATCTCCCATTCAGATTGAAGGAACTAGTAGTGCGGTGGTTGTCAATTTAAAATACACATCGTCTGCTCCTGAAAATACCGTTTTTATGAGTAATTTTATTAAACTGACATTTTTTAAATATTTTTTCTTAATTGACTATTTCCCTATCTGACAGTTGGTGTCGCCTATCTTGTGCATCGTCCCTTCAGAGAGCGTGATGTCCGCTGGATCCGAAGAAACTTTTTGTTCATAGTTACGAATATTGTGACAGTATCGAAATGAAAAGATAATTAAAATTGAACATTATCGAAAAAAATACCTTTAAAAGCTACAAAAATGATAGTTTGCAGAGGAGAAAATATCGTCAAATACGGTAGAAAATTTCGCCTATGGTGCTTTTCTAAAGTTTTCAATTTCCTCAGGTGTAGTTTTTAGAGGTAGCTTAAAGGTAGTCTTTAAGTTATGTTCTAAAATAATTCAGTAACCTTTTTCATCCGTTTCTATCAGTCAATAAAACGATGATTAAAATTTGTTCTCAATAATATTTCTTTTTTGTAATGATTACTTTTTCAATTCTTATCCTTTTATCAAGCACTTGAAGTGACTTCACGAACCTCAGTTTGTGAGCCACGGACCATTTTCTGAGATTTTTTTTTTTTATTTTTATGAACTTTTAAATTCCTTTTTTCTCATAATCCGGCTTTAAGATATTCATCTTTCACTTGAAGTGGTTAGACACATCCATAATGACAGACAGCCAGCCTTCATGTCACTTTTATTGGCTCACTTTGTTGATGCTTCCTTTTCACACAAATTGCCATAATAAATCAATTATGGTCCCATTGAAATGTAATTTCATGAATACTCATTTTTGTCCCAACCTCTTCTAGAAGTGTCATTGTTTGTATGTGTACGAGGGTGTGTTTTCGATTGCTAGTATGTCCATTATTAGTTTTAATAAGTGCTTGGTGAGCATTACTCTGACGTTGGCTGTTAAGTTGAATTTGCGTCATGAGTTAAAAATAGTTATATTAACAAATATTTATCCGTAGTGAATGAAAAGCTTGTACTAGTATTACATATAAATCATTCTGATGTCTTGACCTACGTTCTTTGTATCAATTTACATTGATAAATATTAAGGTACATCTCGTGATAACGACGTATGTTTGGCATCGACTAAATGCATTGGTTGGTCGAAAGTACTTTTAAATGATATAACAATTTTTCTTATACGGAGTTTTGGGCTCAAATTCAACTCTTTACACTAATAATATTCATGTAGGGTACCTGGAAAGTATTCCGAAATTAAAAGAACTTTAACGGGTTGTTTGCGGGTACATTAGGAAGACTATCCTAGGTTTTCGACCTCGAGGACCCTGTTCTGACTTAAGGGGAGGGTCAAAAACGTCAAAATTTTTTGGATTTTTACAGTTTTTTCCTTATACAGTGTTGCGCAAAACAATAGCAACAAATTCAGTGCGCTGCTACAAAATCGTGTATCTTTTTTAATATTGGGAACACACTAAAATTATTATAGGAACCAAAGCACATATTCATACATCACATAAAAAACAAATCATACTCAAATTTGGTTTTGATTTTTTATTAAATTTAATATTAATGTGAGTACATTCAATTTGTTTGAGTGCAAAACAAAAGCAACAAAACTTAAAAAATGTAAAAAGAGAACAGAAGTTCCAAAAATTATTGGTAAAAGTTCTTTTATTGTAAAGCACATGTTGTTTGTGAGTCATAAACATTAAAGCTTAGTTATGTTTTTGCGCTAATTGTGACATTGACTGTTCCATTTATAATGGCACTTGATAAATACTGTAAAACTCTAAAATAACAAACTATTTCCGAATATAAAGAGGGAAAATCGCAAATATCTATGGCGAAACAGTTTGATATTAATCGGTCAATAGTTTTTAGATTAATAAAAAAGTATATCATTACAAAAGACGTAACAACGGTACATTCAGGAGTGCGCTCGCGAAAGACATCGCTCCGTGATGACAGGAACATTTGTGGCGTGTTCAAGCGAAATCTATTTGCCATCTCCAAAGAGGTTCTTTGGACACTTCATTAAAATATTCATCACAGCACTATTCGCATAAGAGCCGTTGAGAACGATTGAGAACTTACAGCTAAACTTAAACAAAAAAGTTGAGGTGTTATAATTTAAACAATTCTGTCTGAAATTGTGACAACGAGTTGCAATTTATTGTTTTTTTGACTCCGTTTTGCAAAATAGAACCTAAATTGGACTGTTCAAAAATGGAAAACCGTTTTGTTTAGCGATGAATCAAAGTTCAACTTGATTAATTCAGATGAGATGTCCACGGTACTGCACCGCCCAGGTACACGACTTGAAGCCCGAAACTGCAAAATAAATTTTAAGCACGGAGGCGATGGTATTATGGTCTGGACTTGTTTTTCCCATGATGGAGTCGGACCATTTCATAAAATCGATGGTATTATGGATCAATTTGTATATAAAGACATTTTAGAAAGCAAGATGCTACCACATGCAAAGTGGAATATGACGCATCAGTGAACGTTTCAGCATGTCAACGACCCGAAGCACAGTTCAAAGTTCATCAAAGATTACATTAGAGACAATGGGATTCCAGTCCTTGATTGGCCGGCACAATCACCAGACTTGAATCCCATATAAAATCTTTTTGGGATTTTGAAGAAAAAAGTTTCTGGTCAAAGGTTTTCCAATAAAACTGCACTGTATGAAGCCTTGAAACTTAAGTGGCAACAAATACCTAATACCACTATATCTAATTTAATAGAGTCGATGCCACGCAGATGTGCAGAGATAATCAAGAATAATGGGTCTTACACCAAATATTAATTATGTTGCTTTTGTTTTGCATTCAAACAAATTGCATGTAGTTACATTAATTTTAAATTTAATAAAAAAAAACAAAACCAAATTTGAATATGATTTGTTTTTTATATGATATATGAATATACGCTTTGGTTCCTATAATAATTTTTGTGTATCCCCAATATTAAAAAAGATACACGATTTTGTAGCAGCGCACTGATTTTGTTGCTATTGTTTTGCGCAACACTGTATCTCTTAAACGAAGCACATTTTGTATACCACATTGCACACAGAGTTGAAGAAGATTAAATTTCCTAAAATTTTGTTGGTAAAGCAGATTGTAGGCTCAATATTAACGGAGATACAGCCCCATAAAGATGGCAACTTCTAATGGCACTCTTGACTTCCCATTCACGCCTGGACTTGCAAGAACGTCCTGAATGAGTGGTACTTGGCGGCATCTCTGGTAGGTTGCAGTCTGACAAGTTGACATTTGGGCTTTGCCATGACTTTTAAAAAAATGTGATATCGCAGGCTTTCAAGATTATCAATTTAGATGGTTCCCCATACAATTTCACAAAGAATTTCTCTCCTACGTCAGCGATTTGAGTTTAAGTTGCCTCGGGGTATTTAAAAATCGCCAATATCTCTGAATGGCTAGAGTTCTTGCTATAAATCTGCCGACCGAAGTCGATGTTGGGTATGTGTATTGCTTGAAATGTAGATTACTTTGTAGAAAATAAAATTAATATCGATGAGAAATTAAACCACTTTCGTTCTATTGAAGAATTCCGGGTACTTTTTATATAAGAAGGCATAAAAAAAAATTTTTTTAACTATGTTATTTATTAAATCAGTTTTATGTTGCTAAAAAAGAATTCTGAGCATTTTCTTCAAATCTAAAACTAGCCAAGCTATTTCAATGGTTTGGTTTAAGGTCGTACCAGTTGATGGCTTTAATTTGTTTCAATTGATTGCATTGAGCTTAAGTCACCCTGAAATACACAAATTATCCATTCCGAATAGAGCTTATTTTTTCCTTATTTTCTCACAAGACGTTCTACAAGTATTTGTTTTTTTAATCTTTTCGTTTTTTTAATCTCTTCGTTTATCTAATATCAATTAAGACGACGACCTTGTCTTTGAGTTCCCTGCCACATTTCCTTTAATAGCTCTCTTTTTCCTTCAGTCTCTTGACTTGCAAGCACAGCTCGTAGACCACAGGATGTCCTGCAGCGTATCTGTTTCTTAATAATTACCGTCGTCATGGTGCGGTTGCCCAAATTAGCTGAAAACTAACTAATTAACACATTTCTATGACGAAGCGCTGCCAACTTAGATTTTCATCGGTTCAAGCAAATATTGTGGTTGTTGTTGTTGTTATAATTATTAAGATGATCCTTAAGTGCGCTTGAGTGCACTTCACTACACACAGACAACTTGAGTAGCTGGATTAGTTAGGCAAAAAGTATGCATTCATGTTGCCAAACATTCTGACTAATTTATAACTTTTTTCCCAACAGCTGTTTTTTGTTGTTGCTGATGCTGAAGTTGTTTCGTATTTCTTTGCCGAGTCCTTTAATCATAATCCTCAGACATTTATTTACACAACCTAAAGAGCTTTGACATCAGTAAAAGTCCAACAAAACTTACGCTTTCACACAGTCTCTAACGCAAGCACACTCACACACAAACACACATTTACATCCGCAGATAACAATACGAACACATATATAAACTTACAAACAAACATTATAACTAATACACCACACTAGCTCATATTTATTTTAAGAAAATTTATACATTCTCTTCAACTACTATTTATAGCGAAACGCGCCACAAAGTATGCTACTAAAGCAATAAGTAGCTGAT
Organism: Pherbina coryleti; assembly: GCA_943735915.1. NCBI lineage: Eukaryota > Metazoa > Arthropoda > Insecta > Diptera > Sciomyzidae > Pherbina > Pherbina coryleti. The sequence continues at coordinate 143,413,506 of OX030950.1, read as the reverse complement.
GAAAGGCATATTAATAAAGCATAAGCTTAGGCGTAGTAATAAATTTTCTGCCGCCATTCTACGCCATGCCATGCCGCATGGAAACATCGTGTAAGCATTAAAATAAAAAAAAAAAACACAAAAAATAAACAAAAAGGAAGGTGTGTTCACATCGGATTACGCGGTCAAGAACGCAATGATTCGTGACTTTGGTGTGCGCACCAGTAATCTTCATGCCGAAAAGACGGCAGAAAAAAATTAAATTACCTTTATGCTCTTAATTTCTTTTTTTTATTCATAATGCATGTGTAATAATTTGCAAACGTACATGGTACATATAAAAACAATGAATAAAACAACGCGATGAAAGGAAGGAGTGGCATTTTTATTATCAGATTTTTTTCAGTAACTTGAACGATAAGTTTATTAATAGAATGATTTATTGTAGGTTTTTGAATAGAAATCAAAAGGTATACAATAAATATCGGTTTTAAAAAATTCCTCATAAAAAAAAAGGTTTGCATATAAATAAATTTTTCTACGAAATTAAAATATTAGAAATTCGCATACAAAATTAATTGATTTGAATTTTTTTTTTTTTTTTGATATGTAATATCTTACCGATCTGTTTCCAGCATGTGGGAGCAATGTCGTGAAATGCGACGGATATCCGCAACAGGAAGTCGGGGAAGCAAGCGCCATTTAATTTATCACACAATTAATTGCAGAGCTTCCAACATTGTTCACAGAGTGCGTTTTAGGCTCGAATGGCTGCTACACAAACCAAAAACATGTGTTTTAAACACAAACCACATTGATATCTGTTTTGAATCACAGTAAACTGAACGAAGCCACAATTTACCTTCAATTTTATTTAACTACAGCGCATGCTACTATTTAGTTTAGACACGAACCTGTGTAGCCTTCATGGTAAAGATAACAAGACCGAACAGCTGTTTTTGGCATACACGGTTAATATTTTATGCAGCCATGGACCAGTGTTGCCAGATTGAGGTAAATTTCCCGAATTGAGGTAATTTTTGACTCATTTTTTGGGCAGAGGTAAAAAAGGTAATTTTTGACCAAAAGTGGTAATTTTTGCAAAAACAATAACTTTTTTAGACTTGTTAATTTTTGAGTTATTAGCAGACCTGTTACCTCTCTGAATATACTCACAAGCAGTTTAAGAGCCCGAAAAGAACCAAAGCGGCTGTCGGTTGGAGATCTTCTTTCGGGGAAATCCGTTTAGATCACGTTCAGGTTGTCAGTTTTCGGATCAGCGTTGCTTTTCGGTGTGAGAATGGTACAAATGTTATTTTTTCATGTTTTTGTTGTTTCTTTAAAAATATATGTATGTTAGAGCTGGTCAAATTGTTTGGAGCAAAGAAAGTCGATGTTGGCCCCACCTTAGCGGTGTTCTATGGGGTATTTTAAGAAACTTTGGCGAAGAGAGTACAGATCTATCTTGAAATTGGAGCCTGGTAGTTTTTCAAAATAGGTATTTTTTCAAAATATTCAAGATTTGGTTTAGAAATTGCATTAAAAAGACAAAAAACTATTTTTTAAGTGTATATATGGGGGTTTTTGGGGTCAAGGAATCAATTTTTGACGTTAATTTTTATTTGTGAAAGCCACCAGATGGCATTTTGCTACTATTTTTGCATTTTACCGCTTTATTTTGCTTCAGTAATCCCCCCCCCCCCCCCCCCCCCCGTCCCCCTCTTAGGAAATACCTATCTACGGCGTTAGCTCTCATATACGACCTATGTCGATGTTATTAAACCTTATTATACAGGTTTTTTTTTCCTTTTAGTTTTTCTTCAAAATTTCAATTTGATTTTTCAGTAGAGAAAAGCATTTCGCCCACTAAATATAAAAGGGTCACAACTTTATATTTTTAATGCAGAACTCTATCGCTTTTCGCGGGAAAACATCGTTTTGTTTCAGTTTTTTATATGGAGCTGCTTGAACAGTTTTTTTGTCTCTTTTGAATATTGTTATTTTTTGAGTTTGTACCCTTTTATATTTATTGTGCGATACGTAAATTCCAAACAATTCAAAATAATAATGTGGTAATCCTATATAAAACTAAAATAAACATTAAGACGAATTGCTCAGTGTCAACAAAAGGAGTGATATTCTTTAGAACGAAAAGTCTTTCTTGCTTTCAACTCTGGGTAATTTCTTACGGATCTCTAATGTCGCCATTATTACACCATCTCGATTCTCTTCTGGAACTCGTTTAGAAACCAATTGAATATGTCTTTCCGTTCTTTGTATGTGTAACGGAATTTTTGGATCAGGCAGCGGTGGATTGTTGTATTCCAAATATTGGGTCTCATGCATAAAAGTGAGATATTACTTTTTACTCGATATTTTGAGAATTTACTCGTTGTCGTAAGCATAACAAGTTATTTACTCGTTAGAAATATCTCGCTCATTGAGATGGATCTCAAGGTCTGAGAAACTTCTTACAACGAAAGCTCTTTGTGAGAAATTTCTCAAAATGGTATGCATAATCATTAGATGAAGCTGACATGTCTGAGAACTTTCTCGGTAAATTTTAAGTCTCCTGTCAAGTTATCTCACAGTTTATTTCAAGCAACTGAAATGGCAGAATACTTTCGCGTTTATAGTCCTAAAAAAATTTATAAGCTGCGTAGACATCTTGAAGAATCTAGCAGTAAATTTATATTTCGTTTTAATAAAGAAAACATCGATTGGTTAGCAGAGCATTTCCTAGGGCCAACACTGGAGTCGCTTGGTGGAGCTCTTACTAATTCTGAAAAAATGAGAGTATATTTAAGATTTAAGATAATATATAATATTAAGATAATATTTAAGATAAGATTTTGGCTGATCCTGGATTTCAAAATGGAATTGGTGAGGACATAGAAATTCATCAGTTTCTATGACAATCCGAAACCTTTTAAGTGCTTCTTTTTTTAATTTGTGCACCGGCAGATTAGATTTCTGTAGTAAAATTTGAGTTTCTTTCAACTCATCAATTAGAAATTATGCCAGCTTATTATTTTCATTATTTGATAAACTACAGTTTTGTTCACTTCCAGATTCGCTTTCGGACATTTTTTTGAAATTTTTAGAAGCAATTTTAACGATTAATTACTTTAGCTTGCTTTAAATAAACTAAAGCTCAACTGAAGCTTTAAGATCGATCTCACTTATGTTGAGTTGTTTGTCATGAGCTTGATCTCCTTTTTATGCATACAATTTTGAGACTGAGACTGAGAATGTTCTTATGACTCACTTCTTGAGACTGATCTCACACGAATGATCTCTGAGAAACATCTTATTTTTATGCATTAGACCCATTGTTGCAAATGATCATACGAAAGCTTTGCGTAAACGGTGGTTCGAATAAATTGATGTCGTCATTCAAGTCAATTATATTCATATAATCTGTGCTATTGAAGTTTACAATAGCCCTTTGATAAACTCTAAGTTACATTGGGTTGTCCAGGTTGTTTCGATAGTGTAATATTATTTTTATAGCAATGTCGCTTATCTCTTTTTTATCATCAAATAACATTGCTAACAAGATTTTTTCCGAGTGTGCGTAATATGCATTGTCTTGAATAACATTATTAACAACTTCGCTTGAATTTGGCTCTAAATATTGAGTCCAAAGTATGAATTTGTAAAAAAATACACTACCGTGTATTATTAATACAGAAAAAGCCTCGCAAAAAATTTATCCAAGAAAAACGCGGTTTTCAGAGGTTTTTTCGAACCATTCTAGCTAGCTGACGGCTATCGTTAGAACCAAAATATTTGGGGAATCATCATAACATAGACCAAAGTTTATTTTGAGAGGCGGACCCGGACAAATTTTTTTTTCTCCATAGAAAGTGAGGCGCCTTAATATATAATAATAAAGAACCGTAATACTTGATGTTCAAATGCATTGGCGTATATATGTACTTTCATTGCATAGGTTGCCAAATTTTTAAATTTTTAGATGGCTTATTAGTTGGCACGTATAGCCTTAATAATCTATTGGCCTTGGTGAGCCAGCGAGAATGTGGAATTGGCCCTGGTTTAATGTGGGACAAATCCACCGGAATCGCACCATTAGAAATTGCATTCGCGATTTTGTAAAAGTTCTTCGAATCACAATGGTGTAGTCACTTTTGAGAAAAAAGTTACTCAGAGAGTCCTCTTAAGGAGAAGGTCCACTATAGGAGAGTTGCCCCTTTATTTTAAAACGTTTAATGTATTTGGTATAGGCAACACTTTTGGTTTTTAGTTTCCACAATATTCATTTTCACTATTTTTTTCAAAAAGAAGCGATAAAGTACAAAAATAGTAGCGAAACGCCCTCTGGTGGCTTTCATAAATAAAAATTAACGTCAAAAATGGATTCCTTGACCCCAAAAACACCCACATATACACTTAAAAAAATTGTTTTTTGTCTTTTTAATGCAATTTCTAAGCCAAATCTTGAATATTTTGAAAAAATACCTATTTTGAAAAACTGGCAGGCTCCGATTTGAAGATAGATCTATACTCTCTTCGCCAAAGTTTTTTAAAATGACCCATAGAACACCGCTAGGGTGCGGCCAACATCGACTTTTTTTGCTCCATTCAATTTGACCCGCTCTAATGTATACTAAAAAAAAAAAATAATAACGGTTTTTAATCATTTAAAAATTTTTAATTTTTTTTTTTTTATTTTGGGTAAAGGTTACCAGAATAGTGGTAAATTTCAGTTCGTCTTTCTGGCAACACTGCCATGGACACATATATAGCACAAATGTCAACTTATTTTTCAAACGTTTCGTTTAAATCTAATAATGCATTCATTACCTGTAGTTATAATTTTTTCAGACTCCAGTGTGACGTTGTTTAAAACTCCGAGAGAGATGTACCGTTACTTACTTTTATTTACTCAGGCCATCTCTTTCTTTATAGGCATGTACGATCTGCTGTGGTTATATAAATAGCACACATGTTAGTTGGTGAATAAAAATTAACAAGATCGGGTGTTTGTAAAAATTTTAGAGTTGTATTCAGTTAATTTCGCCGATTCTAAATAAAATTGGTCGCACTCCGGAAAAAAGGTCTATAATTCACGAACTAAGTCGAAAAGGCAAAAAACCATCTGAAATCGTGGATATTCTGAAAATTTCGCAAAAAATGGTATATAATGCATTGAAGCTGGTTAAATCAAATGGTTCAAATAATTTCGAGAACAAGCTGCGCAATCCTAGACCGCGTAAAACCACCGCTTCTACTGATATACATACTTATAGTTCGCAAAAGTAAGGCTGATCCTTTCAAGTCAGCAAAGCAAATTATGAGGGAAATAAATGAAAAAAATAACCTTAATGTTTCAAGAAAACTACTATCTAGGAGACAACATGAAGCTAATCTTTATGGACGCATTAGCCGAAGAAAACCGCTCTTAACAAAAAAAAAATTTAAAGGATCGTTTAGCATTTGCAAGGGCCCATGTGAATAAAGAAGACCAATTTTGTAAGAACGTAATCTGGACTGACGAAACTAAATTTAATAGGGTTGGATCAGATGGAAAAACTTTTGTTCGGCGCCCTAAATGCCAAGAGTTGAATCCTAAGTATAAAAAAAAAAATTATTAAAGCATGGATAGGGAATTTAATGGCTTGGGGAGCTTTTTCCTGGCATGGCGTTGGCCCAATTTTTCGTATACCAGGAATAATGTACAAAAATATGTATTTAGATATTCCTAATAACCAGATGGAACCATTAACATTTGAGACATGCCTGTTAGGTGGACTTTTATGCACGATAATGATCCAAAATACATGGCAAAGGTTGTAATTGATTGGCTACAATAGGAAAAAATAAATATTTTGAATTGGCCGGCTCAAAGCCCAGACCTCAATCCCATAGAAAATTTATGGAATGATGTGAAGGTCAGCATAAGTAACCAAAATTTTCGAAATTTAGATGAGTTATGAAGTGGAATTCAGATGGCCTTGGTTCTCTATTCCGAAGGATAAGGTCAGGAAGCTTGTGGAGAGTATGGGACGAAGATGTCGGGCTGTTTTGGACAATTCGGGATACAGTACCAAGTACTAGTAAGCATATTCGTAAGCTCATTGTAAAATAAAAATAAATTACTATGTCTTTTTTTCAGAATCCAAATTGTACTATTTATATGTCCACCTCAGCTAAGAAGAAATCTCAGATTTTTGATTTATTTTCTAATTTTTAATTCGTAATTACAAAGTCACTACTGATTTTAAGTTTTTAATGCTTATACTCAAATACCATGAAATACATTTTTGTTTTCCTCTATGTATTTAATTTAAATTCATCTGAAACACCCTACATGTTTTTTTGTGCTATTTATGTGTCCACGGCTGTATATATTTATATCTAATTTGATTATAATAATTTTGTGATTAGCTGGATTTAGCTATCAATCCAGAGCAGAATATATGCGAGACTACTGGCAGAAAAAAAGTGAAGAAAAATTTAAAGTTGGAAAGGTAAAGCCAAAAAAAAAATTGAGAATAATTCAACTCAGCATAACAGGGACGATTTTCAGCATCCTTTCAGATGATTTGAATCACTATAAATGTTTTTTAACCAGGGTTATTACCAAGGCAGACCTCCGAGAGTAAAAACTGCCATGAAAAAAAATTGAGAACATAAGCCGTTTAGAGTCGGGATAAAGCTTGTAGGTCTAGACTCTAGATCAGGGCTGGGCATTCTAACACAGTCACATTTTATTTTGTCTTGTTAGTATTGGTGCTCTCTCGAATTGAGCACACTGAGCGAAATAGTTGTCACAATTATCTAGAGTAGTAAGTTTTTTTTTTTAGTTTATGTTTTTGTTTTTAGTCAACGTTTTGTTCATTATTTCTTCTATGAAATTAATTAATACAAGTCATATGAATGAAAAATGTAAAGAATCTTAATAGATAATATGAATGAATTATATGAAACCTTAATATATACGAATAATTATTTTAATATTATAAAATCTTAATATACATGAATACTTAAAATTAATAACAAAAAATATGTAAGTAAATAATAAGGAATTAAATAAAATAAGTAAGCAAGTAATCAAAAAATTAAGTGTTAAAAAATTAATAAGGAATGTGAATGAACAATACAAAAAGACTTAATAGCTAATATGTATTAATTATATGAAACTTTAATATACACGAATATAAAATTCTACAAACTAAAAAACTATGTGCATAAGTATTATGAATCTACAATATGTTGATTTTTCACGAGTGTATATATAATTTGCAGCGCAAAACGACATAGGTCCTTACAGCATCACCGTCAGCGAACGACTGAATTATATTCTCTTCTGTTGTGAGCTTTATGTACATGTGAAAAGTTACGCTCACAGAGAGCTCAGTGAGCTATGGAGCGCCCTGCGCTGGTCTAGATCAGTGATGCACACGAGACATGGTATAATAATACATGGTAGCATTGACAACTGCTTATTTTCTCTTCAACAGGAAAACATAAACTGTCAAAAACAGCTTTTTGTGGAAATATTTACATCAGCAGCTGCTGTGGTTGTTGTTTTTTTCACTTCAACGTTTTCAACATTGCTTGTGTTTTCAATGGCGGATTGTGACCGCTCTCTTTTTGAGTATATTTTTTGACAGTATATGATTTCCCAAGCAACTGTCAATGCTACCTTGTATCAGTGTTGCCAGATTGAGGTAAATTTACCTAATTGAGGCAATTTTTGACTCATTTTTTGGGCAGAGGTAAAAAAGGTAATTTTTGACCAAAAGTGGTAAATTTTGCGGAAATAATAATTTTTTTAGACTTGTTATTTTTAGTCGTTTCGACTAACATTGTTATCTTTTTTCTATCTCAAGAATTAAGTAGCTTATCGAAATATATCAAGAATTGAATGAAAATCAATGACCAATATTTACGTTTTTTGATTTCTAGTGAAATTTTCTATTGTTTTTAATTTTTAACAGCTTTAAACGTATTTTATATACCACCTTAGAAATATGATTGGTTATCCAGGGTTAAGTGAAAATAATATAAAAAAAGATCAAAAAAATGCATGAAAATCAGCATTATCTTTGGTTCAACGGCAAATATTTTAAATTTTTTGATGCAGTTTGGAAGACCTTTTTTGGTACTATTATTTTTGTCAGTTTTTTTTTTTTTTTCTTTACAACCACACAAGCCGAAATTTTTACGAAAAACATGATTTTGGAGGTAATATCAAAATGGTTTAGCTCACTGGCGGTTACCGTGACAGCCAAAATATCTTGGGAATCGTCATAAAATAGATCAAGGTTCATTTTTAGTTGGTGGCATTGACACTTTTTTTTTTCTGCTGTGCTGTGTATGGAGTTCCAGGCACCTTAATGTATACTAATAAAAAAGTATAATGGTTGTTAATCATTTAAAAATTTTTCATTTGTTTTTATTTTGGGAAAAGGTAAATTTTCTTCGAAAGTGGTAAATTTTTTCCCAAATAGTGGTAAATTTTAGTTCGTCTCTCTGGCAACACTGCCTTGTATTATTATACCATGCACACGAGATTCTTTTAGCTGAATTACAATACTGCGTTAGGTCGGTCGTGCGCTGACCGTACGTTGGTCTCCGTTGCAAAAACTTTACGATATAAGCTGTCAAAACGGACGACCTGAAATTTTGCAAAACTAAATGTTGCGTTGACAGATCGTGCGTCTATCATTTTGGTGATGCCAATAAAAGCAGCTATACTAAAAATCCCACAAAACGTCCCTTTTTCCAAAATCATGCAATTATAATTTTAATCAATAAAAAATTAAAAGATATTGTCATAAAATCATTAAGAACCATAAAACCTACTTTAGAAAGCTAAGATCTTTTTATTAAGTGTAATATAAACTGCGAAATAATGAAAAATGTCACATATTAATGTGAAAATTCGGACTAGAAGCTTCAAAATAAATGAACGCTTTGCAATTTAATAATAAAATGTGATATTTAATTAAAATTTAAAATTAAATTTCTGGAAATACATTTTAGTTTTTATGGCAAAAAATTTGTCTTTGATTTATCGATATTTTTATACATATATATATAATATATATATTAATATTATATATGTATATATATATATAAATATTTTTTTTTTTTATAAAATGTGATTGCTTGATGTCATTATTTTTCTTGTTTTTGTCAAAATTACTGCTATTTATTATTATTATTACTGTTGATTTTTGCCGAAATTTTTGCAAATTTTGAGAGTAAAATGTAGGAAATTTCGTCAACGAAAGCAATTTGGAAATATGTATGGAAATATTCATGTAAAATTGTGTACAAGTTTTTTGGTACGGTGCGTGTTTTGGGGCAATTTCAATCAATTTTTATCCTGCTTGAACACCATAGGATGCTTAGGTAAAAAATTTAAGAAAATCGGTATATAGTGGTTTTCATGTACACTGAGTGTTCTGCTGCTAGCTTGTTTAACGAATATTGAACACCAGATGGCGCTGTAGTACAATTCATGCCACACCCCCTTGACCAACGCCTGTCCAAATTTTTAAGTTGAAATGCATCACCAAATAGTAATTCTATTCTAAAATTCAACGTTTTTAACCGACTTCAAAAAGGAGGAGGTTCTCAATTTCGTTGGTTTGTCCGCGCTTTTTTTTTTTTTTTTAAATGTATGTACATCGATAACTCCTAAAGCACTTGCCCGATTTCCGTAATTTTTTGTCAACAGATAGATACCATGAACGCGGAGGTCCTTTTTTAAAAAATTGGGTGATATTGGACAAAGGGGCGTGTCAATATAAGAAAAACACTGTATTTCAGTTAATATTGACACTAGGGTACTGAAATTTACAGTAAAAACACTGGGGTAGACACAATTATTACAAATTACGATCAATAAAGTGGACGTTATTTGACAAAGGGGTGTGGCAATATTAAAAAAACACTGTATCTCAAATAGTATTGAGACTAGGGTACTGAAATTTAGTACAGGGGTAGACACAATTTTAAAAAACTACTGTAAAGAAAGTGGGCGTTATTCGACAAAGGGGTGTGGCAATATTAGAAACACACTATATATCGAATAATATTGACACTAGGGTGCTGAAATTTAGTGCGTGGGTAGGCATAGCTATTACAAATTACAGTCAATAAAGTGGGCGTTGTTTGACAAAGGGTGTGGCAATATTGAAAAAACACTGTATCTCGAATAGTATTGACACTAGGGTACAGGGGTAGACACAATCTTTGAAAATAACTGTAAAGAAAGTGGGCGTTATTCGACAAAGGGGTGTGGCAATATTAGAAACACACTATATATCGAATAATATTGACACTAGAGTGCTGAAATTTAGTACATGGGTAGGCATAGTTATTACAAATTACAGTTAATAAAGTGGGCGTTATTCGAAAAATGGGTGTGGCAATATTGGAAAAACACTGGATCTCGAATAGTATTGACACAAGGGTACTGAAATTTAGTACAGGAGTAGACACAAGTTTTAAAAATCACTGTAAATAAAGTGGGCGTTATTCAAAAAATGGGTGTGGCAATATTAGAAACACACTATATATCGAATAATATTGATACTAGGGTGTTGAAATGTAGTACATGGGTAGGTACAGTTACTGCAAATTACGGCTAAAAAAGTGGGCGTTATTCAACAAAGGGGCGTGTCAATATTATAAAAATACTATATCTTAGTTAATATTGACACTAGCGTATTAATATTTGGTATGCAGGTAGATAAGTAGGTAGAATCATTAAAAAAGTGAGCGAGATTGTACACAGGATGTGTCACTTTAAGGAAAGTTCTATATTACGGTTAATATTGATACTTGGAAACTGAAATTTGGCACAGGGGTAGGTAGAATCATTATATGGTACGGTAAATAAATTAGGCGGGATTAGAGAAAGGACGTGGCACTACAAATTTTAAAGAAGCAGAAATGGAAAATACCCAACAAACTTTCAGGAATTAATAAATCAAATTTGTTAAGAACAAAGTTTCATGTTTAAAATTTTCCTCAAGAATAAATACTATTGCATAAAATATTTCATATTATCTAAAAAGGAAGAAATAAAAACTTTTTAACAAAAAAAAAACCCGACTTCAAAATCACTACAAAGTAAAAAATAATTTTAAATAACTTTTCCCATTCATTTCTTGGTCATATTTTAAAAGCTATTTATACGTGTTATAATATTGGAAATCTTATCATTTTCATTTTTTCTATTTTGTTTTATTATCAATATATTCTTGTATATATATATACCAGCCCTTCTCCATATAAGAAAGAGAATCCTAAATAGCGAAATAGTCTCTCAAGGACACCTTGCGATCCTCAACCTCGAAAATATATTATGTTTTCTGAAAAAAACTAAAGCAAACGAACTGCTTTAAGAAAAGAAAAGGTATGGCACAATAGGCATCACAAGATGCCGCAGTGCCAGAGCTGAATTAGCTCGCCACAAGCATATCTATCTATCTATCTATCAATATATTAATTGCTTTATGAACATAAAAGCTTTGAAGTCGGCGCTCATCTTTGACACACAATCATGACCTTTTACCATCCGTGCACTATTTGGTGCCTTGGTGACACTGTAGTAATTTTAAAAGCTTTGTACACATTAAAATTCTCACTAAACTGGTTTGGGTGAGCTTGTAAAGCTCATATTGAATATGACATAGTGTGTAACAGCTGCACAAATAATGCATGGAACACATTGGCTACATTCAGCGTACTCAAAAATTGCCAATTTAAAGAAAAAAAATCGCTAAGAAGCTTTTATATTCATAAAGTTAATAATATTTTTATGATAAAACAAATTAGAAAAAATTAAAATAAAAAGATTTCGACATAGTAAGATAAGCGCCGACTTCAAAGCTTTTATGTCCATAAAGCTATTAGTATATTGATGATAATAAAACAAAATAGAAAAAATGAAAATGATAAGATTTCCAATATTATAACACGTATAAATAGCTTTTAAAATATGACCAAGAAATGAATGGGAAAAGTTATTTAAAATTATTTTTTACTTTGTAGTGATTTTGAAGTCGGGTTTTTTTTTTGTTAAAAAGTTTTTATGTGACTTACTTTCATAGGCTATTCGATATCAAAAATTGTAATTGTATGGACGGAGCCACACCCCCTTGTACAATGCCCGTCTCGGTTTTCTAGTAAATGGACATTACTAAGTGGCAACTCCATACCGAGTTTCATTATTATACGGCATTTAACTCCAAAGATATTTGATACCATAAGTTTGACTTATATGGGCGGTGCCATGCCCCCTTGTCCAATGCTCACTCAATTTTTCCAGTCAAAGTACAAGACTAAATAGTACATTCTTACCGAGTTTCATTGATGTGTGACTAATAGTTCGAAAGTTATACCCACAATTTGGGCAGCCGAAAAAGTGACACGCCCTTTGCCCAACGCCCATAAAATTGTACCAGTGGAACGGCACATGTAAATCGAGGCCGAACACCTAATTACAATGTTGTGCGACCTATAATTCCAAAGTTATTCGATATTGTAGATTCGAGCTGCCACGCCCCCTTGTACAATGCTCGCTGAATCACTTGTAATTAGTGAGTACTTGGGTACAACTTTACAAAAACAAAATGAACTGCACAAGTGTTCACAGTTGAAAATTTTCTTCAAACACATTCATGCATACGTATGTCTAATATTTATCATTTCATTCTTATTATGCTTTTATATTTATCATTTGACATTTTGTGGGCAATTGCAAATCTTGCTAGCAGCAATAAATTTGCATGTACTATTATTTTTTTAAAGTAAAAATACAACATTCCTTTGTGTTTTATATTATTCAAACAATAATATTAAGGGTATTCGTCCTGAAACAACCTTGTTACAATATATAATTGCCGAATATATAAGTTTGCCATTTTGCATGAATACCCTTATAATATTATTTATAATATACTAAAAAATGTATAAATTTTAATAGGATATTCAATTGAATAATATTAATATAATGCTAAATTCGTCAAAATCATTATTATACTACTTAAGCAGCATGTTAATTTAAAAAATTTTATCAATTTCATAAAAACTCGCATCAAAATATAAATTCCCACGATAATCCTATGAAAATCTTAGTTTTCCATCGGAATCCAAGAATACCCACATTTTAGCATTTCTCAACGAAAATGCAACCCAGCGTTAATATGGAATGTCAAAAGCACGAGCTAGTAGAGCATGTCGCTACTCATAAGGCCAAAGCACATAGGAGGCATGCATGCTTCAAGCATCTGACATTTGTGATTGAATATACATATTCTTATGAAGTAGCCCACATTAAAAGCATGCATGATGCTTGAAGCATGCCTGAAGTTGACGAACTTTTAACTTTTTGCAGGCATCAAAGCATTGACAGAAGACATGTGTGAAATAAAAGCAATATCAACACAACCAATAAGCATAAAATATCCTCAAATTCCATTTGTAGTTGTTTTTGATTAAATTTAATGTATTTTCACTACTTTTTCTTTAAAATTTCTATTCAGTTGAACATATTTGAAATTTATCACATATGCGATGCATGCTTTCTATGTGCTTTAACCAAGCATGCTTCACAGGCATGATGCATGCTTGAGGCATGCATGCTTTCTATGTGTTTTGGCCTATAGCGTTGATCGTACGTCACCCCCTCAAATTCATTTTTACGGGATGAGGTCGACGCAATGCATGAAGTCATATTTTGTGTTGCTTCATAAGAACCCATTGTTTCTAGTCGAGCTGTCAAAGTCCGACCCACCTAACGCAGTATTGTAATTCAGCCATTTCAGAGCCGCTCGGCTTTCACATACAAGTCGTGTGTGCGAAGGTACCGAACTTATACGACGATAGCAGAGAATCAGTTTGCGTTTGCACTTCATGGAGTGTGGGTCTCATGCGCAAATTATTTTGTTAAATGCTGTACAAACGCAATATATGAATAAATTAAACATGTTTCTACCCTTTTGGCAATTTATTTATTTATTTTATTTAAACCCTTATTACGAGCCTTAATCTATCTATCAAAAACACTTTATGCTATCATTTTACTCAATGAGTGTTAAAGTATTTGCAAAAGTATTTTTTTTTTTTTTCAGTATTCTGCTCGCACACACATACTAAAACAAAAAAGTTGCGCTTGTAGTGGAAGTTCTGCCAACGCTGTGCATCACTGGTCTAGATCATGATACAATTATACAAGGTAGGAGTGACAACTTGCTTTTTTCTCACCAGTACCTTGCAGCGACTGTCATTTGCCTGTATATTTTGTTTTCTATTTTCTTTTCTTCTTTTTTCGTTCTCCAATTTATACTATTTTTGACAGTTAGCGCAAGACGAAAAAACTGTCACTCCTACCTTGTATAATTGTATCATGGTCTAGATCAGTGGTGATCAACTCATGGTTCAAACAACAACAAAGAGAGCTTTCCGAGTGCACAGCTTTACATTGAAACAAGAAGTTGTTAAAAGCTCTCACAACATTTGGTGCAAGGAAATATTCTTGAGTGTTGAATTTTCCAAGTAATCATTAATATATAAAACATCAAAAAAAGTTAAGAAAAAAATTAATGTTTTTCCTGAAATATTGCAAAATATTTACGTACATTCATAACTAAAACAGCGAGTAACTCCCACATCACATGAACGCTCAAAGCAAACTGACTTGAAATTTAAAGCACAGCAGAAAAAACAAACACAGCGAGCCGATTGCTACTTCGTGTGCAAAAGCTCAACAACACACAATGCCCGCGGGCTGTGGGAAACCATGTAGTGAGCACCACTGGTCTCGATCTCGATCATTTGTGTTCAAACATTTCGCAAAAAGCATAACACAATTGATCATAAGAAGCTCGGTCAAAGTCCTTTCAAGGGCTGAAACGGCCATTTCGTTTTTGTTTTATTACCAAGGTGAGGTGACAGATGTTACATATCATATGCGACTACTGTAATTTTTTTTTGGGTGGACTTGGACTTGGACTTGGACTTGGACTTGGACTTGGTCTTGGACTTGGACTTGGACTTGGACTTGAACTTGAACTTGAACTTGGCCTTGATTTGAATTTGACTTGAGGGTGCGTTACGTTTTGAACTTGTTGGAGCCGTTTCTGGAGAATTTGAAAGACGGCCACGTTTTTTGGAACCAAAAATGTTTGTATGAATTGGAGCAGTTGAAGTTTTAGTTTAGAATTGGATTAAGGTTAGCGTTTCTTTTTCGGTGTCTTTAGTTAGCTGACAATGGCCCTCATACAAAAGCCAATTATTTGTAACTGCGAAGCACCTAAAAGAAAATTATTATATAATATTCTAAATGATTATTTCATTACTAGTTCAAGGTCTGGTGATAATTGGTCGACTAATATTCCATGTATTTAGCCTCCGTAAGTTTATTTATGTTTGATTTTGAGTTCGTTTCTGTTAGTGAGAGTGACGTTTCTCATTGTGTTAATAAAATCAAACGCCACGGGTGAAGAGGGAATATATATTAAATTCATAAAAATCATATTACCGCACATTTTGAGTCCATTAACCCATATTCTAAATCACTGTTCCACAAGTTCTTGCTTCCCTGAAGTTTGGAAAGTAGTGACAATTGTTCCTATTGCTACAAAATCCAATGCCTGTGACCCATCTGACTTTTGGCCTGTAAGTCTGCTTTCATCGTTATCTAAAGTAATCGAGTCTCTCATGGCGGCACAAATTTCGGAACACATTAGAAAATATGACCTCATGTCTACACTTCAGTCCGGCTTTCGATCTGGCCACAGTTGCGCTACAGTAGTCTTAAAGGTTTTAGATAACATTAGGTTGACTTACGACTAAGAGCACTTAAATTTACTCTGCCTGTTGGATTTTTCCAAGGCCGTAGACACCGTTGACCATTCTCTATTTTGTCAGAAACTTGTAACTACTTTCTCTGGCACGGCCATCTGTCTGTTATACAATGACTTAGTTGGAAGGTCTCAAAGAGCAAGGGTGGGTACCAGTCTGTCTGCTTTCCGTAATTTAACCTGTGGGGTTCCTCAAGGTACTGAGCCTTGGTCCGATTTTATTTACATTATTTATAAACGATATCTTTCAGCAAGTATCTTCATTCGGTATGTTACCATGCATGTATATGCTGATAATATTCAACTGTACTTGTCCATACCTATTAACCTTGTTGATGATTTATGTAGTAAGATGAATGAAGACTTAATGAAAATAACTGAATGAGCTGAATCTAATAGGCTCAAGCTCAACACCCTTAAATCATACGTCTTGCCGATTTCTAAATCCAATCACTCTCTCTCTAGGATACCAGTTATTTATCTTAATGGTGTCGAACGGAAATTTGTTGATAAAGTGAAGAATGTGGTAACATTAACTTCTCACTTTCCTGTGCAAACCATATCAATTCATTCGTAAAGCATAAACGAAAAAATTTGCAGTTTCTTTTTTTAAAGTTTAAATTGTGACAATTTGTTAAAAGTAGCGAAAATGAGAATTTGCAACCTCAATAAATCGTGTCTTAAATATTAAAACAGCTGTGCGAAGCCATTTTTGTTTAAACTGCCAGGATCTGGACAATCGCCAGTGTTGAAAGCAAACATTTTCAATAAATATTTATGCAGATCACGCAATAAAAATAATATGAAGACAAAAAGAAAATGTAAGTATACAATGAAAAACGTTTTGACAGACACGTTTGACCTTTTAAGCAGCTATACAAGTATGGCCATACCGTTTGAGGCAAGATGAAAAAAAAGTAATACTAACGATAAAATTAAAACAAAAGTTCGAAAAACTTCTATTACCTCAAATAATGTTACAACTAACTTTAGAGCCCGGACTCTCTAAGTCTAGTGCTGCTCTCTTCTCTAACTACTTTATTTTATTTAAGCTCATTGACACGCTGACGTCACATTGCCAAAAAAAAAACAAAATAAAAAGACTGTGTCCTGTTGAGCATTGAACACACCCATGAATAAGTAACAAACCAACGACTTTGACTACACGTGCTCAACCCAATTCCAGCTGAATTCCTTGGCCTGATGAGTGGTTGTCAAAAAAAAAAAAAACAAAAAAAAACATAAAAACTTTCTAGCCACTTCATTGAGGTGGCAAAAAAACGGCAACAAAACGTCTGTTTTAGTTCGTTCTGTCATAGTTTATACTTATGTTGACATTGTCATTTGCGTTATTTATTGTTGGAATTCTCATATTTAGCTACGTCATGTTAACAATTCCTTTTTAATTAATTTCCAAGTAGAGCGAACTTTATTTAAATGTCTAGCAACACGCAGGTCGTTGACAGCTGACAACTGTTGACAACAGCATTGCCACATTTAAACTTAAATTTATTTCATCATAAATACATATCTGTGGAGGTTTGACAAAACAACATAAATATATATGGAATTCATAGACAAAACAACTTAAGTCCATATGAATTTCATATCAACTTAAAGGGTTTTGTCTATGAATTTCAGATAGACTTAGATTGTTTTGTCAAAATTCCGCAGATATGCTTATTTTAACCACATTTTTTATTATGCATTGATTTTTTTTTTTTTTGTTTTTTTTTGTCATTGTTACGAGTACAATATTTTGTTCGATAGATTTGGCTCCCAGCGCTGTCTTTGTCAGAGTCTGACATTACATAAGAAACATGGGCTTACATGGTATTACATAAAGTAAACAGTTCACTCATGCATACATTAAAAATTAATTCAACTTTTTGTTTTCAGTACTCATAAGTTTTCAATGTTTTCTTGTTTCAGGGTCAAGTTGAATTAAAATGCTAGATGATGTAAGAGTGTATTTCGATAGTTTCTACATATATCAAATTCGAAGAAATGGCTTAAACATTGTAAAATTTTCTGAGAAACTAAGCAAAGTGGAAAACTAAAGGGTTAATGTTAAGGTGGAATAGTTAGAGATATGGAACGATTGCTAGATATGGAATGACTTTAGCTGGGATTAAAGTAGAAATGCCAAAAGTTTTTGAAGGTGATCATGTTTTTTTTTACTTTTTTTTTATCTTTGCATCAAGAATTTCAGATGTAATACCTATTCAGTCAAGTCTGCCTTGTTTCATTATGAGCGCTAGATTATGTGTAGATTGTTCTAAGTGTGGTGAAAAGCCGTAGCCATTGTATGAGGTTTACTTGCCTCTGACGCTAAGAACATCTTACACATGTTTCACTTGATTATCCTTTCCCTCCCACTAATTTATCTCCCCATTTTGAACCAAGACAGACTTGACTGAATAGGTATTACATCTGAAATCCCTTGTTCAGAGCCTAAAACAAAAACAAAAAATGGTGACAGGAATGAGGTCCGAAAATTTTTTGAAAAAATTAGGCGCCTGACCGATGGTTTCAAGACCGGGGCCTCTTCCTGCAAGGATGAAAATGGGAATCTAGTGACAGACATCCAGAGTACACTGATGATGTGGAGGCAACACTTCTCTAGGCTTCTGAATGGCGACGATGACAACAATCCCGCCAATAGAGATGATATCCAGGAAACCTCAATTTTGCAGAACAGCGTTGAAGTTCCGGCGCTCGACTATAGTGAAGTCTTGAAAGCTATAGCTCGGCTTAAAAACAACAAAGCCGCAGGAGCTACCTGCTGAGCACTATGCAGAATATGATCGGAAGAATCCATTCCAAACAATGGGAACCTCAGTGTGCTCTTGCCAATCCACAAGAAAGCCGATCCCACAATTTGCGCCGACTACCGTGGGGTAAGCCATGTGAGAGATTGAAGCCCATCGTAAAGAAGCTGATTGGACCTTATTGATGTATGCTCAGACCGGGCAAATCCACCATAGACCAGATATTTAAGCTAAGACAAATCTTGGAGAAGACCCTAGAGAAACACCAGGGTATCTACAGCAAATTATCGCCAATTATCTCCAAGACAGATGGCTGCTTTACGACACTGACGATGGTGCAAAACGTTACAAAGTCTCTAGAGGTGTTCCACAAGGCTCAGTGCTGGGGCCAACTTTATGGAACATCATGTATGATGACGTTTTTGGCATTGATCTCCCTGCGGATACCACTTTAATCGGCTACGCGGATGACATTGCTTTGGTATCTGTGGCAAAACACCTTCATATACTTAAAGCATCATGCAGCGAAGCGATATCCAAAATAACAACGTGCCTGCAAAGCGTTGATCTAGATTTATCAGCGCAAAAAACTGAGGTGGTTCTCCTTAGCTCTCGTAAAGTACGCGAGTGCATTGCCCTTAGAGCAGAAGAGCATATCATAACCTCACTACCATAATTGCGCTATCTCGGTGTGCTCATTGACACTCATATGTTCTTTAAGGACTACCTACTGGCAATCAGCAAAAATGTGTCGAAGATTCCATCATCGCCTATCATGACGAACATCGGTGGACCAAGATCCAACAGACGGCAGTCCCCTATTTACTGACGACGGACAACCGGACCAACAATCTGATGATCAATAACTGACGATTGAGTAATAATGCTCTGACGGCCTCCAGACGTAACACCTAACGGTGGTTCCTGGAGGATTCAACTGTTTGACTGAGGAGATATTTAGTGGGTAAAAGTCTCGCACTGACTAAGGCTTTAGATGCTTTTACTCCTCGTTAAAAAAAAAAAAACAACCCTTGAGAAACAAACCGACACACACCATCTTTTTGTCCATTACAAAGCCACCTTCGACAGTCCAATAAATTCCTGCAAAGCTCGTCCGTGTTTGCAGAATGACACTGAGCAACACCAGCAACACAGTAAAAATCGGGAAGGATCTCACTCCTCCATTCGATACCAAACGAGGTTTCAGACAAGGCGATTCCTTATCATGCCACTTTTTAAACTTAATGATGGAGAAGATCATCCGAGCTGCTGATTTGAGACGCAGTGGCACGACATTCTACAAAAGTATTATGCTGCTGGCGTATGCTGATGATATCGATATCATTGGCCATAATACGTGCGAAGTCAGTGCAGCATTCTCCAGATTAGCGATAGAGTCGAGTCGAATGTGTCTTGCAGTGAATGCAGATAAGACGAAATACTTAGTGTCAACAAATAAACAGTCCCAGCGTCTTGGAAACCACGTCACTGTTGACAACATCTCCTTCGAGGTTGTTAAGGACTTCGTCTACATGGGATCCAGCATTTACTCTTTCAACGATGTCAGTATTGAGATAAAACGAAGAATAACTCTTACCAACAGTTGTTACTTTGGGCTAAGTAGGCAATTGAGAAGCAGAGCCCTCTCTCGACGAACAAAACTCACGCTCTATAAGTCACAAATCATTCCCGTCCTATTATATGCAGCACAAACCTGTACAATTGAGAGCCCTCTCTCGACGAACAAAACTCACGCTCTTTAAGTCACTAATCCACCAGTTCTATTATATGCAGCACAAACCTGGACGTTGAGCAGTTCTGATGAAAAAGACTTTGGGAGCCTTCGAGAGAAAGATCCTTCGTAAGATCTTCGGTCCAATCTGCGTCAATGGCGAATATCGAATTTGATGGAACCACAAGCTGTATGCAGCGTACAGCTCACATCAACATAGTTAAGCGCATTAAAATCGAGCGACTCCGTTGGGTAGGTCATGTTGAGCGAATGGAAAACGAAAATGTATTTGATTCAGGGCCCGTTGGTGATCAACGCAGAAGAGAACGTCCACTTCATTGGAAGGATCTTCATTGGAAGGATCAAGTGTTGGATAACCTGACTACGCTTGGTGTTTTCAACTGGCGCCAGCAAGCGCAAAACAGAAATGGCTGGCACAATTCTTATACGGGACCAAAACCGACCAACGGTTGTAAGTGCCAGGTAAGTAAGTAAGTAAGAATTTCCTTCTTGGTAGTCACAATTGTGTGCCATCAACACAGCCAATAGTTCCCGGCATTCTGCTTTTATTAAAAAATATGCTTCATGCAGTTCAGTCTCCGTTGGATTACATCCATCTTTGGCAAATAGCATATTCCAGGACATCTAAAGCCACTGATAACACCAACACCGACACAGTGAGTTGTGTAAGTCCATGCGTATTTTCATTCCCAATGCTCAGTTTGTATGATCCTTGAGCATATAATCGCAAAACTGTTGCCAATTTTGAAACAGAATTGATCTTGCTCGTGCATATTGATTAAGCAGTTCGCCTAAAGCTGTCATCTAGTCCACAAACGCCTCCTTGAAAGTTCTGTCGGAAGTTTTGTAGAAATCTGTAAACTAATTTTCTAATATATTGGATTTTAAAACTTCTCTGGAAGGCGGTTGCACTTACGTGGTAGAATTCATTTCCAAAGTATTAAAAGCATCCCTCAATCGTTTTCTACTTCCAGCCAGTTCCGTCAAGCTTTCATCCTCTTCTAACGAATCGTCGAACCATAATTCTGTCGTTGTCATTACTATTTTTCTCTAATTTTTTTTCCAATTAATTTTTAAACAAATCGTGGTTAGTTTTCAAAATTATAATCAGTTGATAGAAATAGATGATCGTGAACAAGGCAAATGAGCAAAATTCACAATGGCGCTATTCTTTGTCGAAAGCAGGTTATAATACCAAATGCAAATTTTTTTTTTAGCTTTGAACCAAGGATTTCAGGTGGAATACCTATTCAGTCAGGTCTGCCTTGGTTCGAAATGGGGTGATAGATTAGTGGGAAGGAAAGGGCAATCAAGCGAAACATGTGTAGGATGTTCTAAGCGTGGTGGAAAGCCAAAGAAACATGTGAATTTGAATCAGAGGCAAGTGTTATGCCTTTACCTCAGTCAATTCAAGTTATAAGGCAATCCTCATCCACAAACTTCTTTACCATCAACTACAACTTCAAGTCGTAAATATTGATGAATTTTTAATTTTAGTTGATTAGAAATGAGGATTGAAAATTTAGAAAGGTTTAAAGCGAAGGACCATGGCCAGGCCAGGAATCGAACCCGGGACATCTGGGGTAGCAGTCGAGCACGCTACCTACTCGACTACCGAGGCCGCCACTATAATAATATTTTGGCCTATAATTATTTGCCTTGTACGGAATTAATGAAATCAAATTAAAGTATCGCGATTTTTTAGAAAAATTTCACGTCTGCGGCGCTTTAATTTGGTTTCATTCACTCCGAACAAGGGCAAATTATTATAAGGAAATTTTTGGACTCATAATGGAATAACGCCCAAAATAGAAAAATGACAAACAAAAGCCCAATTAAAATTTAATAAAACCCAAAATGCTCGTTTTGAAATAACTCCCGAATTTATAAGGAAACTTTTTGGGCTTTATTACATTTTTTTTATTTTGGGCATTATTTCCTTATTTCCCTAAATTCTCGCACACTTCTCGGTCAACATAACGCACCGTAACGCACCCAACAACGTCAATTCGCCATCGTGGTCAGCAATTGGACGTTAGCAGCCGCTCGCTGTAGCGCATTTTGGCAAAAGATCTGTATATGCGCGCTAACAAGGTTCAGTTGACCCAAGAACTTAAGCCGACAGATCATGCGCAGCGTCGAACGTTCTCAAATTGGGTGTTGGAACATTATCAATTTGATCACGATGTTCCGAAGAAAATCATCTTCAGTAATAAAGTCCATTCTCATCTCAATGGTTACGTCAACAAGCAGAACTGCCGCATTTAGGGTACGGAGAATACAAGAGCTTCCCATGCACCCAAAGCGGTTTGGTATGGATTTTGGGCTGGCGGTGTTATTGGGCCATTCTTTTTCGAAAAAGCAGCTGGAACCACAGTTTCTGTCAATGGTGCCCGATACCGCAACATGCGGACCAACTCCTTTTGCCCTAAAATTGCTGATATGGATCTTAACGACCATGCAATTGCAAACGAAATTCAAAGGGAAGATTTTCTGGCGCCGCGGTGATGTCAATTATTTTTATTTATTTAATCCAATCTACTATGCTAAGCCCTTACAGATTACAAAATAACTTACCCTAGAACAATGTAGTATTTACAATATATGATTGTGATATCGAATTTAATGCATTAAACAATCATAAAATAACTAAGTAATATTACGAGATGAACTGAGATATATCTCTTATCAAGGTTGGTCTATCTAAATCCAAATTAATTCTGACATTATTACACAGATTAAGGCACCTATAGATAAGATCACAATGACCATAGAAATTGAGTGTAGAATGTGCAATGTTCCCTAATCGGTCTAGCGGGAGTGTGGATTGGGATTAAAAATAGTAGCTCTGGTGAATCAATTCTGCCATCTAAAATATCTTTAATAAAGAGAATGCAAGATCGATTGAATCTCACGGTTAGTTTCTGCAAATTGAGCATTTGGCATCTCATCACATAAGAAGGCATGTTTTCGTGTGTAAACGTGCGTCGTTGGTAAAATTGTTTGTATTCTCTCGATCCCATCTACATCATTCTGATAAATTGGGTACCAGATTATAGCAGCGTATTCAAGAACCGATCTAACCAGAGAAAGAAAGGTTGTCCTATGGGTAAAAGCATCGTAGAGTTCTTTGGAATTACGCTTGACGAAACCAAGCTGCGAATTGGTTTTGGAAATCACGTAATCTCTATGAGGGCTAAAAGTCAATTTTGAGTCGAAGTAAACTCCGAGATCTTTTATTAGTGACACTCTTGTGAATTCTTTAGTTTGGCAAAGATAGTTAAATATAATGGATGAAAAATTTGGAGAAAACGTAATAATCTTGCATTTAGAGAAATTAAGTTTCATGCCGTTGGTAGAGCACCAGGATATGAAGGCGTTTATGACGTCCAGAAATTTCGCGCAGTCGGACAATCTTTGTGTAGCAGCGTACGTTTTCAGGTCATCAGCATAGAGTAGGACATTGCAATGATTAAAAGTATTAACAACATCATTTATGAAGATGTTTAATAACAAAGGACCCAAATGATGAGGAAGGAGTGGGACTCCTGACTTGGCATAAATGATACGGGAGTAGCACCTATCCACCTTAACAATCAATTTTCTTTCCATTAAATACGATGAAATCCATTTCAGAAAGTTGGAATGAATACCTAAGTTTTCCAATTCAAGCAGAAGTACTTTATGCGGAAGGCAATCGAAAGCTTTCACGAAATCAGTGTAATATGCGTCTATTTGTAGGCCACGCTCAACCGCATTAATACAATAATTTGAAAAAATTGCTAAGTTACTGCACGTCGAACGACCAGTGAAGAAGCCATGTTGATAACTGGAAATGCGCTTTTTAACTTCGTGAAAGTGACGCTTGTTAACGATGCAATCGAGAACTTTTGGTATAGCTGATTGCTTTGTAGTTGGTCTGTAGTTTGCAATTAACCCTTTTTGACCAGCTTTGAAAACGGGTGTAATATAGGCAGTTTTCCAATCATCAAGGAATATTCCACTTGAGAGGGACATGTCGAAAATATTGGTTAAGGTTACAGAGAGAGTGCACAACATTTTAGAAGTCGTGGTGGGATAAGGTCAAAGCCTGCACGTTTATTAATGTCTAAACTGATGAGAGTTTTAAAAACTTCTTCTTCGGAATTATGTAAATTCCCGATATCAAAAAATTGCTGTAAATGGGAGAAATCAGTCGAGCTAGTAACGGGATCATAATCACTAAAAACTGATCCGAAAAAATTCACAAAAAGTTCACATATATATTGCGCATTAATAGCTTGAGTTCCTTGATATTCCATAGTTTTTGGAATACCTGAGCCTTTTCGCTTCGAGTTGTAGAACAACCAAAACGATTTAGGATTGCTTTTAATGTTAGACTCGATAGAGTCTAGATATTTTTTGTAGAGAAACTTTGATAAAAATTCAAATTCCTTTCTTCGCAGCACAAAAATTAACCAATCAATAGCCGAGTTGGTTTTTTTGTATTGGCTGTGAGCCTTGTTTCTCTGGTTTTTTAATCGCAAGAGGTTTTGGTTGTACCAAGACAAGTTAAAGCTGCACCGATGTCAATTAGCCCCCGAGATTTGACGCTGTTAGACTTCTTCCTTTGGGGCTTACTCGAAGAGAAGGTCTATGCCAAAAACCCCGAACGATTCAGGAGCTGAGAAAGAAAATTCAACTGGCCATTCCCGCAATCGATCCAGAATAATGCCAGAAGGTCATGGAAAATTTAATGAAAAGGGCTCGCATGTGCAAGCAAGGTCGAAGCGGACATATGATTCATCAATTTTTCATCAATAACCTCCATGTTTCTACTTTATAATTAAAAACAAACTCACAGACATTACAACCAAACAATGCATTTTATTAAAAAATTAAAATATCAGTTACTTTTGCTGCACAATTTACCAAATTTTCAATAGAATTTAAGAGACATCCAATTAAAAAAATACATAGATCCTACACCTCTTGTTGATGACTACATCGTAAATAAAAACATTTTTAAGTTCTTTAATGTTGAGTACTAAGCTGCGAACTCTTACTTAGAAACCTTAAACTTCTATCTACCGGTCCATCCCCTATCAATACCCTGCATATTAACCTTCTGATTTAGTGCTGGTAAACCATGTAAAATATCTCAAATCAATACACAACCACATAACCACAGAAAAAATTTCCTTCTCATGCTCACTGCCAACATTAACACACTTACAACCCCTCATCCAATTGTATATTTTTCGCCCTTTACTGTTGCCAATATTTTGCATCATTGATGCTTACTTTGTTTACTTCGTTTACCAAGAAATAATGGCATGGATGAAATTGGATTGGATGACAAGATTTCAATGGGTATGAAGTAAAAATATCGGAAATGATTTTAAGATAAATCAAAACGAATGCGATACATTGTAACGAGAAAAAAACAATATGTGTGGGTTGTGATTGGGTCGGATAAGAAAGATGTAAATGCAGGAAAGCATGAATTCTTTGAAGAAGCGAAGTAAACTGTTACTAGATGTGGAAATACTAAAAATAGCTTTTTTACGACTAAGAAGAATACAATTTGGGTATGGAGGTTTTTAAAAATATAGCAACAAGACACATCAGTTCCATGAACTTACGCATTTACGTTTCTACGCATTTTACTGATAATAGATAAGTAATCCTGGTTTCAGATCAATACTTCTGTTCAAAATCGAATCGGACTATGTGAATGAAACAACAACAGTTGTCATTAAGCAAATAATTTTTAAGGCTGGTAACACTGTTATAGGATTGGGCGTTAATTTTAAGCGCGATATGTCACCTAGTTTCTTGCTTATTGCTTTGTAAACAAGTTCACCTTGAGTCGGACCTGCGAATTTCATATTGGAAAACAAAAGTTGAGCACAGAGTGTGTTTGAAAATGTATTTTACCAACGGAATTTCTTGGCCGGATGCATTGAAAATAATGCAGAAAAACTATGGGGAGTCTGCTCTAATAAAAAAAAAATAATATTATATGAAAAACATTTTTATTTATTATTCTATTTATTATTAAAAAAAAATAATATTTATTTCGAAAAAGTTCGGTTACAAATTGTCGCTAGATGGCTCTGAAATATTATATCTGTGAGGTTGCTGTCAAACTGCTCTGCCGAAAGACGTGCTTTGTTTCTTGTCGCGTAAAATTTTAATTTAATACCGAATTTCGCGTGTAATTCAATTAAAATTAAATTCTTTTTGGACTTGCCGTGCATTACTTTGGAACCTTCGTTGGATTTATACAACTGTGGGCCAAGAAAGCGCTGAAATAATCCTTTTTTATATATCATAAATTTATATTTTCATTTGTTTTTCTGCTACAGCAACAACAAACGCTGGTTTGTTTTTTGTGAAAGCGGATTTGTTCTTGTTTTTCTTCCATTGTTTTCTGACGTTTGTCAGCTTGAATTCTAAAGCTTCTCAAACCGTTGTCATTAGTAACAACTTTCGAACGCCTTTCAAACTGTTGCCTTCTAAACTAGTTTGCCTGTCTCTTTCAAACTTTCTCAAATAGGGTTGCCAAAGCTTAACTTTATTTTTTTTACTTTTAACTTATAAATTTATAACTGAATATAAGATTTTTAAATATGGTTTGCAATTTCCGCAACTGTACCATTAAGGGAGAATCTGACCGAATTGTAAATTGTTGGTTATGTGAATCCTTTTTTCACACTAAGTGTGTAGCACTAAATGCACGTGTCTCCGACGCACTGGGTGAAAATAAGGGTCTCCGTTGGGCATGCGAAGATTGCAGAGCAACCGATTTGGAAATATTAAAACTTATCAGGCAATCGAGAAAGGGTTTCTTGGAGGTTTCTAAAGACCTAGAGGCGGCTCAGATTAGATTGGCGGAGTACGAAAAGTCTTTCAAATCGTTTAAGTGCATGGATGAGGCTTTTGTCTCTCCTAAGCGAAAGCGGAACAGCAAAAACCTTCGAAGCTCTGCCAAATCTATTACTAAATCAGCCACTCCGTCTACAAGTGTTACTCCTAAAGCTAACCCTGAAACTAATGCTGAGCCTTCACCCTTAAACTTAAACTTACACACTTCATGTGAAGCATTTTCAACTGAGAATGTAACTACAGCTCGAAATACTGATGTTGCGGCCCTTTCTAGAGCTCCCGCATCAGTCAGTGAGAATTTACTGTTGACAGAAGCCTCTGCTGTACACACAATAAATTTAATTACTGACTCTCCTTCTACTTCTGATGCTAAGGTAACTTATGCTAAGGCTTGTGCCTTATCAAGTGCTGGCTCTTCTCCTGCATTACTCAAAACTAATAACACAGGCGCAATACCAAAACAAATATCGATAAGCAGTTTGAATCAGCCGGTTCACAAAAATCTTGTGATAATTCCGCCTGCAAGATCAATATTTGTATCCCGTTTTGCAGCTGATACGACTGAGGATGACATTCTTTTCTATTTGCAATCAAATTTAAATCTTTTAAATAAAAGAATTTCGATTTATAAATTCAAGTTACCTCATGAACGCGTCACGTCTTCATTTAAAATTACTCTACCTGATGATCTCTACAATAAAGTAATCAGTCAAAGTTTTTGGCCTGAATATACATTAGTTCATGAATACGTCCCTAGATCACAACCTAGAACTGTACTAGCTTCTTTACCTGTTCGCAACATGAACCAAAAAAACTAGATTGCTGCCTTCAGTTCCTAATCTTATATCAAAACGTTCGTGGCATTAATACTAAATTGATTAATTTATTCATTATGAGTCACAACATTCATTATGATATAATTACTTTCAGTGAGACTTGGCTAAAACCCAACACTTTAAATTCTGAAATTCTTTGCAACAAATTTAACATTTATCGCAAAGATAGAAACTTCATTCCTGGCAATTATTCTAACGGTCAAGAAATAGACATACAAGAAGCTGCAGACATAGAATTTTGTTGTGTTCATGTAAAGTTCGGTCCCTTGAGTATCTACATTACATGCTCATATATCCCACCATTTTCTAACTTAGAAGTTTATAGCAAACATTTGCTCGCTATTAGTAAAGTTTGCCTACAGCTTCATCCAAATGATCATATATTAATAACTGGTGACTTTAACCTGCCCAACGTTTCTTGGAACTGTTGTTCCGAAAACCCTACAATATTTTTACCTTCTTCGGAAAGCTCATCTGACAATTGCTTTTTAAACGAACTCTCAAGCCAAGGTCTTTTCCAACTAAACTGTCACTTGAACAAGAATAAACGTTTGCTCGATCTGGTATTTTTTGATGATAGCAATATTGCTTCAGTGTCAAGGTCTGATCCCTTGGTCACTCCTGAAGATTCTCACCATCCGACTATAGAAATCTGTTTAAATTTTCCTAAACCATCTGTGCAGAACCAAACTATTCAACCGCTCACCGAATTCAACTTTAAGAAAACTAATTATGTTACTTTGAAAAATATTTTGTCCAATATAAATTGGTCACCTATACTGAATCTAAATACAAAATTCTTATCATCACAGAATCTGGATGCCGCGGTCTATGCGTTTAACTCAACGCTCATGGATTGCTTTCTTAGATCTATTCCTCAACGAAAAGCCTCTATAATTTCCGGCCCCGTGTCGTATACCAATGAATTACGAAAACTGAGAAACTTGAAAACTAAATATTATAAAAAATATCAAAAAACACATAACATATGTGATATTGCACGTTATACTTCGACTAAATATAGTTACCAACAGTTGTGCAAGCAATCCTATAACATCTACCTCACAAAAGTTAAACTAAACATTAAGTCTGATGCAAAATCATTCTGGAGCTTTGTTAACACAAAACGCAAAATTGATTCCTATCCTTCTTTTATGAAATACAATAATGTGGAATCCGATAATGACAATAGTATCTGCAACCTTTTTGCTGATTTTTTTAAGTCGACTTATTCATCATCTTCTTTTAATAATGGCAGCTATTCCCATTATGTTCAATCTGGTGATATTTGTCTCCCAATAGTTGATACTAGTACAGTTCTAGCCTACTTAAGAGATCTTAAATCTTCTTATAAAAGCGGTCCCGACAATATACCCTCATGCATATTGAAATACTGTTGCGAAGAATTAGTAAAGCCTATCACTTTACTTTTTACTTCATCTTTAAAATCTTGTTATTTTCCAGCTGCATGGAAATCTTCATTTATTATTCCGTTGCATAAATCTGGTAACAGGTCTTTAATTGATAATTATCGTGGAATTGCTAAATTAAGTACTTTGCCCAAACTTTTTGAGGCAATTGTTACATCACAATTATCACATAGTGTAAAGTCTTTGATGTCTCCATGTCAACATGGATTTCTTTCTGGAAAATCGACTGTCACTAACCTACTTGAATTTACATCTAAGACCATAGAGAATTTTGGAGAAGGTCTTCAGACAGATGTCATCTATACGGATTTTAGTAAAGCTTTTGATGTTGTAAGTCACAAACTCTTAGTTTTAAAATGATCTCTTATCGGATTTCCCATACAGCTGGTGAGGTGGATTGAATCGTATATCAGTAATAGAACTCAATCTGTTTTATTTAAGCTCGTGAAATCCTACGAGTTCCCGGTTACCTCAGGAGTGCCCCAAGGGAGTCACATCGGGCCTCTTCTCTTTCTACTTTTCATAAATGATTTGCCAACTATAATATTGCATTCTAACGTCTTGATGTACGCTGACGACGTCAAACTATTTCTTTCTTACAAAAATGAAAATGATGCCAAATTCTTACAAATTGACATCAATAATCTTTATAACTGGTGCAAAATAAATCATATGAATCTCAATATGAAAAAATGTAAGCACATGACCTTCTCGCGTAAGCCATGGCTTAGAAGCACATACAAAATCTGCGACTATACACTAGAATCTCTAGATAGTTTCCATGATCTTGGAGTCACCATGGATCCTAAACTTCGCTTTCATATTCATATAACTAAAATAATAAATAGAGCAAATAGTACCCTAGGATTTATCAAACGATGGGCAAAAGAGTTTAATGATCCCCTTATTACGAAATCTTTGTTCACTTCACTAGTGCGGCCTATCTTAGAATATGCCTCAATTATATGGTGTCCACGATATTGTTGTTACATTGACGACATTGAATCAGTTCAGAAAAAATTTCTTCTGTTCTGCTTAAGCAATTTATACTGCAGAACTGACTTTCATCTTCCACCTTATGAATATCGATTACAGCTATTAAATCTTCCTACTTTAAAAAATCGCAGAACTATGCTTAATGTAAGCTGGATTGTTAAACTTCTGCATGGATATGTTGACAGTCCATATTTATTGAGTAAAATTTATTTTAATATTCCTATTCGTCCTAGAAGATCTTTTGAATTACTTTACATGAACTTTTGTAGAACAAACTACTTGCAAAATGAACCGCTGAGAAGTGCTTGTGGTGACTTTAATTTTGTTTCAGATGTAATCTCTTTAAATGAATCCATATACTCAATTAAACTTAAAATTCTAGATTATCTCCAGTACCGAGGTTGATTTGGATTATGCTCTCCCAAGAATACTTTATATTTTCCTGGCTATGTTTGGCGATACTATCAAGCTGATTTATTTTAAACATGATTATCCAGAGCGAGACCACGTCCGTCTCGCCTGGCATATGCCGGAGGTAGACCCCGTCCGTCTACCCTTGCATATGTGAGCTTTGCTCTAATCCCTGTTTACATGAATCTACATACATACATCAGAATAGTATTTGATTATCAGCCTCACATATGGGATCGATGCTTTAAATATATGATCCGGAATATGCAACTTCACATCATACCATCATCAAACATGATTATCCAGAGCGAGACCATGTCCGTCTCGCCTAGCATATGCCGGAGGTAGACCCCGTCCGTCTACCCTTGCATATGTGAGCTTTGCTCTAATCCCTGTTCCTACACACATTATAGAACTTGGTTATCAGCCTCACATATGTGAGCACTGCTCTAATCAATTGATCTATTAATATCAAGATGTTGATCCGGAATATATACAAACTTACATCATTTTTTAACCGACTTCAAAAAGGAGGAGGTTCTCAATTTCGTTGGTTTGTCCGCGCTTTTTTTTTTTTTTTTTTTTTTTTTTTTAATGTATGTACATCGATAACTCCTAAAGCACTTGCCCGATTTCCGTAATTTTTTGTCAACGGATAGATACCATGAACGCGGAGGTCCTTTTAAAAAAAGTGGGCGATATTCGACAAAGGGGCGTGTCAATATAAGAAAAACACTGTATTTCAGTTAATATTGACACAAGGGTACTGAAATTTACAGTAAAAACACTGGGGTAGACACAATTATTACAAATTACGATCAATAAAGTGGGCGTTATTTGACAAAGGGGTGTGGTCATATTAAAAAAACACTGTATCTCAAATAGTATTGACACTAGGGTACTGAAATTTAGTACAGGGGTACACACAATTTTAAAAAACTACTGTAAAGAAAGTGGGCGACAAAGGGGTGTGGCAATATTAGAAACACACTATATATCGAATAATATTGACACTAGGGTGTTGAAATGTAGTACATGGGTAGGTACAGTTACTGCAAATTACGGCTAAAAAAGTGGGCGTTATTCAACGAAGGGGCGTGTCAATATTATAAAAATACTATATCTTAGTTAATATTGACACTAGCGTATTAATATTTGGTATGCAGGTAGATAAGTAGGTAGAATCATTAAAAAAAGTGAACGGGATTGTACACAGGATGTATCACTTTGAGGAAAGTACTATATTACGGTTAATATTGATACTTGGAAACTGAAATTTGGCACAGGGGTAGGTAGAATCATTATATGGTACGGTAAATAAATTAGGCGGGATTAGAGAAAGGGCGTGGCACTACAAATTGTAAAGAAGCAGAAATGGAAAATACCCAACAAACTTTCAGGAATTAATAAATCAAATTTGTTAAGAACAAAGTTTCATGTTTAAAATTTTCCTCAAGAATAAATACTATTTATTGCATAAAATATTTCATATTATCTAAAAAGGAAGAAATAAAAACTTTTTAACAAAAAAAAAACCCGACTTCAAAATCACTACAAAGTAAAAAATAATTTTAAATAACTTTTCCCATTCATTTCTTGGTCATATTTTAAAAGCTATTTATACGTGTTATAATATTGGAAATCTTATCATTTTCATTTTTTTTATTTTGTTTTATTATCAATATATTAATTGCTTTATGAACATAAAAGCTTTGAAGTCGGCGCTCATCTTTGACACACAATCATGACCTTTTACCATCCGTGCACTATTTGGTGCCTTGGTGACACTGTAGTAATTTTAAAAGCTTTGTACACATTAAAATTCTCACTAAACTGGTTTGGGTGAGCTTGTAAAGCTCATATTGAATATGACATAGTGTGTAACAGCTGCACAAATAATGCATGGAACACATTGGCTACATTCAGCTTACTCAAAAATTGCCAATTTAAAGAAAAAAAATCGCTAAGAAGCTTTTATATTCATAAAGTTAATAATATTTTTATGATAAAACAAATTAGAAAAAAATTAAAATAAAAAGATTTCGACATAGTAAGATAAGCGCCGACTTCAAAGCTTTTATGTCCATAAAGCTATTAGTATATTGATGATAAAACAAAATAAAAAAAATGAAAATGATAAGATTTCCAATATTATAACACGTATAAATAGCTTTTAAAATATGACCAAGAAATAAATGGGAAAAGTTATTTAAAATTATTTTTTACTTTGTAGTGATTTTGAAGTCGGGTTTTTTTTTGTTAAAAAGTTTTTATTCGATTAACCATCATCAATCTGGTTTCGAATCTCAGATAGCGTCAGAAATTGTTTCAAACTCAAAAGATTTTCAAATCGTGAATCTTATACATATATTGTATGCATTCAAATTCACTCAAATCGGGCGAAGGAATCCAGTATTGAATTTTATATTTTTGAGATTAAATCTTGACTCAGATTTTGACAGATTGGCAAAGACTACTTTCTATGACAGTAGATGAACAAGTTGATTTTTTAAACGATAATCTGTTAGATCTTTTCGAAAGGCATGTACCTTTAAAACCGAGACTTATAAAGAAATCAAGTCAGCCATGGTTTAACCACGAGGTTGGTTCCCTCATCCAAAAACTTAATCAAGCCTACTCTAAGTGGAAAAGATACAGGACGTCAGCACATTTTGAAGCCTTTTCAAATTTGCGCAAACAAGCTGTCAGTGATATAAGACGGGCAAAATCCCAGTACTCGGCGAACTATTCGAGAAATAGGCTTAAATAAAACTTGTACTGACAGAGTCAACACTGATCTCAATATGATCAATAATAACTTTGTAGGAAACCAAGACTGTGATAATATTGAGCTAACAAGGCAACCTATCTGTGGTATACTCGAGTCTGACATGAACTCCTTCTGTGATAACCTTGCTCGAAGTGTATCAATATCTACCACATCTAGTTTTAGTTTTACGTGTGTTAATGTTAGTGAGGTGCTCTCTAGTCTAATTTATGTGAAATCCAATTCTACAGGCATTGACGGTATCACTCCTAAGTTTCTTAAATTGTTTCTACCTAAACTTGTACCTGTTATTACACATATTTTTAACACAATTTTTACTAAATCTGTGTTTCCCAAAAAATGGAAACTAGTAAAAATAATTCCAATTCCAAAATCAGGAGGCGAGTTTCGTCCTATAGCTATCTTGCCCATTCTTTCAAAATCTTTCGAAAAATTAGTTTACAAGCAAATGAGTTCATACTTTACCAATAATCGACTACTAACGGACAGGCAGTCTGGATTTAGACCGAAACGTAGCTGTACAACCGCAATCATAGATGTGTCTGAAACTATTCGCCAAAATATTGAAGCAAACAAACCTACGTTCATGGTTCTATTGGATTGCTCAAAAGCTTTAAATTCTATAAATCACGTAATATTCTGCTATAAGCTCATAAATTGGTATGGATTTTTTCCACCAGCAATAAAATTGATTTGCTCTTATCTGTGCGATCGTTTTCAGTGTGTTAAAACAGGGGTCAGTTTTAGGGCATTTTTTATTTTCCATCTACATGAATGATTTTCCGTCAATCCTGAATCAATGTTCTACAGATAAGGTGCTTATCAAAACTTTACGACACCAAACAAATTGTATTATGAACTCTCGCGAAATCTATGTTGATTACAATCAGAAGAAAGCTCAAACACAGAATGAGAGAATAACCTGTACTCCTTTTAACAAAGTCTCTTTATCAGCTGTAATCATTGATTGAAAGGAGCAGGGATTGCCAAAGAGTGATTTTTGAAGAGTGCAACAACAATTATAACCGAAAACATACGCTGTATGGTTGCGGTGCAGCTGTGCCTGTGAACAATTCGACGAATTACAACAATCATAGAAATATTGAAGTTGTTGTAATAGAGTGGAAAGAGTGGAAAGAGTTAGGCGATGGCAATCACTGGAAAGGAGTACCGTTAGTTTGCGTTGAAATGCACTAATTGCTGCTTAATTTCAATCGTATCAAAACTATACGACAGTCATTTAAAAGTTCACCAATGGAGAGGTCGTGTCATTGTTCGTCTGAACATAAACTTCAATTGTAACTCCAAGAACTTGTTGATTAAGATGCCGCGCGGGACTTTGGTATCCGAAGAAGAAAGGGGCAAAATTTTAGCATATAATGACCAGGGGCTAAACTTTTCACAAATTTCAAAAGAAATTGGTCGTACACGTTGTGTTATTGCCTCCTTAAAAAACCCGAAAAATTACGGCATAAAATTCAAAACAGGACGTAAAGCTAAGCTATCGGAGCGTGATAAAAGAATGATTATTAAGAAAGCCAGCAATTCAACCATATCTTGTGCCCAGCTTGCAAGCAAATGCAGCCAATCAGTTTCCAAAATGACGGTTTGGCGAGTTTTAAACAGTTCAGAAACAATTGTTAGATCCGTAATGGAGAAAGCTTCTACATTACTTGCCCACCATAAATTGGCACGGCTTCAATTTACATCAAATAATTTGGATACCAACTGGGACTCGGTATATAATAATAATTATTCTCCTAACACGTACCATTCTTACAATTTTTTTCGCAAAAGGTCATCTTTTCAGACGAAAAGAAGTTTAACTTGGATGGTCCAGATGGATACCGATACTAATGGAGGGATTTAAGAAAAAATCCGGTTATATTTTCTAAAAGAAATATTGGTGGTGGTTCCGTGATGGTGTGGAGTGCTATTCACAAGACGAGCACTCTTGAATTGCGTTTTGTGAGCTCGAAGATGAATGCCTCTGAGTACATAAATGTATTGGAGAGCAGCCTTTTGCCATTTTTAGAGGAGAACAGAGAAAGGCCGCATATATTCATGCAAGATAATGCAAGCATCCATACAAGTCATCAAACAAGGGCGTTTTTGGAAATGTGTTCTATTGGCCTTATGGACTGCCCGGCGTGCTCACCTGACCTAAACCCCATTGAGAACGTTTGGGGAATATTGGCTAGACGTGTTTACGCGAAAAATATTAAATACCTGTCAGTTTCAGATTTGAAAGTTGCTATTCTTAGAGAGTGGAACAAGTTGGAATAATTGGTTTAACCTTCTAAATAATTGGTTTAACTCAATGAGGAAGAGGATATTTGAGGTTGGAAAGGCCAAAGGTGGTCCTATATAATATAAATGTAATAAGTTAAATGTTTGTTATTGTATTATTATATTAAAAGATATAAAAAAGTAAAACGTCGTATAGTTTTGATACGATTGAAATTAAGCAGCAATAAGTGCACTTCAACGCAAACTAACGGAACTCCTTTCAATCGATGATTAGAGCTGATAAAGAGACTTTGTTTAAAGTAGTACAGTTTATTCTCTCATTCTGTGTTTGAGCTTTCTTCTGATTGTAATCAACATAGATTTCGCGAGAGTTCATAATAAAATTTGTTTGGTGTCGTATAGTTTTGATAAGCACCTTATGTACGCTGATGATATACAGCTTTATGTTTCATGTGACAAAACTGACCTCTGTAGTGGTGTGAGTATCTTGAATCTAGAACTCCAACGAATTGTGAGTTGGGCCGCAGTAAATGAACTTGAAATTAATTCTAGAAAACCTAAGTGTTTGCTGGTCTATAAAAAAGCTATAAATTATAATACTCTTCCTGCTATCGTAATTAATGACTCGATTATTGAATATGTCTGTAAGGTTTAGAACTTAGATTTCACTTATAATAATACCTTGTTATGGAACGAGCACGTCATCAGTTCCTCAGATAAGGTAAATGGTATGTTACGGAGTTTATGGCCTACTAAATATTTTACGCCTTTAAGAATCAGACTGCTTATAGCAAAAACATATTTAATACCTATACTCCTGTATGGTTGTAAAGTATTTGCAAACGCTGACTCTGCCCAAAAGCATAAATTAAAAGTTACTTATAACAATATCGCTAGATATGGATACAGTCTGAGTAGGTACGATCATGTCTCGGAATATGCTCACCAAATAAATAACACGACTTTTGAAAACTTAGTCAAAATAAAAGTCCTTCAGTTTGTTCACAGATTAGTTTTTTCCGCTGAACCCATTAATCTTTTCGAGAGACTTTGCTTTAAACAATCGCGCCGTAACAACAATATTATTCTAGCTAGACACTCTAGCCTCGTCTCCGATAGGCAATTTTCCATATATGGACCACATCTCTAGAATTCTTTAGATTATAACACGCAACAAATTAGCAACGCAGTCAAATTTAAACAGAAACTATTGTCGTCATTGTTATCCTTCAATTAAATTTAATATTTTTTCCGTTAGTGATAAGTCCTCTTAAAGCCTTTACTGTATGTTTTCGGTTTTCTGATATAATAAGTAAATATTGTTTAGTTTTAAGTTTGCTCATATTAAATGGAAGTAATTGATAAATGTATGTAATTAAATTTATTGCCATATTTTTTTATTTAGTGATTACTGCTAGGTAGAGATATTATATCTTGTAAGAATTCCAAATAATAAAATTAATAATAATAATAATAATAAATAAGAAAAATCAAAACTTCCCGTACAAAGCCGGGACAAATAGCTAGTTGTGTACAAGTTTCTTATGTTTGCAAGAAATTCTCTTGTTACTTTGATACGCCTTTTAGTGTCAGTGAAACTTACTTAAGTAAACACGGTAGTAATTTAATTGCTTGGTAAGTTTTTGTTAATTACCTGCAGATGACATTTCATTAGAAAACTTGGCATCAAAAGCAACTAATGACTTCTATTTTCAGAATGAATACAAAGTGCCAGAAAACGATTTACAAACACATTTCAATTTGTTTGTCAATGGCAGTGTTTTGATAATAAAAGGAAATCAAATTATATGTACATTAGACCGTCTCGCCTTAAAGACAAAAAAAAAACTTTCGCCGCGCACCACCTAATCTGAAACATTATTGAAAGAAAGTTTCATACTACTAGGGGTCATGTGGGGTCAATGACCTTTAAAGAAGAAAAGGAGGTCTCTTAGAACCTAAAATATGGACATATCATTCGTAAAGATCGGACGGCAAATTCCAAAGCTAGAAAGAAAAATGTAAATGTGCAAAAACAAACTACGGACGGTAAAAAACAATTTTTTTGGTGAAACAATTTTTTTAATTCTTTTTTTAATTTTCTTGCAAATATGTTTTTAGTCGACAGTCCAATAAGGAATCATCTATAATCCACCATGTCTGAATTTGGTATTCCTGCAAAGCTCATCCGTCTTTGCAGAATGACACTGAGCAACACCAGCAACACAGTAAAACTCGGCAAGGATCCATCCCTTCCTTCAATACCAAACGATGTTTCAGACAAGGTGATTCCTTATCGTCCGGCTTTTTCAACATTATGATGGAGAAGATCATCCGAGCTGCTGATCTGATGTAGTGGCACGATATTTTACAAGAGTCTTATGCTGCTGGGAACTCCTCCAATGATGTCAGCATTGAGATTAAACGAAGCATAACTTTTGCCAACAGGTGTTACTTTGGGCTGTGGTAGGAAATTAAAAAGCCGAACCCTTTCTCAATGGAGGAAGCTAACGCTCTATAAGTCACTTGTCATACCCATCCTATTAAGGGCTGGTTTAATTTTAAGGGCCGATGTTGATTTTGAATAAAACTCAAAATATTTAGGAAATGGTTGTCATTTCTTTTTATTATGATAATATTGGTATGGTTCAATTATGCATGGAACAAAATATCAGCCAAATGGCCGCCGCGACCTCGGCGGCACACATCCATATCGATGTCCACCTTTTCTTTCAAATAACCCCAAATAAAGAAGTCCAAGTGTGGTGTCCGTGGCGTAGTTGGTTAAAGTGCGTGGCCGCTATGTCAAAGAACTTTGGAGACCCAGGTTCGAACCCCAGCAGCGACAGAAAATTATTTGAATTAAAATAATTTTTCTGTACGGCCGCCACCTCTCTGCAGACAATGGCAAACCTCAGAGAGTAATCAAAATGCCATGTAAAGCTTCTTGAGA
This sequence comes from Pherbina coryleti, assembly GCA_943735915.1. Lineage (NCBI taxonomy): Eukaryota > Metazoa > Arthropoda > Insecta > Diptera > Sciomyzidae > Pherbina > Pherbina coryleti. Next base: position 143,374,618 of record OX030950.1, on the reverse strand, counting down.
ACGAGAACAATTCTGTTCATCGCCGTTCGGAGTCGGCGTTAAGCATGTAGGTCCGGTTCTCGGTCAATTGTGTACAAACTTAATAACACGCACAACACAATTGATCATAAGAAGCTAGGTCAAAGTTCTTTCAAGGGCTGAAATGGCCAGTTTATTTTATTTTTTTTTTATTTAAAGAAGTCCAACGGTGTCAAATCACATGATCTTGGCGGCCAATTGACATCGCCACCACGTGAGATAACACGGCCATTGAATTTGTCGCGCAAAAGAGCCATTGTTTCGTTATCTGTGTGGCAAGTGCCACTGTCCTGTTGAAACCACATATCGTCCACATCCATATCTTCCAATTCGGGCCATAAAAAGTTCGTTATCATCTCACAATGCCGAACACCATTCACAGTAACTGCCTAACTGGCCACATTTTGGAAAAAATACGGCCCGATAATGCCGCCAGCCCATAAACCGCACCAAACAGTCACTCTTTGTGGGTGCATTGATTTTTCGACAATCACTCTTGGATTATCATTCGCCCAAATGCGGCAATTCTGCTTATTGATGAATGCACTGAGGTGAAAATGTGCCTCATCACTGAAGATGATTTTCATCGAAAGCCATTTGATTTGAAAGCCCATTTTCATAATAAGCCTGAATAACTTTAACGCGTTGCTCGATTGTGTATCTTTCCATGGTTCAAATTGAGTTAGTCTGAAACTAAGAAATGTCAAATGAAATGCAGAAAAACACTTGACGTTTAGGTGTGGTTCACATTCAACATCGGCCCTTAAAATTTAACCACCCTTTATATGTAGCACAAACATGAACGTTGAGCAGTTCCGATGAAAAGTCTTTGGCAGCCTTCGACAGAAAGATCCTCCGTAAGATTTTCGGTGCAATCTGCATCAATGGTGAGTTTTGAATTCCATGAAACTACGAGCTATATGAGCTTTACGGCAATATCGACATAGTTAAGCGCATTAAAATCGAACGGCTTCGCTGGCAAGATCATGTTGAGAGTATGGAAAACTACGCTCCAGCGAAAAAAGTCTTCGATTCGGTGCCCGGTGGTGGTCAACGCAGAAGAGGACGCCCACATCTTTGTTGGGAGGATCAAGTGTTGGATAACCTGTAAGCTTGGTGTTTCCACCTAGGACCAGCAAGCGGAAAACAGAAAATTCTTAGACGAGACCAAAACTAATACATGGTTGTAAGTAAGTAGTAACATCTCATGCGAATCGTGATTGTCCTTAAAATTTAAATTTTTTACTCTCAAGGGCCCTGATAAATGATATACTTAACAAAAGGTTAAATTCTGCATCTGGACACAGTTACATTCATTATTTTGAAGCAAGTGTTACAGAATTTCTTGAAAAAGTATATTGACAACAAGACAACATTAAGAAAATGAAGGCAACAACAACAACGGGTATGTAAAGAGCAAATCACACAGCAGACTAGGCAGACTATAGAGCAAATCACACAGCAGACTAGACAGACTGTTTCGTTGGCCGCTACATCAACTCATCTGTAGTCTTGTATGACTTTTCACTGTGATTCACTCAAGCTACTTTGTAAATAAGAGAGAAGATAAGAGATGGAGTAGATAGAGTAGATACGAACTTAGTTACTACCCAGCAGAAAAGTGGACCAAATTTGAAATAGTTCTGAACTAGTTCCAAAAGGGACCAGTACTAGTTCCACTACAATACCCTTTAACATTGAACGAACTGACGCTTTTTGCGGGTTGATGTCATAGGAAAAGACAATTGTCCCCAGAAACACTCCTTTTTCCCCATATTTGAACTAGTTGCATTAGGAACATTTTTAAACTGGTTGCTTTAGCAATAGCCTGAAAGTGGTTCTTTTTTAACTAGTTTTAAAGTGAACATATTAAAAGTGTAAAAATTTAGTGCAACGGAAAGGTCCTAAAGATCTCATTTGTACCATCTTTTTCATCCACATTCCAGAAAATATTTTGCATATAAACATTTTGTTTTTTTTATTATTTTTTCTTGTGCGCAGCAAATTTTAAAAAGTAGCCAGAACGCGTTTATTTTTTTCAGCAATACTTTTGAAAACAAAAGCAAAGATAACTGTTCTACACTGAACGATTTTTGTACTTTTTCAGAGCTACTGCAAACTGCGCTAGAAATGAACTAGTTCACTTTTCCAATTGACTCCAAAATAACTGCTGGGTAATGCAAAAGCGTTCTCTCTGTCAAAATAAATTTCCGGGTAACTTTTTCCGCATATTGCCAGTATAAGTAGGACCTAAGTAGCTTGCGTGGATCACAGTTAAAATTCATGCAAGACTACTGATGAGTTGTGTAGCGGCCAACGAAACAGTCTGTCTAGTCTGCTGTCTGATTTGCTCTATACAGAGCAGTTATTTTTGTTGTTGGCTGTTGCCTTCATTGCCTTAATATTGTCTTGTTATCAACATACTTTTTCAAGACATTTTTTAAGGTCCCACAAAAAAATCCAGAGGCGTCAAATCCTACAATCTCGACGGCCAATTGACTATCCAAATCTCGAAATAAGGCGTTTTAGAAACAAATCCCGCATTGATGCTGTTGTGTGGGTTGTGGCCCCATCTTCTTGAAACCACAAATGGTCCAGAGCCAAATCTTTAATTTCAAGCCAAAAAAAATCAGTTAAAATACTGCCATAGCGCTCAGAATTGACTGCTGCTTGATCGTTTTCAAAAAAAATACGGACCAATAACACCCCCAGACCATAATACACACCAAACAGTCACTTTTTTTGGATGCATTGGCTTCTCTATAATCGTCAATTTGGCCCGATTCCTTACAGGGATATTTCTTACAGACTTTATTTTTTAAAATGGCAACCATTTAAGAAAGCCACAAGATAATGTCAAGTTTTTAGAAAGAAAAACTTTTATTCAAAGAGTTTGATAGTCGATAACTTAGATGTATCTACTGAAATTTCTGGTATAGATAAAGATTTCTTGGAGATATGTTGTGCTTTATTGGAAGCCATATCTTTAGAGTATATAACATAAATATGGAACAGTTCAGGGTTTTCCAGCTTAAAACCGCCAGTATTTAATCAATATATTGTTTCTTTTTCTAAAATCTAGTAGAAATTGTCCCACTCCCTCCCTGTGGACACCCATATTTAGGTATTTAGGTATTAGAAAAAGTTATAATTTATCGCCTATTTAAGATTTCGCCCTAAAAAAAATATAGAGCTTTTTTTAGGGCATTCAAATATAGTTGGAATGCTTATCAGGTTCAATGTTTACCAATACTTAATTGAGACCTTTTAAAACCATAATAATTCCAACGAGACATATTTCTGAGAATTCTATCCTTGCTGCTGTTTTTGCCTTGTGCTTTACTTAGCCTTCTCGCTCAGTTTTACTACATTTTTACGGTGTGAACTTAGAACCTTTATGCCATAAGCTCATATTCAGAGTCAGCAGCTCTAAAGAGCTTATATTTTAGGTCGACGATGTCGTCAACAACATCCATCTACTTCCTTCCAACTCACACAAATACACACACAAACACACACTGCTTAACTCTTTTACTTGCACTCATACTTTCAACACGCTGCCAACATCTTGGATATGACGTGGTTGCTGTTGTTCTCGTCGTCATCTTCGTTATTTCCGGTTTATGCTACACCCACCCATCCTTGCATTGAAGCGCCCTACCTACAGCCCACGGTTTTTTCTTGGTTCTTGGAAAAAATTGCACGCGCTCGTTGCAATTGGATTTTGGCCAAAAGCATTCAGTGCTTTTATAGTTGTTACCATGCAAGCGTGGTGTGGTTTACTCTCGCAAAATGCCAGGATACATAGGATCAAATATGAATCAAATCCATTGGGTCGTATGTATTGTATGGAGGGTGGCTCAATCGTACGTAAGTAGTACGAATGAACGAACGTAGAGATTTCCAAAAAGTATCATTCGACAAACTTTTTTTTTTTTGGTTTTCTTCTCGACGTTTCGACGTCGAGTCGTTAGAATCGTAAGAAAATTTTTAATGTTTGTTGAAAAATTGCCAAAAGTGCAACCAACCTACGGTGCAGCGCAGAGCTTGAAATTGCAAGACAGTCAAGACGCTGACAGTTGCTTCCCGTCTTTCCGCCGTAGCCGATTTTTTTCGAAATTTCGTCTAGAGCAACGAAACCCACACAAATTTCCTTTCAATGAAGAAAAAAGTAAACTAATAGCAGAAAAAAGTCCTTAAAATTTGAATGTGGCTACACTTTGTTGTTGTTGTTGTTTTTGCTGGTCAGCATCCTTTGCTTGTATTTGCTGTTTGTTTTTTTATATATTCTACATTCTTCTGGCTCTGAGTGTTGAATGAAAGTTTATGAATGCGGTTCCTGGCGATACACGGCCACGTCATGCGTGTAAAGTGATGTCACGCTGTTGTTTCAATCAGATTTCTTTTCATTTTGTTTTTATAGTATTTTTTTATTTCAATTGCAAAGTAGTCAGAAAACGTGGGTTGAAAATATAGTAGCTGAAAATTTTTAAAGAAGGAAGTATTGAAAGTCACACTCTGATACATTCTAATGAATGAAAAAATGTCGTGCTATACCTTCAAAAGAAAAATATTTATTTTTTGCATACCTTCTTTTTTTTTTTGTTTAATTTTTGGAAAAAAAAATATCATTCCCATCTTAACCCGTTCTACCACACGATACTCACGTATGCTGCGTCCCTGCTTCTAAAATAAAGATACCGTTGAAATGTCAAAGTTGAATTTACACAGCTATGTATATGCATAACTGTCAAGTGAAGCGCATAAACTGTCACGTTGTGCAAAAAGTTGGACAAGTGAACGCTGAGTGGACACATTTTCACTGAATAACAACTTTGAACGTTAACGAAACAGGAACGACGGAGACAAAAGAAAAGTTGTTATAAAACTTTTAAGAAACTTATGTATGAGCGAGTTTTTGAAAACAAACTGGTAAAACAAGTACAATTCACAGCAACATTAATGCTGGTCAAAGTTATTAGACATAAGATATAAAATATAAGATATTAGATATAAGATATAAGATATAAGATATAAGATATAAGATATAAGATATAAGATATAAGATATAAGATATAAGATATAAGATATAAGATATAAGATATAAGATATAAGATATAAGATATAAGATATAAGATATAAGATATAAGATATAAGATATAAGATATAAGATATAAGATATAAGATATAAGATATAAGATATAAGATATAAGATATAAGATATAAGATATAAGATATAAGATATAAGATATAAGATATAAGATATAAGATATAAGATATAAGATATAAGATATAAGATATAAGATATAAGATATAAGATATAAGATATAAGATATAAGATATAAGATATAAGATATAAGATATAAGATATAAGATATAAGATATAAGATATAAGATATAAGATATAAGAAATAAGATATAAGATATAAGATATAAGATATAAGATATAAGATATAAGATATAAGATATAAGATATAAGATATAAGATATAAGATATAAGATATAAGATATAAGATATAAGATATAAGATATAAGATATAAGATATAAGATATAAGATATAAGATATAAGATATAAGATATAAGATATAAGATATAAGATATAAGATATAAGATATAAGATATAAGATATAAGATATAAGATATAAGATATAAGATATAAGATATAAGATATAAGATATAAGATATAAGATATAAGATATAAGATATAAGATATAAGATATAAGATATAAGATATAAGATATAAGATATAAGATATAAGATATAAGATATAAGATATAAGATATAAGATATAAGATATAAGATATAAGATATAAGATATAAGATATAAGATATAAGATATAAGATATAAGATATAAGATATAAGATATAAGATATAAGATATAAGATATAAGATATAAGATATAAGATATAAGATATAAGATATAAGATATAAGATATAAGATATAAGATATAAGATATAAGATATAAGGTATAAGATATAAAAAGGGTTGCTCACGACCGCCTTTGACAGTCCAATACCAAATCAAAAGTACCGTGCGACTTTTTTAACCTAATCATGGGGAAGATCAACCGAGCTACTGATTTGAGACGCAGTGTCCCTTATAAGAGTCTTATTAGAGTGTTATGCTGTTGGCTTATGCTGATGATATCGATATCATTCGCCATAAAACGTGCTTAGTCAGGGCATGATTCTACAGAGTAGAGAAAGAGTGGAGTCGAATGGGTTTTTGCAGTGAACACAGATAAGATGAAATATCAGGTGTCAACCAAAAAATACATTAACTCTATAAGTCACTAATCATGCCCTTCCTTTTATATTCAGGAATTATCAAAATTATTATATTCAGTTCTGATCAAAATTATTTGGGAGTCTTTGAAGATCCTTCGTGAGATCTTCGGTTCAATCTGAGTCAATGGCGAATACCTATTTCGATGGAATCTCGAACTGTACTCCGACATAGACATAGTTAATGGGTACTCGGTACTCGGCGGTGACAAACGCAGAGCAAGACGTCCGTTTGAAGAACCAAGTGTTGGCCAGCAAAGTAAGTAAAGCTGGAAATATTTTCAAAGTTATTCGCACTTAATGTTAAAACTTGAGTTTGTCCGAGAAAGATAATGGTTTCACTGTATAAGGACATTACAAGTTTTTAAAATGTCAATAGCAATCTATCTATCATTTTTGTATGAAAATGAATACATAAAATATTTCAGTTGTTGCATTTGTTCGTGCCGAAGTTGCAAACACAACATCGTTTCGATTGCTAAAGCGAATCGTTAACGAATATTACTCAATAACTGCTTGTGTTGCTGTTATTATGTATGTAAAATTTACATGTATATATATATATATATATATATATATATATATATATATATGTATATATCAGTGCTCTTGTTTTTGTCATTGAAATAAGGCATTCTCCGAGGTAAGTAGGGTGGTTGATTGTGATTAGCAACCGATATTTATGCCACACTTTGAGCCTTTGGTGTGCTTAAAGTACAGATCGTAGGACATTGATTTAAGCACTTCTTAGTCTGTTTAATCCTCACTGGTTGAAATATTCATGTTAGAAGGGTGCGGTGGGGTGAAGCCTTGCGGTGGGTTAAGCGTTTCACTTGTGAAATTTTGACATCGCGCTTACATCTATACTATTATATAAAAGGCTTATCACGTATCTTCGTGTACGCTAAACTTAAGAACTACTGAACAGATTTTAATAATTCTTTTATTAATTCAAAGCGTCATTCTTAACTTAAGCTTTTGCATACTTTATTTTTCAAAACCTACCCTAAGAAGTTATTAAAATTTGAGATTAAATACCATCTAAAAAACTTCATAGAAAAGTATTCATAAACGCTGCATTAAGCAGTACAAAGCTTAATCTTTCTTTTCCATTGTGTGTTTTTAAACTCTTCTTGATTACGCCTTGCTTATAAGCATGATCGAAAAAAATAGCTAATGAAGCAACAACAATGTTAATTGTAATATAGACAGAATCTTTTTCTTTTTTAATGAAATTCTCTACAGTAAAATGCTAAAAATAATTAAATATGTAAGCATAAGTATATGTAAATAAATATAATTCAGTGTTTATGACGTAGTACTCTCGCAAAATAAGCGATACTGGTCATTATACGAAAACACGAACGAGGAAATGAGACAAATGCTGTTACTGGTTTTGACTCAGACTTAGCTGCCAAACAATAGCAGCGGTGCTGCCATCTCTTATCAAGTAGCTGTGAAAAAGCTTTTATTAGCAGTGTTGCTAAGCTCACATTACAAGGGTTGAAGTTTTGATAAAACACTTATCAAGATCCAATTTTTATGCCTTTTTTTTATGTTTGATGGTACCACGGCTACGATAAAATAATAGTTATGCTAATTTCATGAAAGTAATTAATCCATATTAGCTAACCAGGAATTGCAGAATACCTTGTATTGTTTATAACTGGAAAAGTATGTGCGCATTAGTTTATAGTTGTAAATATAGAATCTATTCATATAAAAAGTAGTGTACATTTTTATGTCACCACTTACTGTGAAAACGGGTAGATTTCAACCAAAATTTCAGGGCACGTTGGAAAAGTTTCCACGAAATTGGCCCATTGGTTCCGGAGATATGGCATTTTAAAGATTTTCCCATATCTATATGTCTGTCAGCGTGGTATGTCTGATCATAAGTGAAACCTAAATATACTATATATATATATTCTGTTATAAATATAACAGAACGTCAAGTAAAACTACTTGGATGAAACCAATCAGCAAGCCTAGAGAAATATCATCTCAATTGTAGTAGGCATGGAATATAAAAATTCAGAATAGAAAAAGATCTGACTAGGATTGCCACGTTCCGTTATATGTTTGTTAATTTTTAAATAAAGAATTTTCAAATTTTTTATCAGAAATTGTTTGATTTGATATCATGAATTGCAAAGATTATGCAGAAAACGATAAACATAATGATGTTTATCCGACATATATATATAAAAAATCGTGATTTGTGTTTGTAATTCCATAACTCAAGAACGGAGCGTCCGATTTCCTTGAGGTTTTCTTTGTTATGTTCTTATTGCCCGTACCATGGTTCGTATGTGAACATTTTTTTCACAACTCCTTTTACCGTCCACAAATTAATGAAAATTTTATATTTCAGACGGCTTGAGTCTTATCAGACTTAAATTTAGTACTTTAGTTCATATGGTCACTGTTGGCAACAGTACTACAAATGGGGGGAGAGCTATACAAATATGCTGGGGGTTCCCGCTCTCTTATATATGTATGTATATCTATCTATATTCTTATCTATCTTGGTTTGTTCGGTTGGTTAAAACTTGAAAACTACTGGACCAATTTGGATACTTCCTTCTGCGAATATGTGATATCGAATATTTTTGGAATTATAGGTCACACAGCATCGAAATTTGATATTCGAATGAAATTTTCACGTGCCGTTCCACTGGTGAAAATATATGAGCATTGGACGATGGGTGTGGCATTTTTCAGCAGCCCAAATTTAAGGTATAACTCTCAAACTTTAGGCCACATATCAATTTAACTCGGTAAAAAGGTACTATTTAGTTGTGTGCTTTGACTCGCAAAATTGAGTGATCATTTGACAAGTAGGCGTGGCACTGCCGATACAATTCAAATTTAGGTATCGAATAGCTTTGGAAGTAGAAGTCACATAACTCAGAATGGAGAATGTATTTCTACAAGAGAACTGGGCCGGGCATAGGAAAAGGGGTTATGGTTTTGACCACACAAGTCAAATTTTTGATATTGAATAGCTTTGGAACTAAACGTCGCATGACAATAAAACTCAGTATGGAGTTACTAATTGCCAGTCTTTCTATTGGAAAACTGGTACGTGCATTGGAAAAGGGGGTATGGCCCGATTTTTTATACAGAATAGCTATGGAAGTTAAAATTACAGGATATTGAAACTCATAATGGAATTGCCACCTGGGAGTGATGTTCTGCTACTGGGAAACTGTAACGGGCAGTGGAACATGAGCGTGGTATCAGACTAAGGGACTAATAAAAGTTTTAAATTTACTTATTATTTCCAATATACTTGCCGGGTGCAGCAACGCGCGCCTGGTAACGCTAGTACAACACAGTGCAACACGAAAAAAAATAACCATATACGGACACCACTACGTGATAAAAGACTAAAAAAAAAGACCCGTGTCTCCCAATTTTTCCCAAAGTCATGTACTTTTTTGTTTATGGGCCGCCAAAGATTTGGGGCCTCGGTATCATTTTCGCAAAAAAGTGATCATTTTCTCGGGCTCATATCTTGCAAACCGTTCAGAATTTCGATTTACTCTCTGAGGCAAAGTTGTAGCTCTTGTCATAAAAAACAAAAATTGCGAACATATAAAATCAAAAAAACTTCACCTTCCAGATCAAAATCGCAAAAACTTAAAAAAATTCGATTTTTTTTTACCTTTTTTCCCGTGTTCAGGTCCATAGGTAGCAAACCTTTCAAAATTCAAGGAAACAATCAACTACAAAAATTTACCTAAGATCTCAATAAACAAATTTCTAGAACATATAAACTTCCTAGAGATGATTCTTAACACTGTTTGGGTAGCACGCAAAAGTGAAAAAAGTGACGCGGTGAAAGTTATAAAAAGTGCTACAACATAATTCGTACCGACAGTGGCAACTGACAGTTTCAGTATGCAGTGTGAAAAAATTGATTTATTTTGCTACGTTTGCTTTATAAATTTTGTTCTTCTCAGCATGTCGATTTAGACGACATGTGTAATTTACGCATGCATAGCAACTGGTTGCATCATGATCACCTGGGCGATTAATCCAGTTTACCGGCTTACAATACTTCATAGTACCTCTGCCTCCACTCAACCATGCCATGAGATTGTTATAACATTGGCGACACACTGTATTAGGTGTGTAATTTTCACCGGTCAAGTCCACTTCGTCGAAAACCAATGTATATGCTCTTTTGAATTCACTAGTTAAAAGATTCTTTTCCTTCTGAAATCTTGTAGATGTTTTTTTTCTGGTTTGATGACCGCAAACGTAGCAAAATAAATCAATTTTTTCACACTGCATACTGAAACTGTCAGTTGCCACTGTCGGTACAAATTATGTTGTAGCACTTTTTATAACTTTCACCGCGTCACTTTTTTCACTTTTGCGTGCTACCTAAACAGTGTTAAGAATCATCTCTAGGAAGTTTATATGTTCTAGAAATTTGTTTATTGAGATCTTAGGTCAATTTTTGTAGTTGATTGTTTCCTTGAATTTTGAACGGTTTGCTACCTATGGACCTGAACACGGGAAAAAAGGTAAAAAAAAATCGAATTTTTTTAAGTTTTTTGCGATTTTGATCTGGAAGGTGAAGTTTTTTTGATTTTATATGTTCGCAATTTTTGTTCTTTATGACAAGAGCTACAACTTTGCCTCAGAGAGTAAATCGAAATTCTGAACGGTTTGCAAGATATGGGCCCGAGAAAATGATCACTTTTTTGCGAAAATGATACCGAGGCCCCAAATCTTTGGCGGCCCATAAACAAAAAAGTACATGACTTTGGGAAAAATTGGGAGACACGGGTCTTTTTTTTTTAGTCTTTTATCACGTAGTGGTGTCCGTATATGGTTATTTTGCCATGACTTAAAAAATTACACACAGTGTAACATAAGTATCATACCGTCACGTGTTGCTTTCATTGCCGCACAGTTTTTCATGATACAGCGAAGCGAACAGACGTACATTGTGTTGCTCTTCCAAAACAGTGCTTAAAATTTTTTCTTTTATAAATTTCTCTTACTCTTATAAATTTTACACAGTAAAATCTTTATTTCCCCCATAGATCAGAAGTACCAAAATATGGTAGCTTAAGTCACGAAAGCTTTAAGGGAAAATTTTCTAAATTGTAATTAAGCACTGCAGTACCGACAAACTTCAAATAATTTAGTTTAGTAAGTCAATTTAGATCATTTCGCACTTAGTCTCTTTAAGAAATATATAACTCGGGTGTTGTTTACTTAAAATAAATAAAAAAAAAAAATAACTGGTCATTTCAGACCTTGAAAGGACTTTGACCTAGCTTTTTATGATCAATTGTATTGTACGTTCTATTAAGTTTGTACACAATTGACCGAGAACTGGACCTACAGGCTTAACGCCGACTCCGAACGGCGATGAACAGAATGTTCTTGTTCTCAAGAAGCTTAACATGGCATTTTGATTACTCTCTGAGGTTTGCCATTGTCTGCAGAGACGTGGCGGCAGTACAGAAAAATAATTTTTTGAAATAATTTTCTGTCGCTGCTGGGATTCGAACCCGGGTCTCCAGGTTCGTTGACATAGAGGCCACGCACTTTAACCAACTTCGCCACGGACGCCATGTTGTTAACTTAATTATTATTTTTATTGAGTTCTGTGCCTTGTGTTACGACAAAGTCGAAACTGTTGAGTCTTTTTTTCACACTTTTACTTTTTTTGCAAGATTATTATCTTACGTTCCATTTCTTAATCCTCTTTTGAAACTTTAAGTAGCAAAGTTATTTTTCAAGTATTTATGTTACAACTTTCTATTTATATCTTTATACAATGGATATCAGTAGAAGTGCGCACTTTAATGGATTATGTTTTTTTTTTTTTTGGTCAGGCTCAACATTTTACGGTTTTTTAAAGGACAATAAAAATATTCTTTTAAAGATATAACCATCCTAGGTACATTTTTATTAGAACCAATGTGTGAGTTGTTATTTTGGCCAAGGCTGTATATTAAAAGACAAGCAACAATACAAGTGTCTCCATTAAGAACGAATGTAGGTAGATAGCTCAACTAAAAACTATTCGCAATTTATGCGTGGAAACTGTTTCTTTTTTGCTATTTTATGGCGTATATCTATTTATTTTGACCTTTTGTTCGACAATATATATGTATATATTTCTATTACCAAATGCAAAGTAATTTAAATTTGCCTGGCGCCATTTAATATTATTTTGGTTGTAGACTATTTTATTCTTATTATATTTTACGATTTTCTTATTGCGCTCTTCGCTCCTTCTATTGCAATCAGATCTATCTATCTATCTATCTGTGGTGGCTCTAGTTATTTGGATTTGGTCATCATTTAAATTTTGTATAGCTATTTCGGTTGTCATTTAGACACCCACGCCCACAGCGCGTACAAGCACTTTTTCCAACGACGCTAATGTGCTGTTCATTTGAGTATCTTTAGGTTGAATTTTTTTTTTTCGTTTTGGTTTTTTTTTATTTTTTATTTTTTTTCTTTTTTTTTCTTAATGACAAGTTACAATCTCGCCTGCGCTTTTGTTAATGTTGTTGTTGTAGCTTATTTTCTGTCATTTGAATTTTTACAATACAATTAATTTGACAAATGCTATTCCAATGCGATTAAATATCCTTTTATGCATATATTTTCGGTTGTGTGTGCGGGTGTGGGTTTGGGTGCGTGTGTGGGTGTAACTGTGATTGTGCATTTTTTGTTGGTGGTCCTTTTTGGCTAAGTGCAATTTTCAAGAATTGAGCAGCTATCGCAGTTGGAAAATGAGTTGGAGGCAAACTTTTATTGACTAGTTAGTACAGAAAATACTCAATGAATTTCTAAGCAACGTTCTGCTTTTCTATAGATTTGTGGTTTTTTTCCTTTTTATTTTTTATTGCTGCTTATGGTCGTACATATATTATTATAATATAGAGAATGACTCATGTACAGTGGAGTACTTTTAAATGTACGTGCAGTTTTTTCCATTAATTTGAACAATAAAAATGTTATATTACTTGAACCAATTTTTTTTTCAAGAACTTTAAAACTTAGACAAAATATTGTAGTTTAGGTTTAGGTTTTTTTTTCAAGGTAAAGTTGAATGACTTTTCTTTAATGACTAAACTTTACGAAGACCAAAATTTTTGTTTTAGATCTTTACCAAACACAGTTGTCTTGAAGGGTCAATAGGTCTAATGAAAATGTAGGTAAAATCGGCTTTCGAGGTTTCATTTGCACTCGTTTTAAGGTCACAAAAATGCAAACCTCGAAATCGTAGCTGATCAGCTTGTCGAAATATCGAGAAAATTTTTTTTTTAGTTTTTGTAAGAGTATAGGGTCATAATAGTGTCGTTATCTCATTCTAGAATACCTACAGTATGTGAGTGTGTGTGTGTGTGTTTTTTTTTTTTTTTTTTTTTGTTTCCCCAAGGTGAAAAGCATCGAAAGCCTGAGTGCGAAACTTTAATCCGCTAAAAACACCTCCCCCAGATCCGTACATCCCCCCGGGACCACCTATCGGTATTACTTCGGAAGGCGGACAGAGCATCTTACGCTCACTAGTCATCTGTGGTTAGTGTTTGTCGCTAGTTCTATAAGCCCCTTCTATTTTCCGTGTAGGATTTTGTTGCACTCTAGTACAAAGACCCATACTAATCTATACTACACTGGCCTATTCTCGTCTTTTACTCTATGTGTCATCTCGTCTGCGCGTACTTTTTGTATAATACGCGTCATTATGCTGCTGACTGTGTCCCATGTTTCTTGTGATGTCATCATGTGTTGTACAATCTGCGACGGGTTTGTATTTTGCCTGCTTCGATGTAGCTCTGCGATATCTTCTACGAAGCGTGTGCATTCTGTCACTACGTGTCTTGCGTTCTCTATTTTGTTGTTGCAGTATAAGCATAATTCGCTATTAATCTTCCTTTAGTAGATTGTTCCCATCGCTCCTGCCACTCTCTTAAGCTGATTTCTCGAATTTCGGTTTCTGCCTTCCGTAGGGCTGCTGCTTCTTTTGCTGCGATTTCAACCAGCATTCTTCCAGCAATGACATTGACAGCGTCACCGGATACAATACGGAAGGCTCTGCATACTCTAAGTGAGGTTAGTCTGTGCGCTGTGTCAACTCCTCTCATGTAGGTCTTATTGACTTTTACTGCTGCCCACACTGATGCCGCGTACATTAATATCGATGTGCTGACCATTGCCAGCATTTTTCTTCGATGCTGTTTTGGGCCTCCGGCGTTTGGCATGAGTCTAGATAGTGCTCCACTCGCTTTTAGTGCTTTCTTACCAGCATAGTTCAGGTGGTCTCTAAAGTTTAGACGGTGCTCTATTAGGACGCCAAGGTACTTTAGATATGGGCTGGAAATTATCACGTGCCCTCCCACTCTAATTTCCAGGCTCTCTATTTTTTTGCGGCTGCTGATCAGTACTGCTTCAGTCTTGTGGTCGGCGAGTTCTTGACCAGTTCTCTCTAGCCACTTTTTTACCTCCGCAATTGTCTCTTTGCATTTACTAGCAATAGTCTCTAGTCTCTTGGCTACCATCACTATGGCTATATCGTCTGCGTATCCTATTATGTCTACGCCTGGCCATATTTGAATTCTCAGAACTCCGTCATACATGGCATTCCATAGAAGAGGCCCTAGTACAGATCCTTGGGGAACTCCTCCAGTAACCCTGTGTTCTTTAACTCCGTCGCTAGTATCGTATACTAAGATCCTATTTTCGAAGTAGCTGGCCACCATTCGGAGCAGGTAGTCTGGAACTTGAAGTTTGTTTAGGGCATTAGTTATTTGACTCCAGTCGGCGGAGTTGAATGCATTTTTGACGTCTAGGGTGATGACGGCGCAGTATTGTTTGGCTCCCTCTAGCCAACGCTTTCCTTCCACGGCCTTTCGCGCGATCTTGCATACGTCTTCTATGGCATCCAACGTTGATTTCTTAGGTCTAAAGCCGTTCTGTTTTTGTGATAGGCCGCCTGTTCTTTCTGTAAAACTCTCCAGCCGCCTGACGACAATCCTCTCTAGCACTTTCCCCATCGTGTCCAGCATGCACAAAGGTCGGTATGATGATGGTTCCTCTAGCGGTTTATCTCCCTTAGATAGCAGGACTAGCCGTTGTCTCTTCCACCGACTTGGAAAAGTTCCCTGTTGGAGGCAGGTTGTGTAGAGTTGGCAGAAAAAGTTTGGTGCAGTAAGCAAAGCAGATTTAAGGACTTTATTTGGAATGCCATCCAGGCCCGGTGCTTTCTCTGCTTTAATTCTTTTCGCTGCTTCGAGTAGTTCGCAGGTGTTGACGGGTGGAACTTCATTCTCGGCAACTAAGAGTTCTCGTGGCAGGGTATGTGGGTGCCTTACTGGGAACAAGCCCGTCACAATGTTTGCCATTATTTTCGGGCACGTTGGAGCTTGCCCCCCTGCCCCTTTCATTTTATTGAAAACTATTACTATACTATACTTCCCCATGGATTGTTTTCCAGGTCATTGATTAGAGCACCAAAGGCTTGGGTTTTGCTTCTTTGGACCGCGTTGTGCAGCTATAGTTGAGTTGGCTTCTTCCTCTAGCTCTTAGCTGCTTTCTTCTATGCTTATGGCATTCTTTCCTGAGCGAGGCAATTTCAGCGTTCCACCAATAAACGGGTGCTCTTCCGTTGCCATTCCCTGAGCGCAGCATTGTTGCATCACATATGTTGGTCATGATTGTTGCTGCCTGGTTTGCCCTTGTCTCTGCATTTGCTTCAGTGTTACCGATGCTTTCTAACATATATTTAAGCATGTTTTCGTCTAGGTGTCTAACTTTCCATCCATTTTTTTCTGCTTTAGGGGTCACTTGTAGCCTTCTAGAAGTGCTTTGCTGTTGGGCTTCAAATATTATGGCGTTGTGGTCGCTGTGCGTATAAATGTTTGAAACGCTCCAGTCTATTACTCGGGCCAACGCGATGCTGGAAAAAGTTAGGTCAATTATTGAGCTAGCTGCTCCTTTGCTAAATGTTGGCTTTGTTCCTTTGTTGAGCAGGACTAAGTCAAATTCCGCAAGAGTTTCGAGTAGTATTTAACCTCTCCTATTTGTTCTTGCGCTGCCCCATTCTACTGCCCAGGCGTTAAAGTCACCAGCAATTATGATTGGCACTTTTCCTCTAGCATCTGCTACTAATCTATCGAGAATCTCTTGGAATTCTTCAGTGATTAGGCTTGGGGGTACGTAGCAGCTGCATAAGTGTGCTCCCTTTATTTTTGCGTACACAAAGTATTTGTGCTGGCCTTATCCTTTCTTTTAAATGGCAGAGAGCCGCTGATACAGATAGCAGCTTTCTTAGTTTTGTCCTCGGTGTGCAGACAGCTGTTTGTTGGCCATTTATAGGGCTCACTAATGAACGCTATGTCTATCTTATGCTCGATTATTGTTTGCTTAAGGAGGTCTTGAGCTACCTCGCAGTGATTAAGGTTAAGTTGGATGCACCTAAACATTTTTTTTTAAGCGCTTTTCTCATTGCCTTCTTAAACTGTGGACATTTCTCGCATCCAGTTTGATGTTTATTGCCACCCGATATTTCAGGCTCACAGATGGCGCACTTCATGGGAGCTTTACATGTTTTTGCCGTATGTCCTTTTTCGTCGCATCTGTACCAAACGTCTGTTCGGTCTACTTCGCTTTTGCAGTGTCGGGAGACGTGGCCAAAGTCGAGGCATCGGAAATATCTTGTTGGGCTGATGCGTTCGCGTACTCTGCACATTACCCATCCCACTCAGACGTGAGCAGCTTTGGTAACAATATTTGCTACTCTTGCCGGGAGACCTATAATTGCTGTTTGGGTACCCTGTCGTGTCGCTCGCAGAGATTTGATTGCACTTGCCTCTACGCTTCCTATGTCTGGGAACTGCTTCTCGAGGGAGGTGCAGATTTCTTCTGGCGTTGTCACCTCGTCGATATCAAGGCACTCGATAAGTGTTTCTTGGCTCATGATTGTGTGTGTGTGTGCCCGCATGCAAAATGCCACATTCAGCTTTCCGCAGGATCACAAAACTAGTGGTATATCGATTATTAATAGCAATATTAACACTAATACCATTAATTAATTAAATAATACCATTGATTATTAATAGCAATTTAAAATCTGAAACAAATTTAAAAGAGATATTTTTGAGTTTAGTTAAATTAAATAAAAGTTCCATATTTTCATACGTTTCTTTTTCGCAAGGTACAATGCACAAAAGTATTAACCTATTGACACTAGTTAATTTTCTTTTATTACCTACAGCATCTCTCTCAGAATATAATCGTCACTTTCTCATTGGCACAGTACTACTCTGATTAGATTCATCTTCAGCAGTATTGAATTCCGAATAATAATCTGGATGTATTGCCATAGAAATTAAAAAAAAAAACCCTGTCCGCCATCGGCCATGACTTTTATAATATAACTGCCGTTGATATTTCTCTTAATGACTATTGATTGCTTCCACTAATTTTTCAGCATCTGCACAAACAACAGGTAAATTTTGTTTAATCGTTGAATTTTCAAAATCGAGCTCAAAAATGCCATCGTTTTATTCAGGTTTTTCGGGTTCAGGTTCAGGTTTTTGAATTTTTGGAAGCATGTTGAGCGTAATAGGACGGTACAGATTTCAATACAGCACTGCATCTTATAAAATTTGTTAATTTTTTCATGTCACTACCCGACGCACCCGTATTAACTTGGTAATTATCCAGGTTTTCGGTAGTAAAGATTACTTCATTATGTTTAGATTTTGGATTGGAAATAACTTTTGCTTTTAAGCCTCCAGTACTGAATGTTAGTTCGACGTTACTGACAGAGAGACTGCTATCACAGTATGCTGATGTATTTTTGTCTTTAATAGTGACTTTGCAACTTGGTATTGTTTGTGGAAGGGAGCCTACCAATAATTTTTACAACATTATCAGGACTGGATTTACAGGTATGTTTTTTACCTTAACCTGATTCTTGAAGATATTTTGTGCACAATGTCATCGAATTATTAGATTTATCGGTACATAATGGCGTCTTTAATGATTTCGATATATTTTTGAAGATCCATAAAGTCCATTAAGCCTATCGATGTGAAAAGATAATGATCGTACATTGCTTTTACCTCTCTTGATTTGTTTATGTCCTTAGAATAGACAGATAAAACAATTACACGAATCATTATTTTGACGAGTTTGTTGTAGTTTGTTGTAATTGAAAGTAGTTCTCAACAATGCCCTTGTGATGATCAAGAAGATTTACGTAGCATGTGCCACAGATGCGTAATGGAAACTTTTTATATGAAACATCGAAATTGTTATTCAACCGACTTTTAATAAGATCATCAAACTTTTTATTGGTGAGAAATGGGTCAGGATTTTTTTCCCCTGGATACGATTTTCTTCCCACAAGGCGCACAAACTTTTTTATATTCACTTCATGGCAACATTTAATAGAAGGCATTATAAAATAAAAGAAATCGCTATCAAAATGCGTCGGTCCAAATAATTGCCAATCACTTTGTTTTCCGCAAGCGCGCTTGCAAAGTAGTGCAATGCTGAGTACTGATCAATGTGATATGATGCTTACACACGTGACCGCGTGCACGTGAAAATACCCAGTGGGTGTTGTACGGAAAAATCGACGATAATATGACCATATTTCGTTACAAAAGTTTAAAAAAGTATTTCGTCGATATTTCGATAAGCTGATCAGCTACGATTTCAGTGTTTGCATTTTTTTGATCATAAAACGAGTACAAATAAAACCCCGAAAGTCAATTTTTTGCTACATTTTCATCACACTTATTGACTCTTCATGGCAACTGTGCAAAGGAGCTGCAATTATCTGGCTCACAACCGAGAGCGTTTATTACACTCTCAAAGTGCATAATAGAGTGCATAATAGTTACGCAGAAATGTATGGTTCCTAAACTAGAATCGTTTAAGTTCCTCAGGTGCTACTTAGTTTTATGATTTAAAAACTAATTGTTCCTAATCCTAACTGTAACTTCGCAGAATATCTATCTACACTTTAATAACGGAGCTAAAATGTAAGCCTATTGATACGTTCGGGATAAACTCTAAAACGATTGGACAATTTACGGATCACAATGAAACTCGGAATGGAATTACAACTTGGTGATGTCCTTCTACTAGAAAACTGGGACGAGCATTAAACAAGGAGGTGAAGCTCCACCCATACAATTAAAATTTTTAGCATCGAATAGCTTTGGAATTAAAAGCTACAGTACTTTTATACATCACTATTTGGTGATGTTCTGCTACCGGGAAACAGTAACGGGTAGTGGAAAATGACAGTGGTGTCAAGCTATGGGTCTAATAAAAGTTTTGAATATACTTATTATGTTTTCATATAGTTGCTGGGTGCAGCAATGCGCGCCGGGAGTCCGACCGAATGTGAAATTTTGGCCGAAGATATTAATAAAATTTTTTTCAAGTACAAAAAATTATAAAATTTAGTACTGGCTTTCGTGGCGTCCGTGGCGTAGTTGGTTAAAGTGCGTGGCCGCTATGTCAACGAACCTGGAGACCCAGCTTCGAACCCCAGCAGCGACAGAAAATTATGTGAATTAAAAATAATTTTTCTGTACGGCCGCTACCTCTATGCAGACAATGGCAAACCTCAGAGAGTATTCAAAATGACATGTAAAGTTTCTTGAGAACAAAAACATTCTGTTCATCGCCGTTCGGAGTCGGCGTTAAACATGTAGGTCCGGTTCTCGGTCAATTGTGTACAAACTTAATAACACGCACAACATAATTGTGATCATAAGAAGCTAGGTCAAAGTCCTTTCAAGGGCTGAAATAGCCAGTTATTTATTTATTTATTAGTACTGGCTTTCGTTATTTCAGTAAAAAAAAAAACGACAAATATTAAGTTCGAGTTAAACGCATTAGTTTTTTGGCCTGATTTCTCTCAGCATTGTATTTCTGTAGCTTTTACGACTAAATATAAAATTGATTAAATTTCTTTCATGTCATTTTGCTGAATTATAATATTTCTGTAATTGATTTAGTAACGTCATAGATGACATAGAAGATACTTGAATCGATTTTCGATCTAGTCGAGAAAAGCTACAGAAATTCAATACTGACTGAAATCTCGCAGAAAATTTCTAGCATAACTCAGTTTTTTTTCATATCATGTATGATCAATCGAAAGCAAATGAGACGGTCGGGAAAAAATTAAAAATGATTGAGTTTTCTGCCAGTTCGTTCAATATGTACGATCTTATCAACCCATGTCGGTCAGACCATGATACATGATTACAAGGTAGGGTCATATTGGAGAGCTAGTTGTCAAAATCAGCTGTTAATTTTTAGTTTTTCTAATTGTTGTTGTTGCTTTTTTCGTTTGACGTTTGTACAAGGTGGCGCAAAAGTAATCCTCCTATCAGAAAATGCTATAAATTTTGCGATTGGCCCCTAATGTCAGTTCTGTTTTGACATTTGTGTAGTAAACACATGTGAAATACACGTTAATAAACAATGTTACGCTACACTGCTCCAGAACGCGGAATATTTCTGACTATTTATTTGACCTGATTTTTCATCAAAAATAATCATGAGTGATGAGGCCCATTTCCATCTTAGCGGGTACGTAAATAAGCAAAATTTAAGCTTCTGGGGCACTGAAAATCCGCGTGTAACCCACGAAGAGCCATTACACCCGCTCAAAGTCACTGTATGGTGTGCTGTTTTCGCTGGAGGAGTCATCGGACCTTTTTTCTTCGAAGACGTTGCGGGCCAAACGGTTACTGTGAATGGTGAGCGCTACAGAGCAATGATCAACGAGTTCTTTTTGCCGCAACTTGATGAATTGGGATTGGAAAACATGTGGTTCCAACAGGACGGTGCAACGGCACACACTGCACGTGCCACAACCGATATGCTGAAGGATGCATTTCCCGGGCGCCTAATCTCCTGATTTGGCGATTTGCACTGACCAGCGGGTTTATGTCAACAAGCCTCAGACTCTTGCAGCTCTTAAAGACAATATCCGTCAAGAATGTGAGGACCTATCGCCGGAAGTTTTGGCCGAAGTGATGGAAAATGCCATAAAAAGGGCTCAAATGACAATCAACTGTGGCGGCGGCCATTTACATGACATCATATTCTCGACTTAATGTAAAAAAAATTAAAAGACCAAATAAAAATAATCCACAAGAAGAATCAAAGTTTTTCATTTTTTTTTTAAATTACAGCCAAAAAATATCGGAAGGTTCTTTTTGCGCCACCTTGTAGCTTCAACAGCTTTGTTGTTGCAAATTGCTCATTTGAGCAGCCATCTTAAAATGAGCTTACCTTATAATTGTATCATGGGTCGGACTCACTGCATTTATCATTTGAATAAAGTTTTCAAAGAGCGAAAACCAACTTATGGAAGAACAGAAGAAAGAGAAAAATAAAACCAACAAGTGTTTCAAGTATGGAATTTCGAACGGAATTCATCGAATTATACAATAATTTTGCTAAAGAATTATAAAAATATCTAAAGTTATTACAAAGCAAAAATATTCGGCCAAAATATTCGGCTATTTACGCCGAAGCCGAAGTCGTAGACGAAAGTTAAAAAATCGGTCGAATACCGAAGCCGAAGCCGAATATTCGGTCGGACACTAGCTAGTAATATACAGTGGCGAGCAAAACTGGCTAAATATTTGCCACTTTCATTCATTTTTTATTGCTTTAGAGCAGTGGTCATCAAACTCTATACAAGCATACTTTGTTTATGTATAAAAGCTTTGCACTGAAAAAAAATACTACTTGAGTCTCAGTCCAGCTTTCATGCAAGACGATGGTTCGCTTGTTTGATTATTCAGTGGCGCCAAAAGTTTTCATCTGGTGTATTACAAACTATGGGAGAGGCGTGAGGGGGAAATGTTTTTAAAAAATTTTGGGATTTACGTATGCTTACTACTGTTCATAATAACATAATTCATATCGAAGAAACATATTAACATTCACTATTTTTTGCACTGTTACAAACAAGGAGAAAACTTTAAAATAGTAAAGGTTAATTTCATAATTTAATTTCAATTTTTAAAATTAAATTTTTATTTAGAAGTGTCAATACTTACTTTTCGAAACTGTGTCTTTTTTTCGATTTTTTGATTTTTTTTTTAATTTCTTAGGTTTTTTCATTTTTGATTTAATTTGAATTCATTGTTTGAAAAAATATTTGTTTACTTCTCTAAGCGCTTTAATTTTTCAATTTAATAACATTATTTATTATTTGGAATACTTGGAATTAGCTATTTGTGATTGCTTTTTTTTTCTTTATAATTTTTTAAGAATTTGTTTTTAATATTTTTATTTGTTTCTTAGCCTGGATTATAAAAACTTTTTTTAAAAAATTCAGAATGGAGAATTATCCGAGATCCTTGTAATTTAATAATCCGCATACAAATTATGGTTTGTTAACAGACTATTTTTTTCTATTTAAAAAGTAAACGAAACTTATAGGTTTTTTATAGTTCATAATACAAAAATATGAAATTTATAAAAAAGCATTAAAAAAAAAAATAAATTTACTCTAAATGCAACTTAGGCCGAAAAACTTATATTCCCTCATTTATGGGTATATTTTTAAGAATATTATCAACATCTTTTTGACCATTATAACATTTTATTCGAACCAAGTCCTCTATATGCTCATCAGATAATTTATTTCGTTGTTTCGACTGAATAAGTTTAAGCATTGAAAATGCGCTTTCACATAAGTAGATGGTACCGAACATGGAATACATGGAGCAGAAATAGTCCGGTAGCACACCATACATTGAGGTTAAAAAAAAATATTTTCTGCAAAAAAGAGTTGCAACTCCCATTCAAGTAGAGACATTTTGCATAGAAATAGCAAAAACTGATATTTTTATGAGTGTAGCATAAGTTGCGTATGTGCGGCAAAAAAAAACAATCTAACAAGCGTGCATGTACCACAGGTCTGTTCTGCATGAAATTTCAATAGATACTGACGCAGTTCAGTGCTCGTCCGTGAGTTAATATGTATACAGAAAGCTTTCAAGTACAAAAGCTCAAATGCCCGCGGGCATAGGCTATGATGATCACTGGATTAAAACAAGACTTTGGACATAAAATAGGAGTATAAAAAAGAACGTCTCGTCGAAAACTATGGGTGTGTCCACTACACAGCCAACTCTTATTGTTTACATTGTTTTAACATTGTTTACTGTCATTCGCAGACATCATTTCTAAAGAAACTAGATATTAATAAATAATAAAGGTTTGAGCCTGGCAATGCCATCTATGTGGCAGACAAGTGACTTTTTTAACAGCCTAGTACACCAGGACGTATGAGTAACATTTTAATACTTCCATTAGAAAACTCTTTCCAAAGCCATCAAGAAAACAATTTTTCATTTTCATATTTCTATTTATATGACTATAAGTCTTTTTCTTATGAATGTCAAATTTGCCCCACTGTGCTGCCATTGTTGAACGGATAATAAAAAATATTTATACTATTTACTAGTTATATTATTTTCGAATTGAAAAATTCGAAATTTATTGCGTAACGCTAAAAAGCAGCAATAATAACAGCAACAACAACAACAAGAACAACACAAACAACTACAGCAACTCAAGCGCAGTTTGTGCGATTCTTGGTCATTCATAAAATTTTGCTACTCTTGCGATTGTGACCACGAAAGCAATATTTGTCACAATAGAGCAATAAATAAAAATTTTTATAACCAGCTTAAATTTCACACTCGCATAAATGCCATTAAAATGAAAGAGCAGCAGAATGGCAGCGACAACAACAACAAAAGCCAGAATTAGGGCAGCAACTCCTACATACTCAGCATGCTGCAGATACATCTTCTAGAATCTAGATGCTACTCATCCTTATTCAGCTACAGCTACAAATACAGCGCTTTATAGTACCACACAATTTTAAGCTTTTATTCTTGCTGTAGGTGGCTGCTTAAGTGTGCGGATATCTAGCTACAAATGTGTGTTTGTGTGTTTGTGTTTATATGTGACTGTGTTTTGCTTATATTTGTGTCTGGTTTTTACTACAACCTTAGTTCCAGTAAAAATATTTCCAAAACTATTTTAAGCACCCACGCGCTGCGTATGAATCAATTTCAATGAATGACAAGAGGCAAACCCTTAACCATGCTCCAATATCTTCTAGTAGGGCGCATATCTATTTATTTATGTTGTTGTTTTTTCTAGTTTTTTTTTTTTTTGTCGTTGCTTAGCAAACAGCGTAGACAATCGAGCGCCCGCAAATCGGTACCGGATGCAAAATGTGGACAAAATCCAAATCAAAACAATAAAAAATGAAAAAACAAAAAACAAAAACACAATGCTTCATACAAGTAAGCTTAGATCGTAGGCGTGTATTCATTGTTGTTGTTGTTGTTGTTGTTGTTGTTGTTGTTGTTGTTGTTGTTGTTGTTGTTGTTGTTGTTGTTTTTGGTATTATTCCTTAATTTATAGTTGTTTATTATTGTAGCAAAAGTATGTGGCGCATTGGTTGCCATTCAGCAACATCGGATGTGGGACTAGATTAATCTAAGCCCGATATGATGTCATTCTTGTGCAGTAACTGATATTAATATTTTTAATACTTATCTTTAGATTATGCCTCAAATGTCATGGGTGACTACGCTGAATACTAAAAGTCATTCAAGTTTTGTCTTCCCACGAGAAAGCATCAGTTCAACACATAGCATCGTCTCAAAGGAGGATATCCTATTTAAATCAAAATGAAATTCTTATGAATCTGAAGCTTAACTAAGGAATTTTAACAAGAAAATCAGGACTACAATTGGAAAAATACATACAAATTTTTAGTCATGTTTGAGAGCGATTTACTATTATTATTGTTATTAATAAATTAACAGTAAATTAAAATTTAAAGTTAATTGAAAGCTATGGCCACTTCGGCCTTAAGCTGAGAGAGCGAGTTTCTACATTTAATTTTTAACAAACGAGTAATTCATGAAAATATCACACCCGCTCTTCAAAAGATCTACTTGAAATTTGTCATTTTTCAGAAATCGAAAAAAAAAACTGTTTTGCGCTTATACAATTTTTTGTAAAAATAAAACTTTGCAAATTGAGGGAAAAAGGTCCTTAAAAAAATTATATGAGAAATGCTTATGACGATTGTTTTTAAAACTTCTTGGAGAAACTACTCTTTTGGGTTAAGATCCTTTGGATAAAATTTTGACGCATTTGTTGCTGAATTATTTTTAGTTATGACTCTCTTGCTGATTTAAGATTGTAAAGTAAGTGAAATGAAATTTTAAATAAGAAAAAGAAACATAAATAGATTTTATTCATTCAGATATTACTTAACCCGAATGGTGCTGTAATTATTTTTTTCGAATTACTTTCGGGTCGCTGAATCTAAAAATATGATTATATGAATATGAAACACGAGCAGTTTTTGTGAACGTCAATGTGCATGACCATATGGTCACGTTGGCACAGTTCGGGTTGAAGCACCTAAAAAGCTAAAAAAGCAGTAAAAGAGCAGTCTTACTTTGACTACTCTTACAATCGGTCGCTCTGAAAATGTCTCTACGCTCGCGCTGTGGTGCGTGCAATAGAGCCCGAACAGAACCAAAGCGGCTGTCGGTTGGCGGACCTCTCTCGGAAAAATCCGCTGAGAACACGTCCAGAATAGGAGCGGTTGTCGGATCAGCGTTGCTTTTCGTTGTGTAAATGGTACAAATTCAACACACACACACACAAAATAAAATGTAAATAAGATGTAATACAAAAACCTTCTGGAATTTTGTTAACAAAAAGCGGAATACAAAAGGATACCCTAAAAACATGTTTTTTAATGACAAGAAATCGAATAACATCGAAGAGGTTTGCAACCTTTCGCAGATTTTTTCCAATGTAATTTTGTTTTGGAGGATGTTAGCATTGACGATACATAGTACTACAAAGGTGACCTCATCACAGATATGGGGTATATGTTTCTTTCCGATGGGGTCGTGCTACAAGAGTTATTTTCTATTGATACTAATCAGAGCTGGGCGATAAGGATTACGATTACTTTATGATTACGATTGTAGTAATCTTAAAAAAAAATGTTAGATGTTAGATTACGATTGCAGTAATTGTAATTTTAAAAAATTTGAAATTACAATTACTGCAATCGTAATCTTAGCTCATTCGATGAACGATTACTGTAATTGTAATCCCATGTTTTTTTCATAAGGATTACAGTAATCGATTGCAAGGATTACTAATTAAAATTACAACTTCAATTAATGCAAGTGAAAACCACTGCTTTTTATATAAAGTGTGTTTTAATGAGAGAAAATGTACTTTTTTGTAGTTTTATTTTACAACATAATTTTACAACATTTCTATACGAAACAACATATTACACAAATTAATAAATAACTTCAATATTAACAATATAAAAATTTGTACATTAGAAACAAGGAAAAAATAGTTTATTAGGCGATAAAATGCACATTGTGTATTCAATTATTAAATGACTTCATTATTAGCTTTTAATAATACTAATTTTTCGAAGAAAAAGTCGGAAAGAGCATGACGACGTGGACTATTTATTATACCAGCGAAAGAAAACAATCTTTCTACCGGTGCAGACGAAGTAAGGGGCGTATTAAACTTCAAGGAAGCTTTTTTAAGCAAAGGATATTTCATGAATATCTCCCGACTAGTGTCAGCATCGTTTAGATACGCGTGAAGTTGTTGACTTATAATATTTGAACGATCACTTGTTCCGCTCTCGTTCCGGTCAGATAAATCGCAAGAAATTTCTAAAAAGATATGAATTCGTATTAGAAATTTGTTATTCAAGGCTGTGTTTATATTGAAAAGTACCGTCAAAATCGTAAAAATCTTCATCCAATTGCGATTCTTCACAATGGCTGTAAATATCGCCACCTTCCAGGGTTGTTTTTATTTCACGAATGACTAAATTATACACGTCTTGTTCGGAAATATTGGGCAGCCTGTTGCCAAACGTTTTAAACCACCGCATTTTCACATCAGGTAAAAGAACGGTCCCAACTATAGCATCACTTGCTTCCGTTGATAAAGTAAAAAACTTTACAAATCTTTCGTTCAGCTTACTTTCTAGACAAACTGCAGTTCCTTTCAAAAATTGAAGGCTGTCTCCTTGTGCCATTTTCTTCAGTTTGACACTCAATGAAACTAAAGATGGAATGAGACATCCAAAAAGCATATTTTTTTCTCTTTGTAGATAGTCCAGAGTTGAACTTATTGGTGACATTACTTTGCAGCATTCATGTAAATACTGTAAGTCACTCGAAGTCAATCTTGTTATTGCCAAAGAATCGCATAACGTGTCCAGCTTTTTTTCATGCACTAATATGCGAGAAACAGCATCAAATAAAGAATTCCATCTCGTTACCACTGGAACTATCAAAGCCGATCCCAAACAGTTTTTGATAATTTCCGAAGACTTTGGTCGATTGCTTTTCGTCCAAAGTGAATTGCATTTCTTGAAAGCCTTATTACAAATAAACAGAAGAAACAAATTAATATGTCGCATGAGACTGTCAAAAGCGAGGTTGCGAAGTAGGAAACGAAAGTTAATGAAAAAGTCTCTAACCTAACTTACCTCATCCGCTCACGGACACGCCCATTTTCAATAATAATATTTTTTTTTTAAAAGTAGGTTTAGGGTATTTCATAGTTGGCCGAGACCGACTTTATACTTTCTTTACTTGTTTCTTATAAAATGGACACCATTGTTGATAATGATAGTTTAGTACTATCCTGACTGTGTCTCTGATAAAGTTCTTTATTTGCTTGTAAAATTTTGTTGAAATCTGTTGAGGCTAGTAAGTTCAATGTATGACTGGCACAACGTTCATGTTTTGGCAGATAAGTAGTAACCTCATGGAACTGCGCCAAATCTTCTTCGACATCCGTATCATCAGCAACATCACCATCTGCTGAAACTACCATGGGTTGAACACCATATTCTTTGAATGCCTTGACGAAATTGGAACCGTTGTCTGTGACTGTAGCTACAACGTTTGAATGATCTAAATTGAAGTCGTTATTGACTTCTGTTATTAAGGGTGCTATTCGATCTGCTGAGTGTATACCACTAAACCTTCGACACGCCAGAGCCACTGATTTTCTTTGAAAATTATTGTCAAGCCAGTGACAAGTGTACCCCAAAAAGCTGCGATGGTTTGTTGACCAAATATCTGCTGTTGTACAAAAATTGTGTATTTTTGACATTTTGCTTTTAAGCCTTAGCATCATGTCGTTGTATTTTGAGTCTAATTTTGCCATAGCTACTTTCCGGCTCATCACTTTAAGTCCTGTGCCTTTGAACAGAGATTTAAAAGACTCTTTTTCGACAATAGATACTGGAGACGAAGTATCAATAATAAATGATAATACAAGTTCATCGAATCGCTTTTGCTTGTTTATTGCGCGATTGCGGGTTTTTGGCTTACTACTTTCATATTCTTTAAAAACATCTGGATGTGTGCGTCGAAGATGTGTAACAAAGTTAGAAGTAACCCAGTAACTTTAATAATCAAACTGCAAGTTGAACACTTAGCACTTGTTGTAACAACTTGTGAAGTTTCGTCGGTTACCTTAATAAAACAAACCAACGTTTCATTAATGTTTTTATTTTTTAAGGGCCCATTTAAGTTTTTTGTATTTATGCATACAACTCCAATTTATTTACAATAACTCTTAAGGAGATTTTACACCTTAAAAAAATTTTTTCAATAGTTAAAAGCCGTATAAGTTCAATAAAAAATAAAATATCATTTTAAAAAATTACACATATATTTTTGGTAAAAATTACACAAAAAACTTTTTTGCATTTAAAAAACATGGCAGTACTTTTATATGAGATAAAAATAATCGGAAAAAAATTTTTTTTTTGTGTAATTTGTGTAATCTTGTAGGATATCTTATTTTGTATTCAATTTATACGCTTTTTAAAATATTAAAAAAAATGTATTTTGAAGGTGTCACGTCCCCTTAAGAGACAATATTTCAACGATGTTATACATTCGGAAAATATAAAAAATGAAGTAAATTTTTTGCCGCCAAAAAACTTTAATGGGCTCTTAAACTATTTAAAAACTATAAAATGTAACTTACGTGCTTTAAATCACGGTAATACTCATTGTTGAAAAGAATCTTTTCTTCAAACAACTTGGATTTTTTCACAAGCATAGAGCCTCTGTCATCATGTTTTCGTTTCTTGCTGTGGGTATTTAACGAAAAGTCGGGGTCCATTATTTCATCATCTGCAGAAAAATCTGACTCTTCGGTAGAAAGGAAATTTGGAAAACTCATCGCAGTGGTTTTTTCAAAACTTTTCCTGACTGTTTTTAGCTCGCAATACACTACTTCTTTTACATTACACTTTCAAATACACTTTATATTCACATAAAAAGTTAAAGTCACAAATATAATTACTATTCACAAATTAACACAAATTAAACACACTATGAATCATTCACAAAATACTTTAAACGAAATTATTGAAATATTTTCACAAAATTAATAAACTTCAGTTGCTGAAAATTCCCGCTGAGTTCTCTCCTCTATCACAAAACAAAACTTACTTTTTAATGAATTGGTTCATTGCAATAGATCCATCATATGCAAAAATTTTTGAACATTGCTGATCAGTTGTAAAAACCGGTTGTGCTATAAATAAATTCAATCAGCATGTGCATCGGCTTTCTCAAATATGCAATACTTACCATGCGCTTAGCAACACATCAGCTGCTGTTGTGTAGTGACTATTTATTACAGTAACTAATTAAGCTAATATTGAGTTTTGTTAATATTTTAGAGTATAAACTTATACAATGGGGATTCTTATCACCATAAACATTCAGCATTAACATTTTTTTGTTGTTGTCTTTTTTTGTCATTTTGGTTTCATTGAAAACATTTAATGTATTGCATTGATGGTAGGCTTAACTTGTTAATCATTTTTCCTCATTGCAATAGTTTTACATATATAAAAAAAATAAACAATAGTGTTTTATAATACTAGTAAATAAAAGTAATCCTTGCAATCGATTACTGTAATCCTTACAAAAAAAACATGAGATTACAATTACAGTAATCGTTCATCGAATGAGCTTAGATTACGATTACAGTAATTGTAATTTAAACTTTTTTGAAATTACGATTACTGCATTCGTAATTTGAGATCACTCGATGAACGATTACAGTAATCCTAATTTAACAATTTTTGAAATTAGGATTAAAATAATCGTAATCCTTACCGTAATCAATTACATCTGTAATTCTTATCGCCCAGCTCTGCCGACAACCGACAACCGCTCCTATTCTGGACGTGTTCTCAGCGGATTTCTTCGAGAGAGGTCCGCCAACCGACAGCCGCTTTGGTTCTGTTCGGGCTCTAAAGAAGGATGTTCAATTAAAATCTCTTACTCAAGTTAATTTCAAACTGGCGATTTCTTATTCTCTTTATAATGAAATAATTAAACCAACGCTCTGGCCCGTAGATGTCAGAGTGAAAGATTTTAAGGTTTTTCAAAAAATGGAAAACCAACAAAAAACGCAATAGCTGAGCAGCTGAGTACTGTGGATAGTAATACGATTAATGTTTATTATCAGAACGTATCTGGATTGAGAACGAAGTCAAATGCTATTTTTGCGGTAACGGCTGATTGTGATTATGATGTTTTTGTTTTAAATGAGACTTGGCTAAATGCAAACTTCTTTAATGAGGAATATTTTGATCCTCACATCTACTAAAGTCGTAGCAGTCGCTTAGCACTAACGCATTTGCTAGCTAGCCACATAAATTGGTACCTTGTGAAGGCAATTTAGTTGAGTTGCTAGCTCCAATAGATTTTTCTAAAAACTATATAAGCAAAGATATAAAATAGGTTTTGTTATTTTAATTAAATGAGGATTCTACGTTTTGTCAATAAAATTACCAGATCTCAAACATTCAATTACAAAAAAATGTTAATATATTTTAGTTGAAATACAATATTTTATTGTATTCTTGGCGTTTTTGAACCAATCCTTTCTTTTTATTTATTTTCTTATCATAAGGAATAGCCTATCATAAGGAATATAACGTAAATTCCCTTTCTCTTATATCAAAAACTGCTTGATTGAGAATGAATCCTTGCCATTTTTAATATTAATGGCATACGCAAGATGTAGTGAAAATTTCTTGCGAGTAAAATTGGTTGATCCTTTTTTGAATGATACCACTACGGAAAAAATAAGTAGAACACTTAAATTGTTGTATTTTGGTCCAGAATAATTGGGAAACTTGATCATAATGTACAAAGGAAATTCCTCTATAAATCGGCCACTTTCGCAATTGTTATATAAAATTTCAACAACCTCACCTGTGGCCCATAGCACAGTCCTACTAATAGAAAAAGATTTTGACTCATTAATTTAAGTCTCAATTTTTGGCTTAAACCTCTTGCATCGTCGACGGAGACTGACAACGCTCGTGGGTGTGTAAAGCATTGATGATTATCACAGCATTGCCAACATTTTTCAGCTTCTTAATGTTGTATTCTTCAATTTCAGCGCTTTTTGTGATTATTCACGTTAAAAATTTTCAAAAATGTGTCTAAAAATGTACCGGAAGTTTACCGTTTACATACAATTTGACCACAAAGTAACAAATGATAACATTGATGTCACAAATGCGGTAAATGTGCGTCAAACGTGATCAACTGCCACACCAGAGGTCCCGGGTTCGAATTCCAGCTAGGCCATGATCCTACGCTTTGATCTTTCGCATTTGAAATTTTCTTTCATTAAGTAACACTGTGTGTAATTTTTTAAGTCATGGCAAAATTACCATATACGGACACCACTACGTGATAAAAGACTAAAAAAAAAAGACCCGTGTCTCCCAATTTTTCCCAAAGTCATGCACTTTTTTGTTTATGGGCCGCCAAAGATTTGGGGCCTCGGTATCATTTTCGCAAAAAAGTGATCATTTTCTCGGGCTCATATCTTGCAAACCGTTCAGAATTTCGATTTACTCTCTGAAGCAAAGTTGTAGCTCTTGTCATAAAGAACAAAAATTGCGAACATATAAAATCAAAAACTTCACCTTCCAGATCAAAATCGCAAAAAACTTAAAAAAATTCGATTTTTTTTTTACCTTTTTTCCCGTGTTCAGGTCCATAGGTAGCAAACCGTTCAAAATTCAAGGAAACAATCAACTACAAAAATTTACCTAAGATCTCAATAAACAAATTTCTAGAACATATAAACTTCCTAGAGATGATTCTTAACACTGTTTAGGTAGCACGCAAAAGTGAAAAAAGTGACGCGGTGAAATTTATATAAAGTGCTACAACATAATTCGTACACAACAGTGGCAACTGACAGTTTCAGTATGCAGTGTGAAAAAATTGATTTATTTTGCTACGTTTGCGGTCATCAAACCACAAAAAAAAACATCTACAAGATTTCAGAAGGAAAAGAATCTTTTAACTAGTGAATTCAAAAGAGCATATACATTGGTTTTCGACGAAGTGGACTTGACCGGTGAAAATTACACACCTAATACAGTGTGTCGCCAATGTTATAACAATCTCATGGCATGGTTGAGTGGAGGCAGAGGTACTATGAAGTATTGTAAGCCGGTAAACTGGATTAATCGCCCAGGTGATCATGATGCAACCAGTTGCTATGCATGCGTAAATTACACATGTCGTCTAAATCGACATGCTGAGAAGAACAAAATTTATAAAGCAACTGCAACAGCCACACTACCAGTGCTTGCACCTGAAAATTTTATATCACCAAGGCCGCCAACTCCAGATCGTACTACAGAATTTACAGCAATGAGTACAGCAAGTGGTGTTACTTATGAAGATCCATTTGATACCGCTTATGAGCCCCAACAGGGAAGAGATGGACCACAACTAATAACACAAATGGAAATGGATTTCATTGTGGCCATATTGGGATTATCGCAGCGACTTGCAATATTTTTGACAGCTTTTTTAAAGCAAAGAAAACTCACACATGCTAATGTTAACTCTACGGCGTACCGCAAACGACAAGCTGAATTTCAGATGCTCTACACTCTAAATGATGACAATTCGTTCGCTTACTGCAACGATATAAAAGCTTTGGTGGTAAAAATGGGAATGAACTACATCGCTAGTGAGTGGAGATTATTTATTGATGGTTCTGTTTCAAGCTTGAAAGCAGTGTTGTTGCATGTGCCGAACCGAAAACCTTCCATTCCGCTAGCAATGGGTATCAACATGAAAGAAAGCTATGAAACATTGAAAGATATAATGGAAAAAATCAAATATTACGAAAATAAATGGAAGATTTGCTGTGATTTGAAGATCATCAACATTTTGCAAGGGATCATCGATAAGGGCGGCTTCCCAAAATTCTTTTGTTTTCTTTGTAATTGGGATTCACGCTCACCTCTGAATCAATTCCAATGTAATTCGTGGAGGCCAAGAGGAAGTGTGGATGAACAAATACAACAACATAGACAGAAGAATGCACCTTTAATTGACAATACTCAAGACATCTTGCTGCCACCGCTCCACATAAAATTGGGAATTGTTAAAAAATTCATCAAAGTGGCCGTTGTAAATTGTCCAAACGCATTCGACTATTTGAAAAGCGTTTTCCCAAAGCGTAGCGATGACAAAATTAAAAAAGGTATTGTAGTAAATTTAAAACGAATTTTTGTTCACCTAATTGTACTATTTACACTATGTTAATGTTTTCTTTTCTGTCTTTATTTTTTGTTTTCATTTAACAGGCGTAGTTAATGGCCCTGACATTAGAAAGCTATTCAAGAGCAACTTTGATTCATCGCTTGATGAAAATCATTCAATGTCATGGATTTACCTTCAGCGTGTATGCACCAGAGTCTTGGGAGGGTTTTTTGCGATTTTGATCTTTAAGGTGAAGTTTTTTGATTTTATATGTTCGCAATTTTTGTTCTTTATGACAAGAGCTACAACTTTGCCTCAGAGAGTAAATCGAAATTCTGAACGGTTTGCAAGATATGAGCCCGAGAAAATGATCACTTTTTTGCGAAAATGATACCGAGGCCCCAAATCTTTGGCGGCCCATAAACAAAAAAGTGCATGACTTTGGGAAAAATTGGGAGACACGGGTCTTTTTTTTAGTCTTTTATCACGTAGTGGTGTCCGTATATGGTTATTTTTTTCGTGTTGCACTGTGTAATCAGCTGATATTGAAAACTCATCAATATTTATGACTAGGAGTCGTAGTTTGTGGATGAGATTGCCTTATTATTTGAATTGAATTGAATTGATTGCCTCTTCGCTCACATTAATCTACCACCCCATTTCGCACCAAAGCAGACTTGACTGAATAGGTATGACACCTAAAAACCTTGGTTCAAAGCTTAAAAAAAATGATAAGGTTATATATGTTATATTCTGAAGTACAAATCATACTCCATTATATGTGTCAAATTTAGTAAATTAGCCAATACAATAGAAAGCTTACGTTTTGTTATAAAATTGACGTTATTAATGCTATAGAACTTACAAAAAATAATAACTTTACATTAGGAAATAATTGTGTACAAATAAATGTACATGCTAAAATAATCAAAAATTATGAATAAAATCATAATATATATCAATCCATACAAGAACAAGTAAGTAACCTGTTCAATAATGCATTATCTACATTAGCGAAGATTGTCGAAAAAATATTCAACAATAATAAACATATTGGATTACAGGGGGTGCCGAATTAGTCAGGGGCCGGATTACCGGGGGTCCAGTGTAAAAATAAGATGAACGCTGATTGTTGATTAAAAATTTGATTTGTAGACAGTTCTTCTAATGATACTCTTAATAAACATTCCTTGAAAGTTTGTTGTTCTGTCCAATTTGCCTCATTATCTGGTTCATTACAAACACTTTCCTTATTTAATTTAGTATTGCTAATTGTTGTGTTAAATTGTTGTTTAAAGCAATGTGAACAAAAACCAAGACTCAACTTTCATCTCTATTCAAATGCTGAGTGCTCCCTCTTGATGCTTCTGAAAATACGAAACCGTCTTGTGCAGTTTTAATGAACTAAATGTTGACAATATTTAGAAACATTTCTAAGTCTATATTTCAATCCATGTCGCGATAAATATCACAATATCCTAGATCGTAGGACCTACAAATTAGAATATCGTGATATTGATCGCAACATGGATAGGAATAGGGATAAAACTGCTAAAGACGATTTTATAACATTTAATGGTTTTTTTTTTAATTATTTGAATTTAAATCTATTGGTGTTTTCGTTTCTACAAAAAAATGTTGCCCTACCACAGTGCAACATTTATTAAGTGTTGCACTCAACCCTAAAAAAGTGCAGGTTTTGAACACAAAACACTGCCCTGCTTACTCAATCAGCTGATATATTTGTGTGGGCCAAAAATAAAAAATTTGCTTTATTAAAAATATTATTTATAACCTTGTCTAACACACGCATTTCATAATATTTTCGTTTAAAGCAATCAGCTGACTTTCAGGGCAACATTCTCCCCTCAAAAAGTTTCGCAGGGCAAGAAATGTGCCATTTTTGCCCTATATAAATGTAACATTTTAAGAAACGAACACAGATTTTTTTCACCCGTTTGCACTTATTCAACAATCGAACACGAAAAAAGAAGAGGGCAATAAAAAGGTAACATTTTTTGGTAGAAACGAAAACACCATAAGTTATAGTCATGAATTGATAGAATCTGATAATGGTTTGATGAGTTGGTGTTAAAATCAGCACATTCTTAGAGGAAGCAATGAAAGCTAATAAGCCTACCAGTCACCAAATAATGAAAAATTGAAAAAATTGCAAATTTATTTTATTTTACAGGGTTTACCAACACATGCAAATAAAAACATTACTTACTTACTTATCTGGCGCTTACAACCGAAGGTCGGTTTTGGCCTCGTATAAGAAATTGCGCCAGCCATTTCTGTTTTGCGCTTGCTGGCGCCAGTTGGAAACACCAAGTGTAGTCAGGTTATCCAACACCTGATCCTTCCAACGAAGATGTGGGCGTCCTCTTCTGCGTTGACCACCACCGGGCACCGAATCGAATATTTTTTTCGCTGGAGCGTCGTTTTCCATTCGCTCAACATGACCTAGCCAGCGGAGCCGCTCGATTTTAATACGCTTAACTATGTCGATGTCAGCGTACAGCTCATACAGCTCATGGTTCCATCGAATTCGGTACTCGCCATTGACGCAGATTGGACCGAAGATCTTACGAAGGATCTTTCTCTTGAAGGTTCCCAAAGTCTTTTCATCAGAACTGCTCAACGTCCAGGTTTGTGCTGCATATAATAGGACGGGCATGATTAGTGACTTATAGAGTGTGAGTTTTGTTCGTCGAGAAAGGGCTCTGCTTCTCAATTGCATACTCAGCCCAAAGTAACACCTGTTGGCAAGAGTTATCCTTCGCTTTATCTCAATACTGACATCGTTGAAAGAGTTTACACTGGATCCCAGGTAGACGAAGTCCTTAACAACCTCGAAGGAGATGTTGTCAACAGTGACGTGGTTGCCAAGACGCTGGGACTGTTTATTTGTTGACACTAGGTATTTCGTCTTATCTGCGTTCACTACAAGACCCATTCGACTCGACTCTTTCGCTAACCTGGAGAATGCTGCGCTGACTTCGCGCGTATTATGGCCAATGATATCGATATCATCAGCATACGCCAGCAGCATAATACTTTTGTAGAATATCGTGCCACTGCGTCTCAAATCAGCAGCTCGGATGATCTTCTCCATCATTAGGTTGAAAAAGTCGCACGATAAGGAATCACCTTGTCTGAAACCTCGTTTGGTATCGAATGGAGGAGTGAGGTCCTTCCCGATTTTAACTGTGCTGCTGGTGTTGCTCAGTGTCATTCTGCAAGGCGGATGAGCTTTGCAGGAATGCCAAATTCAGACATGGTGGAATATAGATGATTCCTTATTGGACTGTCGAAGGCGGCTTTGTAATCGACAAAAAGATGGTGTGTGTCGATTTGTTTTTCTAGGGTCTTCTCCAAGATTTGTCGTAGCGTAAATATCTGGTCTATGGTGGATTTACCAGGTCTGAAGCCACACTGATAAGGTCCAATCAGTTGGTTTACTATGGGCTTCAGTCTTTCACATAGTACGCTCGACAGGACCTTATATGCGATATTCAGAAGGCTTATCCCACGGTAGTTGGCGCAAATTGTGGGATCGCCTTTTTTGTGGATTGGGCAGAGCACACTGAGGTTCCAATCGGTTGGAATGCGTTCTTCTTTTGCGCGCATATACCGTCGATCGGGGGAGTGCTTTCTTGAAGCAGGAGTGAGAGTCGAGTAGCGAAGTCTTCGGCTGTTTGCTTTGATTGCAGCTTTTCGACGTCTAGCTTTCTCTGTGCTGGATTGGCTGCGACAAGATAATGATCCGAGTCTATATTGGCACCACGGATCGTGCGTACATCTAAAACACTGGAAGAGTGCCTTCCGTCAATCAAAACGTGATCAATTTGGTTGCTCGTCTTTTGATCAGGAGACAGCCAAGTTGCTTTATGAATATTGAGATGCTTGAATCTAGTGCTACTAACGACCATGTTTCGCGCTGCGGCAAAGTCAATCAGCCTCATTCCGTTATCGGAGGTATTGTCTTGGAGGCTGAACTTTCCGACTGTTAGACCAAAGATATTTTCTTTTCCCACCTTGGCGTTGAAGTCACCAAGCTCGATTTTTATGTCGTGGCGGGGGCTGCGCTCATAGGCCTCTTCAAGGCGCTCGTAGAAGCTGTCTTTGGTCTCATCGTCCTTATCTTCTGTCGGAGCGTGCGCACAAATCAGGCTTATGTTGAAAAATCTTGCCTTGACACGGATTATGGCAAGTCGTTCGTTCACAGGTGTGAATCGCAGAACATGATGTCGTAGTCGCTTGCCAACCACGAATCCGCATCCAAATTCGTGCTTCTCCGCATGGCCGCTGTAGTAGATATCACAGGATGCTTGCCGTGAGCAACCCTGTCCCTTGCATCGCATTTCTTGGATTGCAGTGATATCAGCTTTGTATCTTTCTAAGATATCTATCAGTTGGATAGGGGCATCATCCCAATTAAGGGTTCGGACGTTCCAGGTGCATATCCGTAAATCATTGTCAGTTTTTCATTTGCGGTAGTCGTCATCAGATTTGGGGATAATTTTTATCTTTTTTCTGGTCGTTTTCATTGAAATTTGTTTTTACGTGGTGGGCTTCAAACCCAACGCACAACCCTTTAAAGGCAGGGGGAGCCCGCCGCTCAGATTAGCCGTCAAACTAACGGTTGCCAGTTTGCCGTTTCTAGAGGACACCACGCAGAGGTTTGAGTCGACTTGAGACGAGTTCGACATGGATAATGCTGGCCTCACCAGGTTGAGGCAGTCAGACACGTTGCCATGTGAAGATCGCCCCCTTGACCCTTACGCGTTGCCTTGTGAGGATCGTCCTCCTCACAAGGCATTAATAAAAATAATTAAACATTAAACAATTTAATTTTAATGTATTTGCATCCATTTACAAACTTCAGCATAGCAGTTATTTATTTTAGTTAGTAATAAACAGCTGTTGCAGCGAACAACATTCGCCTTAATGTTTTTGTTGTTGTTGTTGTTCCATGCTCTTCGGTTATTTATAGCGAGCGAGCGAAGCGAACGACGGATACATACAGAAGCAGGCAAGCAACAAACTGAATTAAGGTCAGGTTACACCAAACAATTTTCAAAAAATCGAAAATTTTTTTTCTTCATAAACTGCTAGAAAATACAGAAAATGCTTTTAGATGATTCGTTTTCGAGAAATCGTGACACCCATTACGGAATCGAAAAATTTTAGCAGCAGTTTCCAGAGCCACCTTAATGAAAAGAAAAAAAAAAAACAAACATTTTTTCCAGTGGCTAAATATGTATACTTTTATCGTGTAAGAAGTTTAGTTTCCAAATATTTTTTAAACAATAAATAAACATTCTTGGAAAAAGTACGTTTTTTGGTGTAACCTGGCCTTAAACGAATATGTATCAAGCAAAAAAAGATATGGAAATATTTTTTTCAATAAATTTCTAAACTAAACAGAATTTCCAAATTTAGGTTTCGTCCGCATATAAGTTAAGATCCGTAGAACAGTTTAGAAAAAGAAATATTAAAATCGGTCAACCCATTTCAGAGTTCTGCTCCTTTAAACATTCTTCATGCAAGTTGTTCCATGGTAGCTTCGCTCCAATAATGTCTATCGGAAAGATCGGGATAGCAGTACTACTGGACGTCATCGAGGTGGTGGTGTACAAATTGCAGTCAAGCGAATTTTTACTTCTACGAATATTGCATTAGCTAATGCTGACCTAGCTCTTGATCAGCTTTGTGTGTCAATTAAAGGATTGTCTGATGACCTCGTCATTTGCACTTCTTACATTCTACCATGTAGTTCGTTTCTGCATTATAAAGCGCACGCTGACAATGTTTCAACTCTTGTAGCTGACTTTCTACGTAATGAACAATTAATTGTACTTGGTGACTTCAATCTTCCCAATGTGCCTTGGTTTAAGCAACAAGCTGACTCATATCTTTCACCTTCTAACATTTCAAGTAATGTCGAAATGTATCTCATTGATAACTTTCTTGATCTTGGATTATTTCAAATTAATTCTTGCTTTAACTTATTGAATAGACTTTTAGATTTAGTATTCTGTTCTAGTAGTATTAATTATAGATTATTTCAATCAAATTTTCCTATCTCAGTAGTTAGTGCGCACCACGTTCCATTAGATATCCGAATTTCATTTTATAAATATCTTTCATTAATTAATCATGGTGAAGATACGAATTTTAATTTTAAAGCGTGCAATTTTGAAGATATTAAATTTGCTCTTTCCACTATAAACTGGGACTGTGTGTTTCACTTTTTGGACACAGCTTCATGTTTTAGTAACTTTAACGCTATAATTTCTGAAGTATGTCATAATCACATTCCAAAATTCAAACCAAGTATTTATAAAGTGCCATGACACACGAGGATTAAAAATATTGAAAAATCTTCGTTCTAAATTTTATAAAAAATTTTCAATGTCCAAACAATTTTGTTATTTTTCTTTATATAGGCACTATATGCGGGAATATAACTTTCCTGATAGGTATTTGTATAGGCAATATATTTTAAAATTTGAAAATAATATTAAATCAAACCCAAAATCATTTTGGCGCTATGTTAAGTCGAAAAGAGGTTCATCAAATATTCCTTTGTGAATGTTCTTAAACAATACGGTATCTGATAATGCCCAGTTTACTGCTAATCTTTTTGCTGATTTTTTGACGTGACGAAGTTACGTTGTACAGATCAAGTTTCCAAAAAAGTTGAAAAATGACTTTTTTAAAAATTCATCTGCGTTGCATTGAATTGTTACTCGCTGAGTATAATAGGTATGATTAAAAAAATGGTATGACGGTAAAGGTTAATTCTTTGACTTCATTATAAAAACAAAACAAAAATTCAAAACATCATCGGGTCGCAGGGGGAACTGTTTAAGTAACACAACTGAAAATTTGTTACATGGAATTATTACTCGCTGAGTATTAGTGCTAGGATTAAAAATACGATACGCCAATAAAGGCCTACTGTAAGCCCTCACAACAAAATTAGACAAAAAATTTCTGTCGCCATGGGGACGCTGAGAGAGACGCTCAAAGATCGATAACGCAACATTCATGCAGCGGTGTTGCATTGAATTTTTACTCAATGAATATATAACCTACGATAAAAGTTTAAAAAGGAAAAAGAAGGTTTTATAAATGGCTTTACGACAAAAATAAATAAAAAAATTTCGGCGTCGTCAGGTCGTGAATATAGCAGCTTATGTAACAGAAATGTAATATCGTTGCATGGAATTATTACTCACTCAGGAAGAGTCCTACGGTAAATTTTGTTTTACGACAGCAGGGATGTGTTATTACGCTTCACAACTAAATTACAAAAAAAATTCTTGTTGTCATGATTTCAGGGATGCAATCACATAATGCAGTAAAAATGCTACAGCCATGAAAGAACGTTGCATGGATTTTTAACTCTGTGACTACTGGTGCAACGGTAAATTTTAAGGAACGAAAACGAAGGTGAGGTCTTCGGGCCTTCGAGGTCTATGACAAAAATAAAAAAAAAATTAAGGGCGTGTCAAAGACCCTCAGGGAACCGCCTAATGTGACGCATATGCATCACTTTTGCTGGATTAATTGAAATTAGAGCACAAGCAATGGGGAAGCAAAAAAAAAGCTAAAAGAAAAGCACCAACTGCAACTCCAACACCAACACCAACACAAACACCCACACCAACACCAACCTCAACCTCAACACCAACACCAACACCAACACCAACCCCAACACCAACATCAACATCAACATCAACATCAACATCATCAACATCAACATCAACATCAACATCAACATCAACATCAACATCAACATCAACATCAACATCAACATCAACATCAACATCAACATCAATATCAACATCAACATCAACATCAACATCAACATCAACATCAACATCAACATCAACATCAACATCAACATCAACATCAACATCAACATCAACATCAACATCAACATCAACATCAACATCAACATCAACATCAACATCAACATAAACATCATCATCAACATCAACATCAACATCAACATCAACATCGACATCAACATCAACATCAACATCAACATCAACATCCACATCAACATCAACATCAACATCAACATCAACATCAACATCAACATCAACATCAACATCAACATCAACATCAACATCAACATCAACATCAACATCAACATCAACATCAACATCAACATCAACATCAGCATCAACATCAACATCAACATCAACATCAACATCAACATCAGCATCAACATCAACATCAACATCCACATCAACATCAACATCAACATCAACATCAACATCAACATCAACATCAACATTAACATCAACATCAACATCAACATCAACATCAGCAACAACAACAACAGCAACAAGAAACTTCGTCACGTCAAAACCTACGGGTGTGTCTACGGCACAGCCAACTCTTTTTTTTATTACTTTTAATCGTTATTATTTTTTGATTATTTGTAATTGTAATCATGTGATTACGATTACAAACAGAAAAGAATCGTACTTAAGCAATTATTTTACCTTTTTGAAAAAAAGAATCGAATAAATAATGATTACTCGTCGTAACAGCTATGGTCCAAAGTAGAATTTTTTAATCCAAATGGAACCCTGCACTTCCCTCAAAGCAGTTGTGGAGAAACTTTAAAGGTATTGGCATTTGTAAAAAAGACTCTGAATCCGTCGCTTAGATCCAAACCAATTAAATGATTATTTTGTTGCTGCATGTAAATCCAACCAAATTCACACCAATGATGATGGTAGTACGGCTACAATATTTCAAAACGAATTTCAATTTGGTGCAGTGAATGAAGTAGTTGTTGTTCGTTGCATAAGGAAAATTAAATCTAGTGCATCTGGTAAAGATGAGGTTTCTGGAATTTCAATTAGGTTTATAAAACTTATTCTACCACGTCCTTAGTCCAATTATCCACATCATCAACCACTGTTTTACCACCTCATGTTATCCGCAAATTTGGAAGGTAGCGACTATAATTCCTGGAGCAAAAAATGTTATTGCGTGGAACCCTTACGATTTTTGTCCAATAAGTCTGTTGTCCTCGGTGACCAAGATATGTGAGTCGTTAATGGCGTAGCAGATATCCCATCACTTAAGTGTATTTAACCTCATGTCACATCATCAGTCTGGTTTTCGCCCGGGTCACAGCTGTTCCACTGCTGTGGTCAAAATACTCAATGACATAAGAGTACCTTTTAATAAGGACGAATTAACATTGCTCTGCTTGTTAGATTTTTCCAAAGCGTTCGATACCGTCAATCACCCTATTCTCTGCAGGAAACTTGCTCTAAATTTTCGTATTTGAAAGTACTTGGTAGGTACTTCTCTTGGTAGGTACTCTCAAAGAGTACGTGTGGGTCAAAATTTTCTATGTACT
Source organism: Pherbina coryleti (assembly GCA_943735915.1). Lineage (NCBI taxonomy): Eukaryota > Metazoa > Arthropoda > Insecta > Diptera > Sciomyzidae > Pherbina > Pherbina coryleti. Next base: position 143,331,218 of record OX030950.1, on the reverse strand, counting down.
AGTGGAGTACCTCAAGGCTCAGTTCTTGGTCCTCTGCTGTTTACTATATTTATTAACGATATTTTCAGCAAATGCCACCATGTTACTTTGCATGCATAGGCTGATGACCTCCAGTTGTACTTGTCCAGGCCGTTGGGCCTAGTTGAAGATCTATGTGCTAGGATTAATAAGGACTTAACTGCGGTATATACTTGGGCGGATGAAAACATGCTAATGCTGAACCCCCTTAAATCATATGTTCTGCCAATATCTAAAAAACCATTTTATCATGAGGATTTACCAGCAATTCTTTTGAACAACGTACATCTGAAACTGGTTAGTACTGTCACTAATCTTGGTTTTCGAATTAACTCATCTTTATCATGCTGTGATCACATTAATTCTTGTATAAAAAAAGTATACTATGTGCTCCGTAATCTATGAATGACATCAAGTTTTGTCCCCATTGAAACTAGGAAAAAACTGGTATTGCAGTTGTTGATGCTTATAATAACTTACTCTGAAGTCGTGTATTGCAATCTTGATTCACGGTCTTTCCACAAGCTTCTGGTGGTCTTTTATAATTGTGCTCGATATGTATATGGCCTAAGAAAATTCGATCATATCTCCATTTATAGCAAAAAGCTACTTGGCTGCTACTTACTTAAATACCTTGAAGCGAGACATTGCATTTTTCTTCACACTCGTAGTCCTACGTATATTTTTGAAAAAATAAAATTTTGCAGATCCAACAGAAGAATGAACCTCGTGGTGGATAAGAAACACTATATTTTTAAAGTGAAACTTCTTAAGGCGCGATGGGAGTAAAACTGATGAATCAATTCGCCGATAAAACACTTCGCCGGGAAACGCTTCGCGTGTTTTTAACATAGTGTTACGCAAAATTTAATAATTATAATATAGTATGGACTAAACCTCTGCACGAATGCACTCGTTGGCGAAGTAATTATTTCTACCATTGATAAATAGAAATTTTATTTTTACGAATTCGGCCCAGGGCGAACACTAGGTAAAAATTGGTCTCTGAATCCGAAATCGTTGTCAGAATTTTAAAATTATAAAATTTTTAACAATAGGTTTGCCACCTTATAATGTGTTTTTTACGAGTTTTAAACATTATCTAACAGTTTTAGGGGGTTGCTGATTTGGAATTTGATTTCAGAATTTTAAAATTTAATATACACGCAAAGAAATTTTTCGTTTACCACAACTGAAAAATTCACCAACTATACTTCGTTTGCGAGCTGTATTCAGTTCCGAATATTCAGTTGTCACAACTTAAAAATATATCTTATATATATAAACCGCAAGCTATTTTGGTCATTATTATTTATTATATTAATAATCTTTCTCATTATGTCCGTCCGTCTTCTTATGGATTCCACCTCTGTTGATATCTTCGTCCGCGTATTAAGCAAACTACCAATTTCCTTATATAGTAACAATTTGTCCAAAAAGTAACTCTAAACTATAAGCGTTATGTTTATACAACGAAGGGAAAAATAAACAAAATTTTCAGTTGGGAAAAACGAAGTTTTCAATTGCTGCAAGTTAAAAATCACTCGCGTTTATGACAAACGAAATTCATTTCCTGCAACTAAATGACTCGTTTCTCACAACTGAAAATTTTGTTTATTTTTCGTTCAACGTTTATGACAACTGTTGAAACGTTTGCAATAAACGATTTCAAGCACGACAAACGAAGTTCGTTTGCGGCAAACTGGCGATAAACGTTTTTTTTTCTTTGCGTGTAGTTAATAGGGTTGCCACCTATTTTTTTTTAGTTTTTACGAATTTGGTGCTGGAGCGGATACCAGGTAAAAATGGGTCGCTGAATCCGAATCCGTTGTCAGAATTTCAAAATTATGAATTTTTCAAAAATAGAGTTGCCACCTAATAATAATTTTGATATTCTGATTCAGCGACCCATTTTTACCTAGTGTTCGCCCCCAGCACCGAATTCCTAAAAATCAAAAATTAGGTGGAAACCCTATCAGCCATCTTAAATTTTAAAATTCAGACATCAGATTCGAAATCAGCGACCCCCTAAAACTGTTACATAATGTTTAAAACTTTTAAAAAAGCATTATTAGGTGCCAACCTTATTGTGAAAATATCATACTTTTAAAATTCTGACATCAAATTCGGATTCAGCGACCCATTTTTACCTAGTGTTCACCCCAGCACCGAATTTTTTAAACTACATAAATTTAGGTGGGAACCCATCTTTAATTTTAAAATTCTGAAATCAAAGAATTCCCAAAAACTGTTCCCGCAAAAACTGCTAAGCACGAAATCTTAATACGCTTAAGTTTTTCCTACACTTCATTGAATTATTTGGATCAGAGCCACACCCATTTAGAAGAATATCACCAAGTAGGAACTCCATATTGAGTTTCAATGTTATACGGCATTTACTTCCAAAGCTATTCAATATAAAAACTTTGAATTGTATGTGTGGTGCCACGCCCCCTTGTCATTCAATTTTTCCAGTCGAAGAAGACGACTAAATAGGAAGTTCCTACCGAGTTTCAATCATTTGTGTCTTATAGTTCGAAAGTTATACCGAAAACTTGGGCTGCTGAAAAATGCCAAACCCCTCTTTCAATGCCCATTAAATGCTACCAGTGGAATGGTACGTGCGATTTGAGGTCGAATACCGATTTCCGAGGCTGTGTGAACTATAACTCGAAAGCTATTTGATATTGCAAATTTGGGTTGTATGGTATGTGCCACGCCCAGCATAGATATTCGGTGCACTCCTTCTCCCTAATCTCATTGATGTAAAAAAAATAATCAAAATCGGTTGGGAAACATGGAAGAAAATGGTTCTTAGCTGTTTTGCCTACGCCTGTTTTATATATATATATAGAATATCATTAGAAACGGAAAAAATGCATTTTCATACTAAACAAATAAGTCTCCAATTATAATTTGAATAATTAATGAGAAAATCCTTTTTTTTTGCTTTTTAAGTATGTCTCTAATAAATCAGTACAAGAAAATGTAGAATATGAAACCTAACATAAAGAACACAACATAACTCGAAGTGTTCTGCTGTTGTTTACATTAATTCCCAGTTAATGCATTCTTCTTTGTCGAATCGTGCATAACATTGCTTCGGTTTTCGTTTGTTTTTGTTCTGCTCAAGTGACGAGTGCTCTCGGCAGTGTTATGCTTGATTTCATTGATGAGAGTAAAACATAGCATACGCTTGGATCACAAACGAGTGTTTTGAAACGCATTTCAAGCGCAGTCGTGCAGGGGCTTAGTATGGACACAGTAGCTTTTCAACTGTATGGTTCATACATGGAGTAATTATAATATTGCCATAAAAATCCAAAGCATATGGAGCATGTCTTTGATATTCATATTGAAAACATCGACCTAAAACAAAAAGACAAACACCGACTGCTGCTAAGTAACAGAGTTGTAATGTAAAACATTTTAAAGTTTTAAAGATTTCAAACTATTGACATCAACAAAAGAGTACACAGACTATATTTCTGTATTGCATTTATTTTCCTTATATCTTGATTTTTTGATACAAAATTCTACATACCACATAGTTTTATGATAGATATTAACCCTCTCCAGCCCTCCCTTAAAGCCCCGCTGTTCAGGTGTCGGGAATAAATATACAAAAATTATAAAATTTGTATTTGAGCCCCCCCTAAAGAGTGGTCGGAGCGAATAGGTCCCCAAGAGAATTATGTTCCTTTTGGAAAATTAATGGGGGTCGGATATACATTTTAACCCTCTTTGGCCCTCCCTTTAAGCCCCCTGTTCAGGTGTAGGGAATCACAAAATGGAATCACACAAAAATTATAAAATTTGTATGGAAGCCCCCTAAGGAGTGGTCGGAGGGAATAGATCCTCAATGGAAAAATTTTACTTTTGCAAAAGTAATGGAGGTCGGTTATACATATTAAACCTCTCCGGCCCTCCCTTAAAGCCCTCCCCTGTTCAGGTGTAGGGAGTAAATATACAAAAAATTATAATATGTTATTTGTATGGGAGTCCCCTAAGGAGTGGTCGAAGGGAATAGGCCCCCAACGGAAGAAATGTCCTTATGCGAAAGTAATGGGGGTCGGTCATACATATTAACCCTCTCCGGCCCTCTCTTTAAGCCCCCTGTTCAGGTGTAGTGAATAAAAATTGACATGTGCCAGCAACAAAGCTGTGTGATGTTTTGAGTTTTATGTTTGAGGAAAAAAAATAAAACTAGCAAATGATTTTTATTTTTGAGCGTAAAATATAAATTGAGAAAAAAACTTTTATTTCTAAACGAAAATATATAAAATGAAAAACAATTTTTATTCTTGAGCAAAACAATAAAACTCAAAAATAATTCTTATTCTTGAACAGAAAAATAAAAATCAAAAACTAACTTTTATTTCTGATCAAAACAATAAAAATCGTGAGATAATTTTTATTGTTGAGCAATAAAATAAAAATCTAAAATAATAATTCAACTTTTAGTTTTTTTATATCGCTTGTAATAATTACGATTCCTGATTAAAACAGATTTAATTTACTCTTGCCATTATATGAAAAGGGACTTCTTTAGTACGACTACTTTTTTGGGTTAAAGTTTCACTTTTACCGCGCCACACACATATCTTTTGTTTATCGACATTTCTAACAAAGTTCTGACCACATTCCTCCCGTAAGATCTTAAGATCATGGAAGTCTTACCAGGCTTCTGTGCAGTTGCTGTTAAACTCTGGGATGTAAATGAGTATAGAAGTTGTGCCTTTTAATTTTTTTTTTTTTTCCCCAAAACATTATGGTATCTGTCTCATTTTGGGAATGCCCTTGAATTAGAATTTATGTGTTATACTTCTGTGGCATCCGTGGCGTAGTTGGTAAAAGTGGGTGGCCTCTATGTCAACAAACCTGGAGACCCGGGTTCGAATCCCAGCAGATACAGAAAATTATTTGAATTAAACCAGCGCAGGCCACTTCATAGCTCAATGAGCTCTCTGTGAGCGTAACTTTTCACATGTACACAAAGCTCACAACCAGTGTTGCCATATTTTTTTTAAAAAAAACTTTAATTTCCAGAAAAAAAAAACTTGTTTTTTGGTGAAAAAACTTTATATTAAAAATTAGTTAAAACGTGTATTTTTAAAATGTGTGCTTTAAAATTTTTGGCAATTCGCTTTGTTCGCTCGTTGTCCCGTTATTTTGGCCACTTCGTTTCTCAAGAAAATACGAAAGACTTGATCGTCAACTCTGAATATATGTAAACTAAAGCGTAAAGTTTAAAAAGGAATCCCAAAAATTGACCTCCAAGACTCGACGAAGGAAAACCGAGACAAAAGAACAGAAGCAATGACAGCAACAATAATAGCAACAGCGCTGCCATAAAAATAAACTTTGAAAAGGAGTGAAAATTGGTAGTAGCAGCTTCAAATGATACTTATGTTTTTGTAGTAACATACAATTTAGTTTATCTATTTGATTCATAGATTCACTAAAATAGAAAGCATCGTTTTAAGGGGGAAATATACCCAGAACTTTTTTTTTCAAAAAATTTTTTATATTTTCTTAAAGCTTTAGGTCTCAAGAATATGTGGTGAAAATTTTAAGTCAATATCTCAAAAAATAACAAAGTTATAGCCTAGTGAGTAAACCGCCTTCTAGAGCGCGTAGTGCTGGCCCTTATTTTCAAACGCGTTTTTCTCGAAACCATGTTTTCAAAGTCGGTGACCAAGATTTCTCGAAGCTCAGTGAACCGATCGTTTTGATTTTTTTGCAGGCTTGTTTTATTTATAATAATCTCGTACTTGTCATAGGATTTTTTTTTCGTAGCTTCATTCATTTTTTATAGGCAAAATAATGACAAATTTTTGGTCGAAAATCGTTAATTTACGTTCGGAAGTCCGCCATTTTGTAAAAAATCAATATTTTCAAAAACGGCTATGACAAGTACGAGTTTTAAGTATCTAGTTTAGTAATATATTTCATTTTTTTGTTTCAGTTGAATTTAGGAGGAGCAATCTTGGTCACCGCATTTTCATAGAGCTCTACAAAAAATGCTGTATCTACCTTAATATTATTTTTTTTTTTAATTAAAAAAACACTAAACATACTCTTGAATGTGTATATTTAAAGGTAAGAAAACTCTCATTTAAAAATATCCCTTAGGTTTCCTTAAAAAAATGCACAAACATGACCTTTTTTCGGCCGCTGTGTATATTTCCCCCCTTAATCGTAAAAACTTGAAAAACTGGGTAAAATAAAATAAAACTTTATTTTTTTAGGGAAAAACTTGAAAACTTTCTACCCTCTCAAAAAACTGGCAAAACAAGTTTTATCTGCCCACATGGCAACACTGCTCACAACAGAAAAGAATATAATTCAGTCGTTCGCAGACGGTGATGCTGTGAGGATCTATGTCACTTTGCGCTGCATATTTTATGTACACTCTTAAAAATACCAACCTATTGATTTATAGATTCATAATAGCTATGCATATATTTCTATATTTAAGAGAATTTCATATTATTCGCTTATAAGAAGGTTTCGTATAAATCAACAATACAATTGCCTTTCATGATTCTTTTTATTACTCATTCATAGTCTTCTATTAATTTTTTTAATAATTAATTTTTTGATTACTTTCTAACTTACTTATTTTATTTACTTAGTTATTATTTACTTTATTTTTTAATATTTATTTTAATTGTTGGTACGCTCAGAAAAAAGTCTCTCGGAATATGATAAAAAATGCATCATATTTAGACAAAAATGGTATAGAGTTTGCTCCAGAAAATGCTTTTAGAGAAAATGTGATTCCAAAAATTTCCTAATAATGGTAAAAAGCTTCCATGAAAAAGATGAAATATATAGGAAAAATATATCGTTTTTAGAGAAGAAAACTTTTATTTTTGAGAAAGGATTTGTTTTTATTGAAGAAAATATTTCGCATAGTGAATTGTTTATCTACAATAGAGAAAACATTTCATTTTCTACAAATTTTTATCTATAAATGAGAATTTTTTAGTGCGACAAAAATACTTGTCATTATTAGAGACTTAAATTATTTTCATTTCCGACAAGTTAAGAAATATTTCTTCGAATATGTGAAAATTTATTCTTATTTCAGGAAATTTCATTTGAAAAAGAGAAAATTGTTATTATCAAAAATAGAGATTTTTTCACAAAAGGATAGGGGTTTTTTTCTGAGTGTATATATTAAGATTTTATAATATTAAGATAATTATTCGTATATTTTAAGGTATCATATAATTCATCCATATTACCCATTACGATTCCTTGCATTATTCATTCAAATGACTTGTATTAATTAATTTCATAGAAGAAATAATGAAGAATATCGATGGCTAAAAATAAAAACATAAATTAGAAAATAAAAACATAAAGTAGAAAATAAAAACTTGCAAACCTAAATAATTGTGACAACTATTTCGCTGAGTGTGCGCGATTCGAGAGCACACTAATACTAAGAAGGTAAAATAAAATGTGACTGTGTTAGAATGCCCAGCCCTGAATTAAAATGATTTTTCTGTACGGCCGCCACCTCTCTGCAGACAATGGCAAACCTCAGAGAGTAATCAAAATGCCATGTAAAGCTTCTTGAGAACAAGAACATTCTGTTCATCGCCGTTCGGAGTCGGAGTTAAACCTGTAGGTCCGGTCTGGGTCAATTGTGTACAAACTTAATAACACGCACAACACAATTGATCATAAGAAGCTAGGTCAAAGTCCTTTCAAGGGCTGAAATGACTATTTATTTATTTTTACTTCTAGTTTTATACTTTTGCACCGTGAAAAATGATTCCAAATCGAAAAAAACACGGCCAAAACCTCAAGGTGTTGTCTAATCTGCATGAAAATTATGGTTTTTAAGTTTTTGGGGTCCATGAATCTGAAGTCAAAAATTTAAAATTCAAAATGGCGGCCATAAACATGCTCATTTTTATAATAACTATATATTTTGCATTTCAAATTTGGTGCCCCGATAGGTTTCCGGGGTCGCTGATCACGAATTTGAAGTCAAAAATTCGAAATTCAAAACGGCGGCTTTTATAATAAATTCGAAATTCAAATTGGCGGCCATGAACTAATTTTTTGTTTTCTTTATTATCAATATTTTTTTATTTGTTTTGTATATTATCAATATCTGTAATTTTACTATGCATAAGTATTCTTTTAATTTTTACAAACATTTTATTTAAGCTATAAAGTTAAGGCTATTAAATAATAAAGTTTAAAAATATGCGTGAAAAAATGCAAAACGCAGCCGATCGCACACAAATTAAAGTGAAAACAAGTGCCTACACCGATAAAAAACTTATGCAAAATTAATAAAAAACCTAGTTTAATTCATACAATGGCTTTGGCAGTTTTCAGGCTCCTAAGTTTTTGGTCAAAACAACTAAGTTTTACATGTTAACTTACCGATATTGATTTGGATGATAAATTAATGAAGTATTTTGTTATTAACACATTAGCTTCGACAATATATATGAACGTGCTTGCTTATTCTGCCAAACATAGTGTTCAAGTTTTCAACAAAAAACATTGTTGAACTATCAAAGTTAAATAGATAAATAAATTACAGATACAGGGAGAAGTATAAAATATACGTCTACTTAGGTAAATTACTGTATGTATATTGTTTTTGTAAAAAAAATTTCGAAAGACAAGTATGAAATGTACTTATACATAGGTAAAATTTTGTATATTGCTGTTGTGCAAAATTACCCAAGCACTTAGGTGAAACTTCTAAGCAAAATGAACCAAAAATTTTCATTATTATTAAGGAAACCCTGTTCTATTTAATGTAAATAAACATACATTTACAAAGTTTACAACGTAGATTTACAAAGTAAAAAAAATTATGCATTTAGATCGCTTATAAATATATCTAATACATCGAACTGCACCTTTGCTAAACATCTAGGCTATATTATTTTCATTACAAAAACTAAATGAGAACTATAACAAACCGGGAGTATTCAGCGATAAATTTTGCTCATACCATTTTGATGAAGTGTCAAAGTTTTCGGTGGTTTACCTACACTATTGGTTAAAATGTTATATGCTTGGCTTTGGTGAATCAAAAATTTTTTATTGGCAGGGTATTGAAGTATGTGCTTTCAAAGCAATGTATGAAACAATATATTACTTTGGTGAATAACCATAAGTTTCTAATTTACATACAATTTTCTTTACCCAAGCCGACTTAGGTGCTTTTACTATTGCTTTTTTTCTCGGTGTACGTTAAAATTCCATGCAACGCATTGAAATTTTTGTTGCTTAGGCAGCTTTCTCCGCGTCCCGATGACGTTTTTTTTTTTTTTTGTTTTGTCATAAAGTCAAAGAATAAACTTTAACTGTCGTGTCATTACTTGTATCATATCTACTATATTCATTGAGTAAGAAATCCATGCAATGCCCATGCATTTCGAAAAAATGTAACGTCAAAACATTTCTTTTCCTTAGAAATAACTGGAACCACACCTAAACTCATTAATATAGAAAATAACGATGGATTATGTGTGTGTCAGTGTAAAGAATATAGCACAAAAGAAGCTATAACAGCATTGTGGCTAAAACCAGCATCACAGCGTGATATCTGCTTACTTTTATACGTTGAGAAGCTTATGCCTGAAAGCTTGGTTAGAGCTAATAACATATAACAACAATGCCAAGACTACAAAAAAAAAAAAAAAAAAAAAAACTACAACCGCAACCAAATAAAGCACAACCACTGTTATAGCGGCAAGATCCTAACAACCTTGCATGCAAGCGAACATATGTTTGACTAAGAAAATGTCAAGAATAACAACAACACCAAAAACAAATCTGACCTAGTTATGCACTCATGCATTAAGCTAACGCTTAGGCTTGACTTGGTTTGACTTGCATAAATAAACCTATAAGAGCATTTAGACTGCTGCTTACGCTTAACGCTTTATCCCCCCTCCCCCAATGGTCTATTACTCATAAGATGCACCATTTGCTTGAGCAGGTCGCTGCGTAATCTTTTAAGCATATTCTAACCAAAAGCTTTTGCTTAAAGCGAATTGCATAATGTTCACCTAGCTTGCTCGTAAACATGTAGTACAAACCACAGATCGATTCCCGACAGGTATTGCTAAAAAAATTTATTGATTTTCGGTAAGATAAGAGATAGGCTTTTGTAAGACATTTTTTTAGCCCTTGTGTGTTGTTGTTTTATTGTTGACATTGCATTTGAAATCCGGCGCCAGTCCTTGCTATAATTGAAAATTAGTTTTCAACAGTTACGCATTGGCCTGCAAGTGAGTGACAGTGCTCTTCCTTTAGAAGCCCCCTACTTTTTCTTCTTCTTCTTCATCCTGTTCTACTGCATGTTTTTCTTGTTGATTTTGCTTTAGCTGCATTCTATGGCACTCTGACATTATTTTGTGCTTGTATTCCTTTTGGTTTTTCTTGTATCCTGCATAACCGCCATAAATGCTACGGCATGCCAGACGGTCTGGATTATGAATGAGCTATAGGGGCCACACAAAAACTACGGGTGCTCACTTCTTAACTCGATTGCGTGAAATTTTTATGCATATGGAAATATTACGAAAGAAGATTTGCATGAAAAATGTTACAATAAATGTTTGGGGTTGCATCATTTTTACTCATGGCTGCTTTCACGCTTAACTATATGGGTTTGTTGGGGAGTGAGGAGTTATGAGCTATGAAGTTATATGTCATGTAATATTATCGATATGTCGCTTGCATCTGTATCTAGTGCTGCATGATTATTTTCTTATAAATTGTGATGGAAAATATCAAAGTCCTATTATACTAAAAATAGAAGAAAACATGCTTAAATTAGACTTGTTCTTAAAATATTTTAAGGCATGTGTAGTAGGATTTTACACACAAAGTTATTTTAACCTACTGTGATTATGGGAGGATAAAAATACTTTGCAATATTTTGATTGCAATGCTTCTTTGGAAAATATTTTTCATTTAAGAGTATTAACTTCAAACCAACTTATTTTTTTAATCTACCTCATGTTATTCTAGAAAGTACTATTTATTTTTGGAGTCTATTCTTAACATTCTGGGTGTCTTAGTAGCGGAATTCCAACATACCGTTGCTTACTTCAGCACACTTTTCATATAATAAAAGCCCAGAATGTTTATCTCATAACACTTAAGTGAAATATAAAGTTAATTTAACCATTTTTCTTAACCCTTTTACGACCTCTCCTGAACCGCTGGGGAATTTGCAAATCTGACTCGGGATTCGTGTTCAGCGACCCAAATTGCTGAGCAAAAAGTGTTCGGAAAAACAATTTTTTTTACCTGCAAGGATTTGAGAAATCATGGGACCTATATCTCTCAACGGTTGTCAACGGTAAAAATGTATGCGACTATTTTGTTTCGTTGACAATACGCGAACGAAAAGTTTGAGGTCGAATTTTGATTTACTTTATGAGAACTCGTTGTTTTTAATCCATTTTGGAAAGGTAACCAATGAAAGTTTAACGTCTGCAATAATACATTGACCTCTATATGACTATTTTTTTTAACAGATATTCTCAAAATAGTTCAATATTTCGTTAAAAAATCCCAAAAAAATCTAATATCTGGCTTTCTTTATTTGATACAGCGTAATGTTTGATATCCAATGAAAGATTAAAAAATAACCTTTCAAACGGTGGTACTTTGACCTTTTTACTATTATTGGTTCAAGATATTCACAAAATAGGTTAAGTTTTCCAAATAATATGATCTTTCATTCGATGCCAAACATTACTCTGAACAAATTAAGAGGGTCAGATATAAGATTTTTTAGAATTTTTTTTATGAAATTTTGACCTATTCTGGAAATATCTTCTCTATATAATTTTATATCGCAATATTATGAATAATAATATAATATGTGTAATTTGAGCAAAATGCATAGAGATTATATTAATATAATGAATTAAAGATATAACAACTTTAGTAATCTAAAAAAATATTGGCATGGCAGCCCTAGTATGAGAGTCTACTTTGCGAAAATCATAATGCGCTTAGGGCAACTTTCTTATCCACTGCTGCTTCACTCAATCTTTCTCTCTTCTACCCGAGTCATGGCAACCCCCTATCTACCGCACATAGAACGCAATCAGCACACAACCTGCTGCTTTTGCCATCTACAGCAAAAGTAGTGTGATTAATTGGTATGTAGAGTATAGTTCTATATGAAGAGTTTAGCTCGATAGATAGGGCGTTGTCCTTGTAATCTTGAATTCGCAGGTTCGATCCTCAGAGGTTACAAGGAAATTTTTTCAGTATTTTATGCAATGTATATCTCTCTCATTCTATCTACTATAAAACATATCTTTCTTCTCTATCGTGTAACAATAGACAGAATAACTCAATTCTCGTTAAAATTTCGAAGCGCCGCCTAATAAGAAGTTTTACTTAAAAAAAAAATGTCTTTTTAAGAAATTATTCTGTTAATATGCAGAATATGCACCACTTGATTTTCTCACGATCATACTCTCGCTCTCAAACTTTCTATAAAGCTACGCTCTCGTTTTCTCACATTTTTCCGTTCTCCTTTCGGATTCACACCCGAATTCATCAAGCAGAAGCAGCGTACACTGCCACAGAATGTTGCTAACGAAATAAATTAAACGACAAGAAAATTACACACAAACATACAATTGTTTCGCTTGCAGCGTATTTTGCTGCGACCAGCCTGCCTACTGCTTTCTAATAAGCACATTTTCATTGACTGCTTCTTAAACACGTACATTTCTCAACTGGTTTATTCACATCTATATGTAAATACGACGCAAATTGGTTATCGAATTAATTGCTTTCGGCCATAGGTCCATACCAACGAATATTAAATAAACAGAATATTTTTTTATAAAAACTTTTTATTGTATTTCTTTTGCTTAAAAAGCTCTCTCTTGGTCCTTAAGGTATCTTATGAAAAATACGTGTTAGTGATTAGTGAAATCGTAACGAATCCTAGCGCAGCGATGGGTTCTATTCCAGATAGAAACCTACGCCAGGGTTGATAAATGATTTTTTCAATTTAGTATAGAAATGCAGAGTAAATTGTACTAAATGAAAGAAAATAGTATCGAATAAAATTTTCGAAAGACAAAAAAAAATTTTTTAAATGCAAGTGTGTGTTTTTAACAGTTCCGTTATTTTAACATGTCTTATAAGATTCATAAAAGTAAATATCAAACCACCAGTGTGCGTTTCTCCATTCTTGTAGGAAAGCTACTTCATATTTTTCGCTTGGTGTTTAAGTGATCGTTAGAATTGAAAATAAATGCTATTATAATAATATACATTTGTAACTTTTGCATACATTCGAGACAAATCTTCTTCTTTCTCATCATTTTCCAAAGATTGTTCAAAACACAAAAAAAAAAACTATCAAAAGTTTTGTTTGTCAAGATAGTTTTAAGTTTTAGTTTATTGAGAAATTTAATTTATTGAGAGTTTTATTCAATATGAGAAATTATTCATTAATCATTCGGTCAACATTTAAATATGCAAATTAGAATAACAAAAGAAATAATGAGGCGCATCTTGAGCACGACACGTCCGCTCTGCTTAAGCGCTCTTTGATCACTGACTGTCTTCAGACGTGGAAATGTTCTTAAATTTTAGTTACTTCTTTATAAATTCATCCCTTATACGTCCAGCGCGTTTCTTTAATGACTGCATATAAAGAATTCAATTTGCGTGTGCACAAATTGTGCACAATCACTTTTAAAGAAACTTTTAAGACAAAATAAACCTTTGCACTGAATCATTGCCTAAATTCACAATCAAGTCATGAACAAATTTTGGCGGTATTCGTTAAATAAAAACACAGGAACAACAATTAGTTATTTTTTTAAGTGTTGCATTTTATAAAAATTTTGAAACTTGCAATGTGCCAATTTTAAAACATACACACTTTCGCTGAGCGAAATAAAATGTATCGAAAACGCTTCGGTAGTAGGAAAGTAGGAAAGGTGTAGAATTGTACCAAAATAGTGCAATTGTACCGAAAAAATTATGCCTGTTCTACGCCACGTTACGTTGCGTAGCTTTACGATTGCATAATCGAGCCTTTACACTAAAATCGTTTTTATTCTAGAAGAGAAAGAGTGTATACAAAGAAGTTTCACTTCTTTACTGTATACACGGTATACTGTATCTTTTTTTTTATAATATTTGAATTAAATCAACTCTTCAACAAAATAAAATATGTCATCGATTTTTACCATTGGGACATAGAGGTCCCTTCAGATTTGGTAGTCGCGTGGATAGTCGAAGTGTACTATCTTTTTTCGTTATTTTCTGTTAGAAAGTGGAAGGTTGCCCGCAACTTCTATAAAAATTGTGTACCTGTAGCTTCTCCCACCCCCTCCCCCCCAAAATATTCCAGCAAAAATAAGAGGGAGAAAGTAAAGATTTTTCGACTTTGGGGTGCTCTGGTAGGCAACGGGATGGATTCATCTATATCTTGGAAATAAATACTTCCTGGAAGTCACATTCAATCCCTTTTGAATGATAAATTGTAAAAAATTTCCAGGAAAAATTCAAAAGTAAAAGGTTCACCAGTGTCCCAGTAGTCGTCAAAGGGTTAAAGGTCCCCTATCACAAAAAGGCACAGAAATTTCAACTATGTCGTAACAGAAGACGTAGAATTCAATAAAAATTATACGTAAGTTAGTAACACTCAAATTATATACCTCTTATCGTGACTAGGTTTGTTTGCAGTGCTTGCCTACAATTTAGAATAATTTCTTTATACACTTATACTTGTTTTAGGAAAAACTAAGTTATTGATTTAAAAAAAAAAAAAAAAAAACAAAAGGACGCGTTATTCAGTCCATCATCTGGTATCATTAAGCTTTTCTATATTATTGTAAGCTTGTAAATGTGAAGAACAAGGATAGCAGAGGGCGCAACAATAGATTCTTAAAGCAACCAAAAAGAAACAATGGCTGCATTCTATCCGAAAAAGTGCGCAGGTAGCAAAAGGGCAATTTACAGGTCAGTCAAAATTTGTTGTTGTTTTCCCAGCTAAAAAAAAAAAAAGAACTCTATGCGAGAGCGAAAATTAAGTTTTTACAATTCATCGTATCAGTCAAATTTTAGGTGTGAGCCTAAAACAGTGGTGTTCACACGCAGACTACTATAATTTTCAACTTTTGTACTTGTGTTAGTAGATCTTTCGCTCTCTGCACTGAAAAGAATTTTAGTGCAGGTATTAAGCAAGAATTGTATTTTAACAATCATTATAATTATCAGTATCTTTATCATTTTCATTATCACTCTCATTATCATTATCGTTATTATTATTAGATATTAATATTATTTCGCACTCATAACTGCACAAAAACTCCTTTTCATATACCTCAAACTTTTTGTGCAGTGCAAAACACACGACCAAGCGACGTGAACCTTCTCATTTGAAGTTTCAACGCCAACTGATTGAGAGACCTTCGTGCATTCGATCGTGTACGTGTTTCGATTCTCGAATAAGGCTGTCGATTCACACCACGCCATGATACAATAAGAAGGTAGGGTAAGGAGCTTTGACAAGACCTACTGATAATGTCAAAACCATAAAATACTGTGCTACCATATCTTAAGAAAAAAAAACTTGTAAAAACCATGTTTCATGGTTTCCGTAGGTAAGCGTTTTATATAAAATGTTTTGCTGAAAATATTGATAAACGAGGAACTTTTAAAAATAAATTAATTTACCTTCAACAGTTCCACTATCTTAAGAAGACTTAAAAAAGTTTTTTATAAGATATTGTATGCACATTAGAATAAAATTTTTTAAAAAAAAGATATAAAGAAAACAAAATCAAACAAAAAATTATGGGCAATATTAAATTAGTGAAAATAAAGCTATAAAATAACAAAATAATTCGTTGTTTCAATTATAGACACATTGATTCACATTTTTCGTTTTTACCCTATATAAAATTTCTTTCCTATGTGTTTATCCCACATTTATGAAATATACAGAAAAGTGGTATCGCTAAAATGCTTTTTGACATAAGCAGTAGGTCTTGTCAAAGCTCCTTACCCTACCTTCTTATTGTATCATGCACCACGTGTGGTACTACGTCATGGTATAATAATACAAGGTAGCATTGACAGTTGCTTGGGAAACCATCTCCTGTCAAAAAATATACTTAAAAACAGAGCGCACACAATCGGCCATTGAAAACTCGAACAATGTTGAAAACGTAGAAATGAAAAAAAAAACAACAACTTCAGCAGCATGGTATAATAATACAAGGTAGCATTGACAGTTGCTTGGGAAATCATCTACTGTCAAAAAATATACTCAAAAAGAGAGCGCTCACAATCCGCCATTGAAAACACAAGCAATGTTGAAAACGTTGAAGTGAAAAAAAAACAACAACCACAGCAGTTGCTGATGTATTTCCACAAAAAGCTGTTTTTGACAGCAGATGTTTTCTTGCAGAAGAGAAAATAAGCAGTTGTCAATGCTACCTTGTATTATTATACCATGCTTCAGCAGCAGCTGATGCATTTGCACAAACAGTTGTTTTTGACAGGAGATGTTTTCTTATAGAAGAGAAAATAAGCAGTTGTCAATGCTACCTTGTATTATTATACCATGGTACTACATGAACATCACTGACCTAAAACCTTCAGTCAGTCATTGAAAACTTTTTCCTGTCTAGTAGGAAAGTAAAAATAAATTCTCGCATCGGTCATCAGTCGAAAAAATCACGTGTAAACGGTTTTTCAGTCAAGTTTCTCAGATAGAGTAAAAGAGAGCAGAAGACGCGATATTCTTTAGTCAATTTGACTGACATGTAAATTGCTCTTAAGTAGCATAAAGTGAAAATTTTACTAATGCAAATGTTATGAATGAACATTGACCCATATTTTCCTGAAATTGAAGAAGCTTTAAATTACATTTCTACATACTAGTTCAATGCCCAAAAACAGTCTAAACGTATGAGAGATAGACTTATATGTATGTACTGCAAATATTTTTTAGGCAAAATACATTTCATTTCACACACACAAACATTAAGAAATTTACTCCCACATTTTTGTTTACAATCACACAGAAATGCGCTGTTTCTGTCAATAGTTGCTTTTTTGTGTTGTTGCCAATATTTTCACCTGTCATCGTGTCGAGTTCTTATGACACCTTGTTGCTGTTTATGTGCTTTTCTATTTCAGCAAAATATTGTTTTTCTTGAATTTTTCTATCATAAATATTTTATTCGATCTTAGATACATATCTTAGAAAGAATAAAATAAAAACTAAGACAATTTCACGCTAAAATATTTTAATATCTTTCGCCGTCTTTTGACAGAGCAGAAATGTGTTCGTTCGTTTATTGACTATGGACGACATAAAGCCGTAAATCATCTAGTTTTATACAGACACTTTCCAAACAGTAGAAACGATATGTGTTGTGACACTTCTGTGGTCACTTACAGCTCTATTCTGCTTGTTAATATAACAAGGAATTGTAAAGAAGCTCTTGTTAATGATGTTGTTATGTAAAGTAAATTTTCGTATTCTGGCAAATCATTAAAAATTTGAAAGCTCTAAACAGTTGTTTAAGTTCACCACGCATGGTGAAAATGTAAATACCTAAGATATAAAGCGTCAGCTGTTTTTATATGTATTTTGGCTTAACACTGAATTATCTTTCGTTGTTAAAATGTTTTCTGCCATTAACAAAACAGGTTAGAAAGGAGCTTTTAAATAATCACCAGAATACGAAACCTTAACACTTTGTTAATATTAACTATTTTGTTAATGTGGTGAGCTTAGTTAAGCTGCCAGAATAGGGCTGTTAGTGTTTTACATGATTTAGGGCCCTTGCAAAATCCAATATAATTTCTAATCGTATCCGAGAAGAAAAAAGAAACTTATACATTTTGAGTTTGAGGGTTTGTGTCACTTCAGCATGTATCAAATTTTGTCAAGACAAAATAAAATGGCGGCTCCATCGTATATATATTCTCAATATATCAATTTTTGTAACTTTGGCGTCAAATTAAATGAAAACATAACTTTTAATAGCACCATGGAATAGCATACGTGGACCGTTCGATGCAATTTAACAAACATGGAGTTTTGGGTTCAAATCCCATTTGTCATAGAAATTTTTTGGAATTTACTCCTTGAGAATCTACTAATATTTCGTTAGAGAATGCAACACAACTTTACGACTCAACTTGAGGAAAGAGTCAACAATCTGAAAACAGGACAACATACAAATCTGGACAACATATTTACACTGTTGTCGCTGTTGTAAAGAAATGAGGACGCACTATTGCATTATAAAGGGTCCGCCATCTAACTTTTTTTTTCAACTAGTGCTTATTTCGTGAATGGTAACAGTAAGCACATGTCTGATTTGACAGATAATTAGTTTAATCCTTCCGCTGAACGAATATGGTTGTGTATATGCTTGAACAACGCTGGGAAATATTGCGACATTACTTTGGAAATCATGGTAATGTTGCAGAATGTGTGCGAAAATTGCGTACGGATTTTGGAAGAACAGAAGCACCGTCAGCTCCGTATGTTTGTTGTCTTGTGAAAAAAGTGAAAGAAACTGGTATCCTCATCGATAAACCAAAGCATGAAAAGCAAAAAACAGTGCGTTCACCCGAGAATATTACTGCTGTGGCAGAAAGTGTGCGTGAAGCGGCATCAACATCAATTCACCGTCGTTCTCAACAATTGAACATTTCGGAGACATCATTGAGACGAATTTAGCATAAAGACCTTGATATGACGCCATACAAAGTCCAATTGGTTCAGGAGTTGTAGCCAACTGACCATCCAATGCGTTTTCGTTTCGTTGAGTGGGCCTGCGATCGACTTACAGAAGATGCCGATTTTGCCAAAAAAATCATCTTTTCAGATGAAGCTCATTTTGATCTTGGCGGGTATGTAAACAAGCAAAATTGTCGCATTTGGGGCACAGAAAACCCGCACGCATACATTGAAAAGCCGATGCACCCAAAACGAGTCACTGTTTGGTGCGGATTTTGGTCCAGAGGCATAATTGGGCCATTTTTCTTCGAAAATGAGCAAGGAGTGGCCGTTACAGTCAATGGCCATCGTTATCGAGCCATGTTGAACGAATTTTTGTTCACAAAAATTGAAGAGGAGGATATTGGCAACATTTGGTTTCAACAGGACGGCGCTACGTGCCACACAGCCGAAGCTACACTCGACGTTTTGCGCCCTGTTTTTGAAGATCGCATTATCAGCCGCAGAGCTGATTTCGTTTGGCCACCTTGAAGCTGCGATTTGACACCGTTGGACTATTAACATATTTGTGGGGTGCCCTCAAAGATAAGTGTTACGCCGACAAGCCAGAGACAATTGACGCTTTAAAGGACAATATTCGTGACGCCATTGGTGAAACAAGCTGCACACAATCGATAATGTAAGTAAAAATTGGACCGATCGTATAGGCTACTGCATGGCCAGCCGAGGCAGCCATTTGAATGAAATTATTTTCCATTATTAACCAGGATTATACATTCAAATAAAAAAAAGAAATTTGAGAAAATATTCAGTAGTTTTTTTTTATAACATTTTCAAAAAAACAAAAGTTATTTGGCGGACCCTTTACAACGTTGTAGTTGTAATCATTCTATTGAATTCTTTGGCCCAGCGTTTAGTAAATCCAAGTATAAAAAATGCTTTTTTGCAAATGTCAATATGAATGTTAAAGGAAAACTTAGAATCCATACATATTCCCAGATCTTTAACGATATCCACTCGACATAAAGCAGTATCTTTTATCTTATAGTCAAAAACTAAATTATTCCTTTTTCGCGAAAAGGTTATAGTTTGGCATTTATCTGGATTAAGAAACATTTTATTTTTAGAACACCAAACTTCAAAAGATTTCAGATCGGACTGGAGTAGGGCTGAATTGTCTTGAGAATTTATTAGTATGTAACAGCAACGATGATGGAATACTTGAAGACGATGTACTGAATAATACAGATGGTGATATTGTCAATTTAATCGAAGATGTTCTTCAAAATTCTTTTCAAAACATTGGGACAAGCTTATTGACGGAATCTCCATCTTCATCAAATCAACGACCACCAGAAATTCCAGAGGAAGAATCAACTACACGTACATATAACAAGACACCTGAAAAAATTTCAGTACGAAGTAACAACAGAAAAAGGCAAAATAATTCAACACAAGACGGTCCTCGGCCAAAAATACATAATAGGCATGAACCACAATTAATTTGGGTTAAAAGCGAAACTAGTATCTCAAAACTAGTCAAATTAGACCGATTGTTCCAGAGTATTGCCACACCAACAATCTGAACAGTTTATTGATTATGAGGTCCTACAGATGCTATGTTAGGAGTCCAATGCTTATTCAGTTCAAACAGAAGGTCAAAACCCCAACATAACCATAAATGAGGGGAAGGTATTTGTTGGTATCATGATTGTCACTGGGTACACATCTCGACCAAAAAAAAGTGATTACTGGTACGAAGATTTAGATATGCTGTGCTCGATGGTATGCGAAAGCATGCGGCGAAATAGGTTCGAAATTATCTTTCGTTATATGCATTTCAAATATAACAGCTTGGAAGATCGAGAGGACAAAATCTGGAAAATTCGTCCAATTACTGATGCAGTGAAAAAGCGCTGCCTTAAAAATGTCCATCCTGAGCAGGATTTATCGTACGATGAGTCTATGGTGGAGTATTATGGTCGACACGGTTTCAAGCAATTTATTAGGGAAAAACCATAGCGTTTTGGATACAAGATGTGGTGCCTTAATACGCCCAAGGATACTTTATAAACTTTGAGATGTACCAAGGTATAAATCGACGCATAGCAGAAAAGTAGCTAAAGATGTGTGGAAAGAACTCTGCGCCATTGTTTTCAATGCTTGATGATCTCGATGAAGAAAAAAGACCACTACCGTATTGCATATATTTCGATAACTTATTAACTTCTGTTTCTAAAGAAGAAACAACGTGGACACATCGAGAGCATTAAACTGGAAAGTGCAGAAATATACATAACCAAATGGATTGACAACTGTTGTTACTGTAGCTTCAACCATTTTTGGAAAACATCCCGTATCCAAAGTTGGTTGATACTAACGACAACAACACCGAAAAATCGAGGTTTCTCGAACATGTGCTGTAGCCATGTACAACGCTGCAATGGGAGGTACAGATCGTATGGATCAGAACGTAAATGCTTATAGAATTGCCGCAAGGGCCAAAAAATGATGGTGGTCTATATTTATCTGGCTTATTGACGTTTCAATTCAAAATGCTTGGATTTTGCATAGAAACAACGGGTCAGCTATGACCCAACTCGATTTTCGTCGAGCTATTTGCAGCCATTATTGTGGAAGCTGTGGCATCAGAAAGCCGGCTTGAGGTTATCGAAGACCGAAAAATGAAGCTAAATGCACTAACCAAAGATTCGATAGTATCGATCACTTTGTGTAGGTAATTCCAGGTAATAAACGTCGACGATGCCAAGGTTATAATTGCACAGCAGTGTGTATAAAGATGTGTGGAAAGTGTAATGTGGGCTTGTGTGCTAAATCTTTCAAGCACTACCATTTTATAAATGTTTTCTAGTCTTTTTTTAACTTTCCCCAATTTTATTTTATAATATGTTCCCAAGTTTATTTCAAAATGTAAATATAAATTACCTGAAGTTCCTTTTTTCATTTCACTAAAACCTTTATAAAACGCAGAAATCGAAAGAATAAAGAAAAAATTATACACAAAAACAATATATGTTTTTCTCTTATGTGCAATACATATAAGTTTGTAATAGGACCAACGTGACGCATACGTCACATGTGCAAGACACGCCCCCTGTGAACTTTTTCAAATTTTTCTGATTTCTGTTTAAGAACTCAAAACAAATATATGTGGCAAATTTTAACACTCTACGTCAATTTAAAATGTCTTGTCCTGAATGGGTTAAGTTTAAATAGAATTAAATTGTGTAGTAACTTATCAAATGCTTTGCTTAAATCAGTGTAGATACAGTCGACCTGGCATCCAAATCTGGCAACCATGGTGTTTAAGCAAAATGTTGTAAAATCGAGTAGATTAGATACCGTTGATATCTAATTAGATATCGTAGAATAACAAAGAGAGTGGTTGACACAAAATTGAACCGTATTGAGTAAACACTGCGGCAGGAATTCCATCAGGTCCAGCGCTAAAATCTTCATCGATCGAACCAATATATTTTAAAATATCCTCTGAGGTAAAGGATAAAGAGTCCGAAGAAACTCTGGTTTTAGAATTCATATATTCAAAATACTCCATATCTGAATGAAAAGAATCTAAACAAAATGATTCCTTAAAAAGATTGGCAAATAGGTTACTTATTATGACAGGATCGTCTATAAATCCATTTTGGGTCTTAAAAGATGAAGGTAACCCATCAGATTTCTTCTTGGTATTAATGAATCCCCAAAATCTCTTTGGATGAGACAATATTCTCAGCATAATATTATTTAAATACTCATGATATAATGCAGCTGACTGATTTTCAAATTCCAAAAACAAACGTTTGTAGGTTTCCAGGTCATTTGAGTCCAAGCTACAGACATATTTCTTCCAGGCCCTGTTCCTATAATTGCGAAGCATTTTTAATTCCCTTGTGTACCAGGGTTAGGGTTGCCAGATTTGAAATAGGCAAAAACAGTATATTAAGATAAAAAACAGTACAATTAAAAAAAAACAGTACATATTTTATTAATCTCTTTCAATTCGCTACTTATAATATATTATGATAAAAAAAAAGCAAATAAAGAAACATTAAACAAAAAATTATTTTTAGTTTAATACAATAAACAAAATTCATGAGAATATAACAAAAATTATTGCAAAGAGCACAGTTCTAACGCATTGTTTTCAACATGCTACTATCTTAAACTATTATATACTTAATCAACAAATATTTAAAGGTACTTATAGCTTTTTTGTACAAACTTTACAATTTCGTTTCTTCCCCCATCCGATTTTAAAAAATCATAAAATTCAGTTTCAAAGTTACAATTATTCTTTATAATCAGTTCACTTTCTAAATTTCTATTTCTTTCTTTTAAAAGAAAACATGAAACTGAATATTCTTTCAGTGGCGGCATTGGAATGGGGTATGGAAAATATAAAATTGCAAATCTTTTCACAATTCGGAAATGTACCACTATTAAGAAACTCTTTCCATTTTTAATCAATTGGTTTTTCTTTTTGTACGCTTTCAGAAAAAGTTTTCAACTAAACAAACCTCATCAAAAAGTAAATCTTTATCAATATATTGGATAGAAAATAGCTTTCTAACATCGGCAAAATTACGTTACGAAAAATTAGAATTTAAATTGAAGATACTCAGTTTTTCAAATATATTGCTTTTGAAATCAAAATGTTCTACAATATATACTATTATGGAAGATAAAACAGCATCAGTACTATATCGGCGCTCGAGCTAACCGAGTCCCTTGCGTCCCTTTCCATTTTAAGCTATTTATAAGGAAAATTGTTGAATTTAGGCAATTCATAAGATGTTCTAAAGTTATATGTTGTAAGGCAAAGTTGTTTAAAAATACAACCCTTGTGAACAAAATCTTGGAGTTGTACGTCATCTATACTATTATATAAAAGGCTTATCACGTATCTTCGTGTACGCTAAACTAAAGAAGTACTGAACCGATTTTAATAATTATTTTACTAATTCAAAACGTCATTCTTAACTTAAGCTATTGCATACTTTATTTTTTAAAACCTACCCTAAAAAGTTATTAAAATTTGAGATTAAATACCATCTAAAAAATTTCATAGAAAATTATTCATAAACACTGCATTAAGCAGTACAAAGCTTAATCTTTCTTTTCCATTGTGTGTTTAAAAGCTCTTTTTGATTACGCCTTGCTTATAAGCATGATCGAAAAAATTAGTTAATGAGGCAACAACATTGTTAATTGTAATATAGACAGAACCTATTTCTTTTTTAATAAAATGCTAAAAATAATTAAATATATAAACATAAGCACATGTAAATAAATATAATTCAGTGTCTATGACGTAGTACTCTCGCAAAATAAGCGATACTTCGTCTTTATACGAAAACACGAACAGTGCTGCCAAACAGTAGAAGCAGTGCTGCCATCTTTTATCAAGTAGCTGATAAAAAGCTTTTATTAGCAGTGTTGCTAAGCTCACATTACCAGGCCCGTGCGCAGGATTTGGCCCTGGGGGGGTTTTGACTAAAAAATTAGGAATTCTTAGTACAAAGAAAACTATCAAAAAATGGATGCATAGAAAATATTATATATTGGATATAAAACTATAAGATTTCAGTTACATACATACAGCCGTGCTCAAAAGAACTAGGCACCCTATAAATTCACATGAAACAAAGCAATTATTAATCTTTAACTATTATTTTCTATTTACACTTAACAAAAGAGAAAAACAAAAAGTTTTAAAACCGGTTTTAAAGACATACAGTCTAATTTATGAGATGTTCTTGTCGAAAGTGCTAAAGTATACAATTTTTCCAAATTTAGTTATCATAAGTTTACCTGTCGTTTAGTCAATATAAAAACGGAAATTGAATTATATCATAGAAGTGAAATTTTTTGACATGAATTCTAGTGGAAACCGAAGAAAATGCAAACCAATTTTGCATGATGACAGCGTAAAAATGCAAATATTGCATGAATCAGGATATTCGCAGAAATCAATTGCAAAAGAAATGAAGTGTTCCAGATGTGGTGTCCAGAATGCTCTAAAACACTATGCCAAAACTGCAACTCATGAAAAAAAACCAAAAACAGGCTGAAAACTGGTGACAACTAGTCGTATGGACCGGCAGTTGATGCGATCGTCCTTAAAAAATAGGAAAAAAACATCTTCTCAGTTAGCTTCTGAGTTGGAAGTCCGTTCAGGATGCAAAATCAGCTCTCAGACGGTGAGAAGACGTCTTGCAGCAGCAGGATTGAATGGTCGCCGAGCTAGGAAGAAACCATGGTTTTCACCTAAGAACGTGGAAGCGCGACTAAATTGGGCCTTGGAGCATCAATATTGGACTGAACAAGATTGGGAAAATGTAGTGTGGTCTGATGAGTCAAATTTCCAGGTGTGTTTACTTAGATTGTTAACTAATGAAATAATGACTTTCTTCACCTAAGGACACAGTTCCCATTAAAATTATACGAGCTAAAATCACGTTTATTTTTTTGATTTTTTAGATTTTTGGATCACCTGGTGTTACCTACGTAAGACGTCGAGTAGGTGAAGAATATAACCCCGACTGCTTGGTACCTACTGTTAAGCATGGAGGAGGCAGTATAATGGTCTGGGGTTGCATGGCTGCGAGTGGAGAAGGTTAAATGGTTGTTTGCGAGGGTCGTATGAATAGCGAATGGTACATACATACGCTCAACAATGCACTTATACCATCTTTTACACGGATTTTTGGCCATACCAACATGGAAAACGTTGTCTACCAACAAGATAACGCACCTTGTCACAAGTCCGATACAGTTATGCGCTGGTTTCAACAAAACCACGTGCCGCTCATTGATTGGCCTGCCCAGTCGCCGGACTTAAATCCCATCGAGCATTTGTGGTCACAATTAAAGCAGGCAATAAGGAAACATAACATTACATCAGAAGAAGGCCTTACAAATGCTTTGAAAATAGAATGGGACAACATAGCTGAAGAAACCTGCAAAAACTTAGTTTATAGTATGGTGCGTAGAGTAAGGGAGGTCATAAAAATGAGGGGGGGGGGGGACCAACAAAGTATTAATATTCTTTAATAAATAATTTAAAACAATCATCTTCTGCGTTTTTAGTTTGGTTGAAAACTAACAAATCGCTTTGTTTCAGGTGGTTTTAAAGGGTGCCTAGTTCTTTTGAGCACGGCTGTACATATGTACATTTTCAGATAATTTTTTAGTACTTCGAGATTATTCGCAGTCATTAGATATCACCTTTTTTTATTTTCTACAAAAATTAAAATCGTAAAATGTGGCATTCAGCTTGTGCATTCTAACAATCAATATATGAGCAAAATCCGTTATCATTTGGGTAAATGGCAGCAGTTTGTACCCTGTGAACGTAAATAACAAAAATTTATGATTGTCTATTTAAAAAACACCTTAAAACTTATTAATTTCAATTATCTTAGACTTTTTGGAAAGGTACTTAGTAGTTTTAACGATTCTTGTAAAAAAATTAAGGATTTTTGTTGGTTGCTATTTTAAAAAAATAAAGAAGAACTAACATTTGTACAAAATTTTTGAAAAATTTACTTCTCCATTGCGATAAGCCCACTTTATATATTTTTTTCAAAAATCTTTTGACACTGTTAAATTTAACGTTTAATTCTATTGAACAAAAGTGCATTTTGTTTTTAAATTCCCACAACCTAAGCATATGTTAAGAATTGTAAAGAAAGCCGGAACACCAGACTTCCTACTTATTAACTTTAAAAAGATTAAGATAAAGATTTATTAACTTTTAAAAAAAAATCTGATGGAATTGAGAGGTCGGACTGGTCGCGATGTAATCACAAGATATCTTTCTCTCGGAATTTCTAAGAATTTTGGCTGAAACTTTTTGGCGGTCTCACAATGTTATACTATATCATAATAAATATAACTTTGCTTCATAGAAATTTTTCATAATCAGATAGTTCTGTGGATTTCAAAAGTATAGTTCGAAACCCTCCTGGGGGGGTTTGAACCCCCAAAATCCCCCCGTGCGCACGGGCCTGCACATTACAAAGGTTGAAGTTTTGATAAAACACTTATCAAGATCCAATTTTTATGCCTCTTTTTTATGTGTAATGGTACCACGGCTACGATAAAATAATGGTTATGCTAATTTCACGAAAGTAATTAATCCATATTAGCTTACCAGGAATAACAGAATACCTTATATTGTTTATAGCTGGAAAAGTATGTGCGCATTAGTTTATAGTTGTAAATATAAAATCTAATCATATAAAAAGTAGTGTACATTTTTATGTCACCACTTACTGCGGAAACGGGTAGATTTCAACCAAATTTTTAGGGCACGTTGGAAAAGTTTCCACGAAATTGGCCCATTGGTTCCGGCCCATTCGATATCTATATATAGATGTCGCAGCGTGGTATGTCTGATCATAAGTGAAACCTAAATATAGTAAAACGTCAAGGAACGTCAAGTAAAACTACTTGGGTGAAACCAATCAGCAAGCCTAGAGAAATATCATCTCAATAGTAGTAGGCATGGAATATAAAAATTCAGAATAGAAAAAGATCTGACTGGGATTGCCACGTTCCGTTATATGTTTGTTCATTTTTAAATAAAGAATTTTCAAATTTTCTATCAGAAATTGTTTAATTTGATATCATGAATTGCAAAGATAATGCAGAAAACGATAAACATAATGATGTTTATCCGACATATATATAAAAAAAGTCGTGATTTGTGTTTGTAATTCCATAACTCAAGAACGGAGCGTGCGATTTCCTTGAGGTTTTCTTTGTTATGTTCTTATTGCCCGTACCATGGTTCGTATGTGAGCATTTTTTCCACAACTCCTTTTACCGCCCACAAATTAATGAAAATTTTATATTTCAGACGGCTTGGGTCTTATCAGACTTAAACTAAGTACTTTAGTTCATATAGTCACTGTTGGCAACAGTACTACAAATGGGGGGAGAGCTATACAAATATGCTGGGGGTTCTTCCTCTCTTATATATGTATATCTATCTATATTCTTATCTATTTTGGATTGTTCGGCTGCTTAAAACTTGAAAACAACTGGACCAAATTGGATACTTCCTTCTGCGAATATGTGATATCGATTATTTTTGGAACTATAGGTCACACAGCATCGAAATTTTTTATTCGAATGAAATTTTCACGTACCGTTCCACTGTGAAAATGTATGAGCGTTGGACGAGGGGTGTGGCACTTCTTCAGCAGCCCAAATTTAAGGTATAACTCTCGAACTTTAAGCCACATACCAATTTAACTCGGTAATAAGGTACTATTTAGTTGTGTGCTTTGACTCGCAAAATTGAGTGACCATTTGACAAGTAGGCGTGGCACTGCCGATACAATTCAAATTTAGGTATCGAATAGCTTTGGAAGTAGAAGTCACATAACTCAGAATGGAGAATGTATTTCTACAAGAGAACTGGGCCGGGCATAGGAAAAGGGGTTATGGTTTTGACCACACAAGTCAAATTTTTGATATTGAATAGCTTTGGAACTAAACGTCGCATGACAATAAAACTCAGTATGGAGTTACTAATTGCCAGTCTTTCTATTGGAAAACTGGTACGTGCATTGGAAAAGGGGGTGTGGCCCGATTTTCTATACAGAATAGCTGAATTGAAAGTCATAATGGAATTGCCCCCTGGGAGTGATGTTCTGCTACTTGGAAACTGTAACGGGCAATGGAACATGAGCTAAGGGACTCAGACTAAGGGACTAATAAAAATTTTGAATGTATTTATTATTTCCAATATACTTGCCGGGTGCAGCAACGCGCGCCGGGTATCGCTAGCATTATTAATATATTGTATATATTCTATATATATAAAAATAAGTTGCATTGTGTATGAAATTGATGTTCTCTGTAATGCGTGAACCGATTTTGTTTCTGGATTTTTCATTTGGATTTCAATTTTCCATGAAAGGTGACGTCAATACGAAGGTTTTTATGTATAAACGGTCTTTGTATGTGTATTGGTTCATGAATTATATGCATTTTAGTGAACTTATACAAAAATACAGGTGTGAACAAATACAGGTGCGCACATATGGTGTATAAGCGGAAATATTTTCAAGAGAAATTGGAAATAAATGGAATATTTTAATAATTTTGCAAGTCTCACTTTAGTTTGCATTTGCGAGAAAAATATAGGCATAGTAAAAATTTTCAATACCCCTTTTTTTCCACAACCCCTTTTACCGCCCACAAATCAATAATAATGCTATGTTTAAGACGGTTTTGGTCGTATTAGACTAAAATTTGGTAAATAAGTTCGTATGATTACTGTCGGCAACTATACTAAAACTGGGCGTGGTCTAACTATATATATACGCCCAATTTTTAGAAATCATTATTATTTCTGAGTTGTACATGTTTTGATAGTGACACTTGATATGTAGATGCTATAGGCCCAAGAGGCAGTTACTATATATTTGAGCGAACATTAGATAAGGGGGAATTTGGTCACACAGGCCAAATTTATTATATCGAATTGCTTTGGAACTAAATGTCGTATAACAATGAAGGTCTTTCTACTGAAAAACTGGCACGAGCATTCGAAAACGGGGCGTGGCTCCACCCATATAAGCCAAATTAACGATACAGAATAGCTAAAGAAGTAAAAGTCACAGAACATTGAAACTCAGAATGTAGATACCATTTGGTGATGTCCTTCTACTAGAAAAGGTGACATGCATTGGACAAGGGAGTGTGTCTCAACCCATAGAAGCCAAATTTATGACACAGAAAAGCTATGGAAGTAAAAGACAAAGAACATAGAAGTAAGAATGAAGTTACTACTTGGTAATATCCTGCTACTGGGAAATGAAAAATGCAAAAAATTTACAATACAGAACGCTGCTATAGACTCCAAAACTACTGAGCCGATTGAGCTCAAATTTGCGCAGTAACTATGGGGTCATTCATAAATTACGTTACCAATTTAGTAGAGAGAGAGAGAGGTTTTAAAATGTACTACAATAAGTAACGAATGGGGGGAGGGGGTCTCAGATATAGCAATGTGACCAAATATAAAATAAAAACTCAAAAAAATTGAAATTAATACAACCCAACATTTCAAATCATTTTCATCCTTACAGCTTCATGTTTGACCGTCTAAATTGACTGTTAACTATTGGCAAGTGCAGTAAGGGCATAATTTTTCTTTGCTAGTTTTTACGATAGTTATTTTCGAATATTTTTTAATCAATTTATTTTTTAATTTTATTATGGGGGTGGAGGGCAGTGTTTTTGAAATGCACTACAAAGAGTCCCGGAGGGTGGTAAAAAAAATTAAAAATCGGTCACGTAATTTATGAACGACCCCTATGTTTCGAGTACGAGATGGTTTAGAAATAATAACGCTGAAAGAATTGCAACATTTTCTGGTACTTACCTGGATAAGGTGCAGCAAAGCGCACCGGGAAAAAGCTAGTATACAATAATTACCATTTTTTCGCCACTTTCCTGCATTTTTATACCCCCACGTTTAAAAAACGTAAATGGGGGTATATTAATTCTGTCACTCCGTTTGTAACGCCAATAAGGAGGCGTGGAAGGTATAGAAAAGTATATATATTCTTGATCAGCATCACCACCCGATTTGGTTTAGCCATGTCCGTCTGTCTGTCCGTCTGTCCGTCTGTCTGTGATCACGATTACAGCCGTAATTTTAAAGCTATCATCACGAAATTCAATATTTAAGCTTTTATCTAAAAAATGAAGGTCAAGTTCGTAAATGAGCCAAATCGGATGAAAACCACGCCTACCTCCCATACAAAGTGACTTTATCAAAACGGTAAAATCTCTTAGAATTCAACAAAAATGAATATATGGACTTGCAATTTTACATGTAAGTTTTGATGTTCAAAATACACTCTAAGTATGGAATTCAACCAAATCGGATGAAAACCACGCCTACCTCCCATACAAAGTGATTTTATCAAAAAACAAAAGCGAATATTTTCTGTTAAAAATATAACGAATACGTTTCTACAGATAAACATTTTATTGATTGCTTAAGACTTTGAATATACTTTGGTTCGGCCGTGGGGGTATTTTAACTTCGGCCCAGTCGAAGATCATTTCTTACTAGCTAAATGTAATTCTTGATTTTAGTCACACGAATATACAAATAGAAGGAATTAAAATATTGTGGTATATGCAAATACATAACTGCTTATTATTAAATTCACCACGCATTCTCTCTCTCTCCCTCTCTCTCTCTCTTTACTTGGTCTGAATATAAAATTGTAACTTAGTTTTTAGTTAGTTTTTAGTCTTTAAGTAAATGCCTAATAAAGAACACTTATACACGAAAACAACACCGGCTACTTGTATATCATAGTGGCGACGAGGAAAAACGAAAAAGATGAGCCCAATTTTTGGCACAGCCCCCGATTTGATCACGATGTAGGAGACTGGTGCGTATTCAAAGTGCAAATGGAGCAGTTCCTAATCGCAAATAATTTAACGGACGCAAAGGTGATGAAGGCAATTTTCGTGACGGCACTGGCAGAAAACTCCTACGGGCTTTTAAAAAGCTTGTTAAATCCAGCGTTGATCGGAAGTGATACAACGGCGTATGCAATTTGTGTGGAAGCATTTGACAAACACTTCAAGCCCACACTGGGTAGTGCGTGGACTGCAATTTCGGTGGAACCTCAGAAGAAGCTATGCGTAACAGATTTGTTGTAGGATTAGAAGATGATACTATTGAAGATAGACTGCTCATGGAAGACATAACATCTTGCACTTTCAGCAGAGCCATCGAAATTGCCAGAGTAACGGAGTACAGTAGACATCAGAGTTCAGCAGCTAACATAAAAAAAGAAGACACCAGCGAAGGTCTTATATTTGTCGGCAACAACAACAACAAACTGGTAGCAGCAGTAGCGGGCAACAACAGCAGGCAAATAATGCGAGACTAAATAGACAGCAGCACCAAAATCAGCAACAACAACAGTGTCAAGTTTGCGGGTATGATAATCATACCACTAGTTAGAAAAATTTTAAGTGTACGGTATGTAAGAAGAGAAGCCATTTAAAAAAAATGTGCAGAAATCAAAGCCAAAAGCAATTCAATTTTGTGAGCGAAGATTTGTCTTTATTTTCTGTATCATGTGTTTGTGACGGGCCTATATATGTAAATGTTAAAGTTAATGGCATACAACAAAATATGAAATTGGATACAGGGTCCGACTATAGTGTTCTGGCACACAATTATTTTGTAAATTTTTTTCAATTGAGTGAACTTAAAAATACCGATTTAGTCTTAAAATCATACAACGGCGCTGCGATGAAGGCTATAGGTGTGGTTAACTTGCTAGTTGCGTTTAAAAACCATAAAAATTCGGTTACGATTGTGGTAATTCGGGGTGGGGGTCCGCCATTGTTAGGTCGAAATTTTCGGCGAGAATTCAATATTATAATTAAAGAGCTTATTATAATTTTGTGGAATCTCAAATCCATAGTGAAAGGGAATTCAAGTCTCTGTTTGATGGTTCTCTGGGATATTTTAAAAAATCATCAGCTAAATTAACATTAAAGGAAGGTAGTGTTCCAAAATTTTTTAAGCCGAGATCCGTGCCTCTGGCATTAAAAGATAAGGTTGAGCGTGAAATTGAAAAGCTGGAAAAGATGGGAGTGTTGAAGTCGGTTGATTTTAGCGAATGGGGCACTCCAATAATAACTGTTTTAAAGAAAAATGGAGAAGTGAGGATTTGTGGAGACTTCAAGGTGACTATAAATCCTTGTTTGGTTGTAGACAAGTATCCTCTAGCTCGCATTGAGGAGATATTTGCGAAATTGTATGGTGTGGAGGAATTCTCTAAGCTGGACTTGTCTATGGCTTATCAGCAAATAAGATTAGATGAAGAATCCCAAAAGTTCACCACAATCTCAACTTATTTATTTATTTTTTTTTATTTATTTAAACTGATAATTCATTGTACAGTAAGATTTCTCTTATAAATAGTACAAGTATACAGGGTGGCGCACTAATCGTGCTACAAAAACAAAACGTTATAATTTTTTTTCTAATCAATGTCTTTAATTTTTTTTTCTTTTTTTGTATAGGTAATTCAATTTTATTTTATTTAACTAATTGGTTTTGAAAATGATAGACCGTAAATGACCTCCATGCTCATTCACGCATATGCGACACCTGATCAGAAAATTATTCATTGTGGCCTGGAGGGTAGCTGTCGGGATCGCCTCAATTATTGTTGTAATGGACTGCTTCAATTCAGTCAAATTCCTTGGTTTCGTTTTATACACCTCTTGCTTGACATAACCCCATAAAAAAAAGTCTGGCGCGGTGAGGTCAGGTGACCTTGGGGGCCAGCGGAAAGTGGTGTTTCTGGATATTAATTTATTTGGAAATTTTCGTTGGAGCTCCGCCATAACCGGTCTGGCTATATGTGAACTTGCTCCATCTTGCTGGAACCAAATGCTGTTAAAAGGGATACGTCTTCGCCGCAGTTCTGGGTAAAAAAACTTCTTCAACATGTTTAAATAACGGTCCCCATTTACGGTTACTGTTACACCATTTTCCTCGAAGAAGTATGGCCCGACAATGCACCTTGATGAAACTGCGCACCACACAGTGACACGTTCTGGGTGCAGTTCCGTCTCATGGAGTATTTCTGGATTAGATTCACTCCATATGCGGAAATTTTGCTTGTTTACATTGCCGTTTAGATCAAAATGGGCTTCATCAGACATAAACAAGCAATTTATTAAGTTGTTGTCTTCTTCGACCATTTGAATAATTTTTTTGCAAAATTCCAGACGAATAGGCAAATCCAGAGGGTTTAATTTGCTTGTAATTTGGAGTTTGTATGGAAACTAGTTTAAGTCATCTTGAATTATCCGTTGTAATGACCGTCTGCTAACTCCAATTTGCGCCGATAAGTTTCGTGTCGAAACGCGTGGACTTGCCTGAATTGCCGATGCTACAGCCGCGATTGTGTCTTGCACCCGAACATAGGGATCTCGATGGTACGGTCTGCGTGCGATGCTTCCAGATTCGGCAAACATGTTTACCAACCTCATAATGGTCCATCTACTCGGGGGAGTGCCGCCAAACTCCCTCCTAAATTCCCTTTGGACGGAAATGATGGACTGTAAAGTATGGTACCGCTGCACTACCCAAATCCTCTTTTCGGTATCCCAAGCATCCATTTTAGTAAATCTAAATACTAATCTGCAAAATAAAAAAAAAATAAGCCGATTACTCACACAAAAAAAAAAGTTATTACGTTTTGTTTTTGTAGCACGATTCGTGCGCCACCCTGTATATAATTAATACTTCATCATGGATATAAAAAAGTTAGTTCAACTTAACAACTAAAAAAATTTAAAAAACAAATATAATAAGGTTATTTTAAGTAGAGTACATAATGTTCATTTATAAAATCAAAATAAATCTGATAAGAAAACAAGGAGAAAAAAAGGAAAGATGCAGAGGAAGAAAGATATGAAGATACCCAAGAAAAGTTATTAGAAAACAGATAAAAGGTGTTCGAAAAGCTTTCGCTTGAATATGTTTGTGTTACCAATGCGCTTTAGATTAACAGGTAGCGTATTCGAAAGATGTATCGCATAAACAAAGAAATGGCGAGAGGTCGAGAGATACTTATGCCTGGGCAATATGAGTTGCACTGTTCTTTGATTTCTACAAAACCTCAAAAGTTCAAATAGATAATCCGGCTCCTTTTTATACATGACTAGCCTTTTCCTGACGCGCGTTGCTGCACCCTGCAACTATATGAGAACATAATATATGTATTCAAAACTTTTCTTAAACTCATAGTTTGACACCACTGTCATTTTCCACTGACCGTTACAGTTTCCAAATAGCAGGAGATCACCAAATAGTAACTCCATTTTGAGTTTGTATGTGAGTACTGGTACTTTTACTTTCAAAGCTACTCGATAATACAACACCCCCTTATATAATTTTTTGAATCATAAAAATGGTTTTTAATTTTTGCGTAAAATTGAAACAACTTTTACTTACAAATGTTATAACTTTTAAAGAGAGATGAAAATTTGCGAATTTGAGTTTAAATTATTTTTACAACAAAAATAATTTTTGAGTATGTTTTTGAGGAAAACTCCAATATTTTAGACCTTTTTTGAGAAAAAATATTTAAAATATATTTACTCAACTAACGGTATTTTTGCAATAAGTTTTTCATAGTATTTTGATGAAGCTTTAAAACAAAAAAAAATTTAACACACTATATAAAAAAGCAGCGGAGACATTTGAATCGAAAGTCACAAAATTGAATATCTGATTGTTTTTTTCGTAATTTTGTGTAACGATGTTGCATTAAATAAATCGTTGTAGTAAAATTTTTCATAGTTTTCAAGATATGTTGATGTTTTTGATATCAAAATAACGGAAATTTTTTAAATTTTACTAAATTTAAGAAATATTTTATATTTTGTAAATATTTGCACATGTAACCTAAGAAAACAACTAAAAATATGCGATTTTGTAAAAAATTTGTACTACAGCACCATCTGGTGTCCAAGGTGCTTTAAAAAAGATAGTGCTAAAAAACTCATCGTACCTGAAAACTACTATATACCAATTTTTATTCTAATCGCATGAGCGGTTTGGGAGTTTTAGGTGGTTTTGTAAAAAATTTGTACTATAGCGCCCTCTGGTGTTCAAGATAGGTCAAAAACGATAGCAGCAGAACACTCAACGTACATGAAACCCTCTGTATACCACTTTTCATTCTAATCGCATTAGCAGTTTATGAGTTTTAGGCAGTTTTGTAAAAAATTTTTACTACAGCGCCCTCTGGTGTTCAAGGTGGATTTAAATTGATAGCCCACAAACACGCACAGTACCAAAAAACTTCTATACACAAATTTTCATGCTAATCGGATGAGTAGTTTAGGAGTCTATTGCGGTCTTACAAACATAAGCTCCTTTTTTATATATATATGTAGATTTTATGCAACATTAGTAAGGTTCTAAAATTAAGCATTTCATTAAGGTTAAGTTCAGTTATTTTTTTTTTAATATAATGATATATGGCACTGTCTATTAACGTCAAAAACGAACCTAGCACAACTGTTGAAAGCAACCGTCAACTTTCTAAGTGAATCAGAGTCTAACTTTGCAAACATTTCGCAACTATAAAATATGATGGGCAATACAAATGATTTCACAAGTCGTAGTTTAACAGCGGTTGACAAGTACTTGGTGGTAGGACTAAGTCCCCGTAGTGCCCCATAAACTTTAGAGACAACACTATTTATGTGGGTATTCCATGTGAAATTGCTATTTAAATATATACCAAGATTTTTAATGCTATCAACATATTCTATAGGAGAATTGTTTAAATAAAGTGGAAGTAACTCTGTTTTGTTCTGACATCTATTCATGACCATAGCCTTAGTCTTATTAGGATTGAGTCTGAGTCCGTTATTTTCCGACTAACAAAAGATTCTGTCAAGCTCTATATTGATATTATGTGCTGTTTGAGTGTGTACAGATTTCGGAAAAAGCTTATACATTTGTATGTCATCCGCATAGATGTGATATTCACAAGTTAAGAAGCAGTCAGCGATATCATTAATAAACATCATGAACAACAGTGGTCCCAAAACTGAACCCTGAGGGACACCACAAGATACATTCACATTGGAAGAGTTTTAGCAGGTTGCACAAAGGAGCAGTAAATGAAAATTTTGTAGATAGTTTTTCCTATGAGTCGCTGATGATCAATGCTATCGAAAGCTTTAGAAAAATCCAAAAACACGACTATACCACACATATTATTATCCAATTTAATTCCAACCCTGAGCGAATATCCTCACAGACTTTCAAAAGTGCTGTGGTACAGCTATGTCTTTGAAATCCCGACTGATGTTTAGTCAATAGTCTATTATCATCTAAATAACGTTTAATTTGATTAGTTACTTAAATTTCAAAAGCTTTGCTAAGGAAAGGGAGTATGGCGATTGGACGAAATTCAGAATTATTTTTCAGTAAAGGTAGAATTTTTGCAGTTTTCCAGGAAGTAGGAAAAACAGAAGTCATAATGATCGTGTTGAAAATATGAGATACATGATGCAAGATGACAGGCAGAAGTATTTTTATGAAAATAGGACAAATATTGTAAGATCCTTTCGCCTTCGATTTAATTTTCAAAATAACTTCCCCAACACTTAATAAATCTATTCCTGAGATAGCAAAAGTGGATTCTAGGCAACTTCTAGGAATACAATTTCGTGAACTACTGCAATTTCTAGAAGGCTGAATGAATTGGTTATTAAGATCGTCCAGATTAATAATTTCGGAAGGGACATGTAAGCTTTTACCTAACCCAGTCGAACGGATATTCTTCCAAAAGGAAGAACTCGAACTACAATGGGAAAATTTTCTTTCGTAATGAGACCTTTTATTCTTTCGAATCAGAGCAGTAACTGCATTATGTAAACATTTAAAACTATTGTAAAACACCGAACATTTATATTTTTTCCACTTGTTATACAATGCATCTCTTTTGTCAATAAGTTTCAGAACCTCACTAGTAATCCATGGGTGTTTGGTGGGTTTTCTTCTTATTAATCTAATTAGTACATATTTAATGAATAATTTGTTGATATTTTTATTCAAGAAATCAACCTGCTTATTTACATCGTTCGTTGTATATATTATACTCCAATCGATGTCTTGACATTCTTTGAACTGGGAATTGATATCTATATTAGAAAAGTTGGGTATTGTATTTGAATTTAAGATAGTAATTGAGGGAAAGATATTAAGAGTGAGAAAAATTTAGTCGTGATACGAGAAAGCTGGTGCGGAAAACTGATCATAGTGTAGAATTAAGTTAGAATCAGAGACTAAAAAGATATCAATTAACGATGGTGCACAATTGGGGCGAAAGTGAGTAGGAGAAATAATATTAGCAAATTTAAAATTAAAATACTCAATCATCTCGATAAACCTATTATTGGCATTTTGTAGAATATTCAAGTTGAAATCTCCACAAATAACAACGTCAGTGTACAAAGGAGTTAAATCCTTAAATATTTAAAGCTCTTTTATATTTACATAAAACTTTAAGTAGAGTACTAGATACATCAAAGGCGCCACCACTAGAACTGATGCTCATTTAAAACACCGAGTGTAATAAAAGAGCAGCAAAAAAGAAACACAAACACAGCAAGCTAAACTCTCCTGTAAGTATGATAAGAAAATTAAATAGATGGAAATTAAAAAAGTAAAAGATGTAAAAGATGTAAAAGATGGAATTATACATAGAACATAAAAGAAAAAAAATTTCAGTATAAAAAAAATTATCCGCTCTCAATTGTTTCAACAGCATCAATATCAATGTGGTTAGTAGTTTCATCGTCTGCACTTTTTCCATATGGTAATAAAATATTAGATAGAGTTTCTTCGCTAACTATTTTAATGATTTGTCCGCCTTCTCTCTTCTAGAGGACTCCAATAAAAAATAAATAACTGGCCATTTCAGCCCTTGAAAGGACTTTGACCTAGCTTCTTATGATCAATTGTGTTGTGCGTGTTATTAAGTTTGTACACAATTGACCGAGAATCGCACCTACAGGTTTAACGCCGACTCCGAACGGCGATGAACGGAGTGTTCTCGTTCTCAAGAAGCTTTACATGGCATTTTGATTACTCTCTGAGGTTTGCCATTGTCTGCAGAGAGGTGGCGGCCGTACAGGTAAATTATTTTAATTCAAATAATTTTCTGTCGTTGCTGGGGTTCGAACCTGGGTCTCCAGGTTCGTTGACATAGCGGCCACGCACTTTAACCAACTTCGCCACGGACGCCACAGAGGACTCCAATACAAGCGTTTAATTTATAGGTTGGCTTCCGCACCCGCCTTGTTTCAAAGAATTAAGGAAAGCTTGCTTTCAAAAATGCAAGGCGTGGTGGTTTTTTTGGATGACATCCTTATTACCGCTCCTGATAGAAAAACCTATAAGGAAAGGTTAAGGAAAATATTACAAGTGTTGCAGGACAGTGGCCTAAAACTATCGCAGGACAAATGTAATTTTTTTTGTAAAGAAGTGCATTACTTAAGGCACATCATTGATAAAAATGGGTTGCATTCTGATCCGGAAAAAGTCCGGGAGATAGAGTGTATGCCTCTTCCCCGAAATGTTAAAAAAGTCCAAGCTTTTGTGGGAGTATAAAATTTTTATAGGAAATTTTTGCCTAATGTCTCAAAAGTTTGTGCTCCTTTGTACGATTTATTAAAAACAGGTAATGATTTTGTGTGGACTGCGGATTGTCAAAAAGCAGTTGAGTTAGTAAAGCAAAGCTTGAAAACTAAGACGTGCTTACAACATTTTAATCCTAATTCCTAATAAACAAAACTAAAAAAAACCGAGTTCCCAGTGTTGCTTTCAGGGCAACTCAAACAAAATACTTTTAATACAACCCTTCAAACGATCTAACATGTCGTCTAATTATGTTAGATGGGAAAAAACGGGAAACATGTTGGATGACATCATTTTTTTTGAGAAATTCAAGCTGAACTAATACAAAAACCGTACATACATAGTTGAAAAATGTACCATTTACATTTTTTCACAGTACATTTACACAGTACTTTTGCGTACTGTTTTGTATGTTGCTAACAATACAGTTGTTTGTGAAAAAGAAACAGTACTGTACTGTTAAAAACAGCGCATCTGACATCCCTAACCAAGTCTAGTTTTTGCTTTTGGATACTAGAAACGCTTTTATGCGTACAGAGTAAAGTAGACGATGCTTTATATCAAAAATGGACGAATACATTTTGTCTATACTGTAACGCAAGAAAATAAACTTGAAGGTAAAAACTGTAATGAAAACTCATACAAGTGAAAATTGAACATAAAAACAGAAATTGTGTGGGTGTTAAGGCTGTGGAAAAATAGCGTGCGAACACGATAATATTGCAATTTCTAAAAAAAATAAAAAAAAAACAAAAATAAAAACTAAATTAGCGACCGAAACATAAAATAAAAAAAAAAAAACATCATATTCTGTCGCTTGTCTCTTTAACAAGACAAACCAGGTATGTATATAAAAAAAGTTCTTAAGTTATAAGAATAGGTACATATACATATTCATATATATATATATATATATATATACTCGAAACACATGCGTATTTATGTGTGTGCCTTGGAGTGTGACAAACTTTTTTGTCTGCATGTCAAATAAAAACTTAAAAAACACGTGTGCGCCTCGAAGTAGGCAATAAAAAACAAATAAAACATCAATTGTTGCGTGCGTGTGTTGGTTTTATGATTATAAAAATATGAATATTGGCATGTATGCTACGTACGTGCAAGCACATGATTGTGAGTAGTTGTTTTTGTTTTTGTTTTTGTTTTTAAACAGGTGAATAACAGTGCCGTCAGACTGGCGAAAAACAACCTTCACTGAAACTTATTTGCTCAAAAAATGTCAACAAACGAATAGAAAATAAACTTATTTCTTGTATTTATTGTATCGAATTTGGTGCAAATTTGCACCCATTCACATAAAAATTCTTGATGACTTGTTTTTGGGTTTTATCAGCAAGAACTATTTCTCTTTAGTTTTAATAAAAGGTAAAGTAGGTCATTGACATTTAGAGTTTACTAGAGTTTAGAACCCGCTTCAATGTCAATGAACTTCTTATCACCAAGTCTCAAGTCAGTTTTTAGTAAATGAGTTTTGACGTGACGAAGTTACGTTTTACCGTGCAGGTTTCTAAAAAAGTTGAAAAATGTATTTTTTCAAAATTCATGAGCGTTGCATTGAATTGTTACGCGCTCAGTATAAGAGCTATGACTAAAAAGATGATACGAGCGTAAAGGTTAATTCTTTGACTTCATTATAAAAACAAACAAAAAATTCAAAACATCATCGGGACGCGTGGGAACTGCTTAAGCAACACAACTGAAAATTTATTACATGGAATTATTACCCACTGAGTATGAGTGCTAGGACTAAAATTATGATACACCAATAAAGGCCTGCTCTAAACCCTTACAACAAAATTAGACAAAAGAATTCTGTCGTCATGGGTACACAGAGAGAGCCGCTCAAAGATAGACAATGCAACATTCATGCAGCGGCGTTGCATTGAATCTTTGCTCGGTGAATATATAAGCTGTGATAAATGTTTAAAAAGGAAAATGAAGAATTTATACTTGGCCTTATGACAAAAATATAAAAAAAAAAGATACAGTAGTTTCGACTATGTCGTAACACAAGACGTAGAATTATTCAATTCGCTTTTGATGACATCTTTTTTAAAAATATTTATTCCATACACCTGAGGATATGACCTTTAAGAGAGTGCCGGAGAGGGTTAATATGTATCACCAACCCCCATTACTTTTGCAAAAGGAACATTTTTGCCTTCGACAACTATTCCCTCCGACCACTCCTTAGGGGCGCTCCCATACAAATTTTATGCTTTTGTCGATAAAACCGGAAACTGTCCATAAATAGGTAGAAAACTTAAACAAGCAAACAAAATTTGTTCAATGCTATCAAGTTCAACAACCCATGTGTCAAAATTTCACTGTCGATAATATGCCCGGATATTTAATTGGCTGCGTTTGACATTTCAATAACAGATTCTGTTAAAAAAGCATGCCCCTCAAAATTACTCAGTATTACTGGGCTACGCGAGTCTGTTAAAAACAACATGCCCCCAAAAGTATGCTTTTTTTTAATTATAAGATTTATGTCTTCACGCTAGATGGCGCTGTCTTCGCCGTCGAAAAAACCGGAAGCCGTCGATAATAGGTAGCAAGTTTAAGCAAACAAAAACATCAAATGTTGGCTTTATATTTCATGTAATTGTGTAAAATTGATATAAGTTAGACAGTTCTAACATGAATTTTTGTCGCATTGAGGATCAAGCAGACCAACAAGTGCTAAGATCAACATTGTACGATTAGTACTTTAGGCCCACCAAAGGCTCAAAAAGTAAGGTAAATACCGACACCTGATCACTATCAACCACCCTACTTACCACCGAGAACGACGTATTCTACGTCAAAAACTTTGACGTCACCAGGTCGTGAATGTAGCAGCATATGTAACAG
Source organism: Pherbina coryleti (assembly GCA_943735915.1). Lineage (NCBI taxonomy): Eukaryota > Metazoa > Arthropoda > Insecta > Diptera > Sciomyzidae > Pherbina > Pherbina coryleti. Next base: position 143,289,318 of record OX030950.1, on the reverse strand, counting down.
ATATGTAATATCGTTTTATGGAATTATTGCTCACTGAGAAGACGAGCTGCGGAATATTTTGTTTTACGGTAGCATAGGTGTGTTATTACGCTTTATAACTAAAATACAAAAAAAATTCTTATCGTCATGATTTCAGAGTGGCAACCACATAAAGCAGTAAAAATGCTACAACCATGAAAAAACGTTGCATGGAATTTTTACTCTGTGACTACTGGCGTAACAGTAAATTTTAAGGATCGAAAATGAAAGTGAGGTCTTCGGGCACATGATAAAAATACAAAAAAACTAGTAAGAAATGATCTTCGACTGGGCCGAAGTTAAAATACCCCTACGTCCGAATTGAAATATATTCAAAGTCTTAAGCAGTCAAAAAAATTTTTATTTGTAAAAACATTTTCGTCATAGTTTTAACAGAAAATATTCTTTTGACGTAGAATACGTCATTCTCGGAGGTAAGTAGGGTGGTTGATAGTGATCAGGTGTCGGTATTTACATTACTTTTTGAGCCTTTGGTGGGCCTAAAGTACTGATCGTACAATGTTGATGTTAGCACTTGTTGGTCTGCTTTATCCTCAATGCGACAAAAATTCATGTTAGAACTCTCTAACTTATATAAATTTTACACAATTACATGAAATATAAAGCCAACATTTGATGTTTTTGTTTGCTTAAACTTGCTACGTATTTATCGACAGTTTCCGGTTTTATCGACAAAACCATAAAATTTGTATGGGAGCCCCCCTAAGGAGTGGTCTGAGGGAATAGGTGTCAAAGGCAAAAATGTTCCTTTTGCAAAAGTAATGGGGGTCGGTGATACATCTTAACCCTTTCCGGCACAAACACAATAAAATTTGTATGGGAGCACCCCTAAGGAGTGGTCGGAGGGAATAGGTGTCAAAGGCAAAAATGTTCCTTTTGCAAAACTAATGGGGGTCAGTCCTACCTATGAACCCTTTCCGGCACTCTCTTAAAGGTCATATGCTCATGTGAATGGAATAAATATACAAAAACCATAATATTTGTATGGGGGCCCCTAAGGAGTGGTCGGAGGCAATAGGTGTCAAAGGAAAAAATGCTCCTTTTGCAAAAGTAATGGGGGTCAGTGATACATATTAACCCTTTCCGGCACTCTCTTAAAGGTCATATGCTCAGGTGTATGGAATAAATAAACAAAACCATAAAATTTGTATGGGAGCCCCCCTAAGGAGTGGTCGGAGGAAATAGGCGTTAAAGGCAAAAATGTTCCTTTTGCAAAAGTAATGGGGGTCGGTGATACATCTTAACCCTTTCCGGCACAAACACAATAAAATTTGTATGGGAGCACCCCTAAGGAGTGGTCGGAGGGAATAGGTGTCAAAGGCAAAAATGTTCCTTTTGCAAAACTAATGGGGGTCAGTCCTACCTATGAACCCTTTCCGGCACTCTCTTAAAGGTCATATGCTCATGTGAATGGAATAAATATACAAAAACCATAATATTTGTATGGGGGCCCCTAAGGAGTGGTCGGAGGCAATAGGTGTCAAAGGAAAAAATGCTCCTTTTGCAAAAGTAATGGGGGTCAGTGATACATATTAACCCTTTCCGGCACAAAAACCATAAAATTTGTATGGGAGCCCCCCTAAGGAGTGGTCGGAGGAAATAGGTGTTAAAGGCAAAAATGTTCCTTTTGCAAAAGTAATGGGGGTCGGTGATACATCTTAACCCTTTCTGGCACAAAAACCATAAAATTTGTATGGGAGCCCCCCTAAGGAGTGGTCGGAGAGAATAGGTGTCGAACGCAAAAATATTCCTTTTGCAAAACTAATGGGGGTCAGTCCTACCTATGAACCCTTTCCGGCACTCTCTTAAAGGTCATATGCTCAGGTGAATGGAATAAATATACAAAAACCATAATATTTGTATGGGGGCCCCTAAGGAGTGGTCGGAGGCAATAGGTGTCAAAGGAAAAAATGCTCCTTTTGCAAAAGTAATGGGGGTCAGTGATACATCTTAACCCTTTCCGGCACAAAAACCATAAAATTTGTATGGGAGCCCCCCTAAGGAGTGGTCGGAGGAAATAGGTGTTAAAGGCAAAAATGTTCCTTTTGCAAAAGTAATGGGGGTCGGTGATACATCTTAACCCTTTCCGGCACAAAAACCATAATATTTGTATGGGGGCCCCTAAGGAGTGGTCGGAGGCAATAGGTGTCAAAGGAAAAAATGCTCCTTTTGCAAAAGTAATGGGGGTCAGTGATACATATTAACCCTTTCCGGCACAAAAACCATAAAATTTGTATGGGAGCCCCCCTAAGGAGTGGTCGGAGGAAATAGGTGTCAAAGGCAAAAATGTTCCTTTTGCAAAAGTAATGGGGGTCGGTGATACATCTTAACCCTTTCCGGCACAAAAACCATAAAATTTGTATGGGAGCCCCCCTAAGGAGTGGTCGGAGAGAATAGGTGTCCAAGGCAAAAATGTTCCTTTTGCAAAAATAATGGGGGTCGGTGATACATATTAACCCTTTCCGGCACTCTTTGAAACGTCATATGCTCAGGTGTATGGAATAAATAAACAAAAACCATAAAATTTGTATGGGGGCCCCCTAAGGAGTAGTCGGAGAGAATAGGTGTCATAGTAAAAAGTGCTCCTTTTGCAAAAGTAATGGGGGTCAGTGATACATATTAACCCTTTCCGGCACAAAAACCATAAAATTTGTATGGGAGCCCCCCTAAGGAGTGGTCGGAGAGAATAGGTGTCGAACGCAAAAATATTCCTTTTGCAAAACTAATGGGGGTCAGTCCTACCTATGAACCCTTTCCGGCACTCTCTTAAAGGTCATATGCTCAGGTGAATGGAATAAATATACAAAAACCATAATATTTGTAAGGAAGCCCCCCTAAGGAGTGATCGGAGGGAATAGGTGTCAAACGCAAAAATGTTCCTTTTGCAAAAGTAATGGGGGTCGGTCATACATATTAACCCTCTCCGGCACTCTTTTAAATGTCATATGCTCAGGTGTATGGAATAAATATTTTGCTAAATAGTTTTTAAAAAAGATGTCATCAAAAGCGAATTGACTAATTCTACGTCTTGTGTTACGACATAGTCGAAACTACTGTATCTTTTTTGTTTTTTAATAAAGTCGCTTTGTATGGGAGGTGGGTGTAGTTTTCACTCGATTTGGTTAAATTTCATACACAGTGTACATGTTACACATCAAAGTTCATATGCAAAATTGCAAGTCCATATATTAATTTTTGTGGAATTTAAAGAGATTTTACATTTTTGATAAAGTCACTTTGTATAGGAGGTAGGCGTGGTTTTTATCCGATTTGGTTGAATTTCATATTCAGAGTGTATATTAAATAGCAAAGCTTATGCGCAAGAATATATATACTTTTCTATACCTACCACGCCTCCTTATGGGCTTTACAAACGGAGTGACAAAATTAATATACCCCGTTTACATTTTTTAAACGTAGGGGTATAAAAAATTGTTTCAGAATTTTTGAAGCGGTTTTTGACGTTATTTGATTTTTTTTAAAAAAATGTCAAAAATATGACGGTGTTGTAAGGACCAAAATTTTGGTCATAAATTTTGACCTGCATAATGTGCTTCCACCTTTATTTCATCCCAACACCAAGAGACGGGAGATCGCAATTTACCTTGGCCATCCAACGGCAGGCACCGCGGCCGCTGTATACAATTTATATTTTTATTATATGAAAATAGTTTTTTATTTTATTTTTAATATATTATTTTTTTTAACCATAGCTGAAAAATAAAAGAATAATTCAACATTTGAAATAATGTAAGAAATATTAAGGAAAATAAATAGTTTCATTTTAAAATAATAGGGTAGGACCCCCCTTAGGTCTCAAACTCCACGACAAAGCATTTTTTTTTGCCAGCATAGAGTCGAGAATATTTCAGTTAGTTTTTATTATTTTTATTTTCATGTATGCGCGTGTTCCAAGGGAACCGGTAAACTCGCGTGATGCGATACCCACAGACAGACGAGTGTGAGAAGAGAAGGGAGAAGAAAATCACGCCACTCGTATGCCTGATGCTAGGAACGGAACAAACAGGCGAGAGTGAGAAGAGAACGCGAGAGTTCGATCACGCCACTCCAGTGTTGCCAGATGCCTCTCACCATTTACCCCTAGCTTGAATTTCAAATCCCCCTAAAATTCCCCTAAATTTTTTTTTTTGAAAAACATAAAAAAACAGTTGTAAATAACTTGAAATTTATTAAGTTAAAACTTCAGCTTCAAGGGGCAGCTGAAGAATAGCGCAACTGCAATTCAAATTGCTAATGTGTTCCTATGTATTTAAAGGGCTGAGCTGTTGGACGTCTTCAACAACCTCAGGAAGTTGCTTTGTAGGTTTCAATTGTCCAAGCTGAAATTGGCCTTAAAATTTAGTTTTACCTTTGAAAGCAGGCTCCGTCTCCCATTTGTTTGTATATTTTTGAGCATACCTTTTCTTTTCGCGGCGTCCGTGGCGTAGTTGGTTAAAGTGCGTGGCCGCTATGTCAACGAACTTGGAGACCCAGGTTCGAACCCCAGCAGCGACAGAAAATTATTTCAATTAAAATATTTTTCTGTACGGCCGCCACCTCTCTGCAGACAATTGCAAACCTCTGAGAGTATTCAAAATGCCATGTAAGGCTTCTTGAGAACAAGAACATTCCGTTCATCGCCGTTCGGAGTCGGCGTTAAACATGTAGGTCCGGTTCTCGGTCAATTGTGTACAAACTTTATAACACGCACAACACAATTGATCATAAGAAGCTAGGTCAAAGTCCTTTCAAGGGCTGAAATGGCCAGTTATTTATTTTTTTATTTTTTTTTTCTTTTCGTCAGTTTTCTCCATACTTGCTTTGTTTTTAATATTTACCCAGAGTTGCAAGTCAAGCGCTAAGCGAGTTTGCAGTGAAGTGGGATATGATTGGTAATTTACTTGAAGTGTTGCCAATTCAGTTCTTTTTATAAAGTGTTGCTGAAATCGCTTTTTACACAACATGGAGGAAAAAGTATTTTTCCTAAATTTTTTGCATAGTTTTAAGGAAAAGTAATAAATCTTTATTTCCAAAGGTAAATTTTCCAAATACCCCTAAAAAACCCCTAGAAAATTTGAAGTCACCCTAAAAAAACCCCTAAAGATTTATTCCCCTAAAATTCCTCAAACCAGTTAAAAAACCCCTAAATCTAGGGGGAATTCCCCTAATCTGGCAACACTGCGCCACTCGTTCACTAAAAAGTGGAAACAGAACAAACCAGAGCGAGACAAGGAACGATAGGTCCATGATACAATAAATACAGGTAGATTCGCTAGATGACAGCGTACTGCCGCGAATGTCAACACAAAGTTGACAACGCATAGTAAATCTCAAAGCTATGAAAAAGTTCATAGAAATTAAATGTAAGCAAACAATTTTTTTATATGGATTTTGACAGTAATGGCAGTATTAAAAGAGAGCACAGTCATGTCTGTATCTACCTCTATTTTTTGTATCATGGATAGGTCGAAGCTCAAGTGCGGATTGAAAAACCAGACAATCAGTGAAGAGCCACGGTGGTGGCAAGTTATAATACAAATAAATAAGTACTGAGTGAACATCAACAGCGCGCAGCAGCGACATAGGCCTAAATCAATAGTGGACGTCGACAGCGCGCAGCAGCAATATAAGAAGCCACATCGAAAGTGCAGCAACAGCAACGGAAGGACCACGGTCGACAGCAACAGCGAGTGAGGACTGAACGTCGACAGCGGGCAGCGGCATCAAGGAAACACCGACAGCGTTCAGCCGCATACGATAGCCAACAACATTCACGTCAGCAGCGAAGCCAGGAACTAAGGGTTCCCTGTGAGACAACGAGCCGAAGTGGTGAGGCGTGCGTGTTCTAAGGGGGTATGCGTGATTTTCCTTTTCCTTTTATAAATATTGTCTGGTATCTTAGCTACTTACTATCTAAGTTATTTAGTGACTTTAATTAAACTTTAAATCTTTCCTATCTAATAATTTTCCGGCAGAGTTAGTCGCGTGGTTTTGACTCAGATTATCTCTGCCACTCATCTTACCCCATCATCTCTGCCACTCATAAATATTCCATAACTAACCGGACATAGTAACTGCGTGGTTTTGACTCAGGTTACTCTGTCCACCACTCCTATTTAGAATTCCCATCCAACATACTAACTCCGGTGGAAGTAGTTGCGTGGTTTTTACTCAGACTACTCTGCCAGCGCTCACCCTAAATTCCAGTACTCAGTAGAAAATCCTGTAAATACCTATTTTACTATATTTACTAACAATTATTTCCATTTCATAATTTATAAATTATCCGTATCAGCTTAATTTTACGTCTATAGTAGTGGCGTGGTTTTAACCCTGTCTACTCCGTCGATTATCATTAGTTATATCACGATAGCGTGGTTTTTACCCCGTTCGTGCCTCTTTAAGTTATATCACGATAGCGTGGTTTTTACCCTGTTCGTGCCTCTTTAAGGACTTTGTCGGTAAGGTATCAGTAGTACCACTTACTAACAGTGCTACTCTTTACGTCTATAGTAGTGGCGTGGTTTTTACCCCGTTCGTGCCTCTTTAAGGACCTTTATAAAGTAACTATAAGACATTTAAGTTGTAAGTATATCACGATAGCGTGGTGTTTACCCTGTTCGTGCCTCTTTAAGAATCTTCACCAGTATTTGTAAGGCATATGACTTCAATATTAGGTCAACCAGAACACGGCACCAGAAACGCTCGCGCCACACCACAACCGCTGGAACGACGAATCTCACAGTCGATAGCCCAGGATTAGTATCTTAAGGACATGGTGAAGTTATATTAAAAACATGTTATATATTCAATATTTCTTAGCCAGACAAATGCTATATTAAATTCTTTGTTTTTTTATTTTGTTTGATTAATAATTTCTTTATTACATTTATTACTTATGTATTAAGTTTGAATTAGTTTGAAGAGGGAATGAAATTATAACGAAAACTTTAAAAGGATTGATTAATTGGTTTAGTGTCCAAAAATTAATAAATTTTTGTGAACGACCCAGGACAGCCGCTTTGTCTGTCCCAGCTATAGACCCTGGTAAACAGGGAGTCGTTACAGTGTGCAGGATATAACCAGTCTGGAACATCTAAAGAAAAATTTAAAAAAATCAAGTTAGTCCTTGTTTAAGTGGCTATCGCCTGAAGTAGGATAATTTTTTTCCTCCGAAAAAAAAACAAAATGGCTTCCATTTGAAAAATTTCGATTTTCGAGGTTACAAATTTGGATATTGCAATATTTGGACTCATTACACATAGCCACTATAGTTACGTACATTTTCTTTTATATACATATAGTTATAAAACCTCGCTCAAAACAAATTCCTGGTTGCGCCTCTGGCTTCTTATGATCAATTGTGTTGTGCTTTTAACGAAATGTTTGAACACAAATGATCGAGATCTGGACCTACAAGCTTTATGCCGACTTCGAACGGCTTATGTTCTCAAGAAGCTTTTCATGACAGTTTTTTCTCTCTGAGGTTTGCCATTGTCTGCCATTGTTTTTTTATAATCAAAGAAACAACTTTAACATTATATCCTGAAAAAATCGATTCAGGTATTATTTAAATTTTAAAATGATTTTTCGAAACGAAGAATAATTCTTTTCAATGAAAATTGTACTAGGAGCAATTTTTTTATTATAGATTTTTTATTATTTTAAATTTTATTCAATTGTATATATTTAAACTATATACCGCGTATGCCAAAAACAGCTATTTAGTCTTGTTATCCTTTACTTTGGATGTTGGAAAAAATAACGTTATAATTTTTCTTTTACATTTGGCGAAGGAACAGGTTTGTGTCTAAACTAAATAGTAGCATGCGGTGAAGTTTAACAAAATTGAACGGAAATTGTGGCTTCGTTCAGTTTACTGTGATTTAAAACAGATATCAATGTGGTTTGTGTTTAAAACACATGTTTGTGGTTTGTGTAGCAGCAATTCGAGCCTAAAAGGCACTGTGTGAACAATGATGGAAGCTCTGCAATTAGTTGTGTGATAAATTAAATGGCACGTGCTTCTTCGACTTCCTGTTGCACATTTCCGTCGCATTTCACGACATCACTTCCACATGCTGGAAACCGATCGGTAAGATATTATATATCAAAAATTATCTTAGCATCTCTTACTAATCAAAAGTTATAGCCAATCCATACCCATATCATTTGCGATCTGCTTGCTTAACTATCTTCTATAGATATAAAAAACAAAACAGTCTGTGTGATGGCTGGAAACTTCAAAAAAATCCGACGATTTTCGTCGATTTGGCTACATTTTGGTAATTTAGTTTGTATGCTCACTGTCGGTAACTGTATTAAAAATGGATTGCCACACTCTCTTTTACCGCCTACAAATCAATACAAATGCTATATTTCCGACGGTTTTGACCGTATTAGGCTACAATTTTATAATTTATTTTATATGCTCACTATCGCCAACTGTACTAAAACTGTGTAATGTCCATCTACTTGAAACATGGGATGGGCATTGTATAAGAGGGTGCGGCTCCGCCCATACAAATAAAATTTGTAATATCGAATAGCTTTGGAAGTAAAATTAACAGTACTTACATATAAGCTCAAAATTGAGTTACTATTTTGTGATGTCCTGCTGCTGGGTGTCAAACTATGGGTCAAAGAAAAGTTTTGAATACACTTATTATGTTCCGATATAGTTGTTGGGTGCAGCAACTCGCGCCGGGAAAAAGCTAGTAAGAAATATATTCAAATCTCTTAAGACATGAATTACTTATTCATGTGCACATTTTTGCTCATATTACTAAGCTTTTTTTTATTATTTTTAAATTTTTACAATAAATCCATGCATATTACAACAACTAAATTTAACCCACTATAACTCAAAACTACCACGTTCCAAAGACCACGTGAACTCTAAATAACATGTTATACATATCAATGTGATATGTTTCTATTAACTCGGTTCAACATGACTCCGGCACAAAAAAATTAATTCACATGGTCTTAAAAACTTCAAGGCCCATATCCTGCTGACGAGAACAAAAAGAAATCATAAATTCATAGGTATGAGTGCGATAGATTCATAGATAATATCAACTCCTTCTTCCTATTGGCTATAATTTTTCAACATAATTTCTATAGACACAATGAATGGAAAGTGTTCAACTTTGACATTTTTTCAAAAAAGAAAAGAAAAAATAAACTGTTAGAAACGCTCGAAATCATTGACATTTAAACAAACGTATAAGCCAGGTTATCAACGTGTATCTGCTGTTAGGATGTCAACGTGAGTGGAAGGAAATTTGTTTTTTTTAACAAATACTTTGTTTTTCAACAGGCAATGAAAGTCTTATTTATTTATTTGTTTAAGTCTATTTTACTTATTTATTATTCTTTTGTGTTTTTTTTTTTTTTTTTGGTTCTTCATACTTAATTTTTTATTTAAATATTTTTATCTCTTGATAAGTTACTATAGTATATCTTTGCTTGTTTTCAAAAGAAAGCAATAAAAATAGAAAAATGTTTATATCAAATCTCAGATTAATGTGAATTCCTGAATAAAAGCATTACATAAATATACAGGCAGCCAGTGCTGGATTTAGGTTCATGGCGGGGGTGAACACTTTGAAATTACATACCAACTTCAGATTAAAAAATAGTAGGACTATATACGAAATGCTTTGTGCATTTGAAATTTTTGATTAGACAAGAGATGAGAGAAAGGATTTTTACAAAGATTAGGACCCGGAATAAGAAAAGGATGAGGACGGACAAGAATTCAGAAAAGAATTGGGATTATAAATCGGCCGTTTCTGCGTCGAAATATATGTAAACAGGTGGACCTACAAGCCACCGACTCTGTTTCTGTTGTGTTTGTAGGTGGGCCTACAAGCCAACGACTCTTCTTAAATATTTTTGTAACTCACCAGGGCCGGATTAACAGAATTTGCCGCTGTGGGCTAGACTAAAATGCCACCCCAAAAAAAAACAAAAATAACAATGGAAATGATACAACCCCACCAACAAAATTACATATTTTTGACAATATTTTAAAAGGTTTTATCGGCTAAAATCAAATCAGAGTTTTATAGATATAGAGTTCGTTTAAAAAATATAAATCTTTAATAAGAAAAGATTTTGAATTTTTGCTTCCAAAGATATCAGTTGATATTCTTTTATTTAGAATTTGTTTTGTTTCTTAAGACAATTTTTTTAGGATCTGAAAATAATTAGTGCAAAAGTTGAATATACATAGTTTATCTAATTATGCTGAATTTATTTTCTTAACGTCAGGATTTTGCAGAAGCAAAGCACAAATGGTGTCATCGAAGTCAATTGTGTTCACTAAACGTCCTTCAATGAACAATAGCCGCGTTCTTTTGTAAGCGAGTGGCAAAAGAACGCTGCAACTCGGTTAAAATTTGCTTTTAGTTGCTTGACAACACTGGCAACAACTGTCAAAAAACTTATGATTAGTTTGTTAAAATAAACAAAAAGGAAAACAAAATGAGTAATTTGGAGGATGCTTTGATAAATACATTTATTTACTTAAAAATATATGATAACTAGCTGATATACCCGGTTTTACTCGGGGGAAAAAAAGTAAAATTTTGAGGTTTCATTCGTTCAGAAGATAACGATTTTTAGCCAGAAAAAATAAGCTTTTGACGTAAAGCGTATGGAAATATGCAAAATGGTTTTTTGTCATTCTAAGGAAACGGCGTTATTAGAAAAATACGTTGTACTAAAAATTTTTGCAATCTTGAAGATATGTGAGTTTTTTTGGTGTCAAAATTACAGAATTTTTTCTAAATCTGTCCAGCCATTAAGATTTGTATACTGGTCAAACAAACAAAAAATGGTTTTTATTAATGTAGATAAATAACTTTCATATAACTTTTTTCCGTGAATTTTTCCGATATTTTAAAAGCTATTTTGCTATTTGGGGCAAAGAAAAATCCAATAAATAAGTGATTATTTAAATCGGTCCAGCCGATCTTTATATGTTATATGTTATATGTAAATGGTGTAACTAACCGAACTTTATTTTATTAATTTAGATTAATTTGACAGTGGCGTCCGTGGCGTAATTGGTTAAAGTGCGTGGCCGCCATGTCAAAGAACCTGGAGACCCAGGTTCGAACCCAACAGCGACAGAAAATTATTTGAATTAAAATAATTTTTCTGTACGGCCGCCACCTCTCTGCAGACAATGGCAAACCTCAGCGAGTAATCCAAATGCCATGTAAAGCTTTTTGAGAATAAAAACATTCCGTTCATCGCCGTTCGGAGTCGGCGTTAAGCCTGTAGGTCCATTTCTCGGTCAATTGTGTACAAACTTAATAACACGCACAACACAATTGATCATAAGAAGCTAGGTCAAAGTCCTTTCAAGGGCTGAAATGGCCAGTTATTTATTTTTTATTTATTTTAGATTAATTTGATAAAATTAATACAAAAAATGTATAAAGTAATAGTTTATTAAGTACAAAAATTAAGTATTTCAATAGCGTATCAGCAAGACATTTACTATATTGAAGCGATATATTTTACTGCATGAAGTGCACTCGGGTTGATTGTCTTCAGTGAAGCACCTTGTGATAAATGACATTTTTCGTTTTGTTATCAGGTGCAAGAACAAATAAAGCGGATGGTTTGCCGACACGTGAACATGCCACGTACAATTGACCATGAGAAAAACATGCATTTTCTAAATTCAGACCACAAACACTAAGGGATTGGCCTTGTGATTTGTTAAGCGTCATGGCGAATGCAAGACGAACCGGAAATTGAATTCGTTTAAAATCAAAGGGCATATCAATTGGGATCATCGGAATCCTCGGAATGAGGACTTCCTTACCTTTGAATTTTCCTTTGAGTATTATCGCGTGAATGACATTGATCATCAGTTTTCTTAACACCAAACGCGTTCCATTGCATACTTTTGGTTGGTTTAGATTTCAAAGATTTAGATTTCGAATGATGGCTACCGAGCCAACCTTCAGTTGTAAATTGTGCTGTGGCAAGCCAGGCACATCCAAGGAGTTTAAAAATTCAGTTGGATAATTGATGGCTTTGTCTTCGTTTGTTATACAGTCAATAGATTTAAATGAATGCAGAGTTCCAACGATTTTATTCTGAATTACGAAGTTTATGTCATCCACATCTTTGTTCTTAGCCGCCAAAATTGATCGCTCACTCAACCATATGTTATTTTTGTGGTTAACAATGATGTTCGGGAATACTTTGTTGCTGAGCTCATCTTTCGAGAAACGAAATTGCAAAAATTCTGAGAAAACGAAATCAACCCGCTCGATTCGTCGACAGGAACACGGCCATTACCGATAGTCAGCAATTGCTTGGAGAAATCTTCAGCAGATGGATCGTTCAGCAATGCAACTCTCATGTTTGATGTCAGCTGAAGTTTTTTCACATAGCGCCACAGATTTGATGATTTGAGGCAAGAGTTTATTTCATCGGCAGCAGTCGATTTTGGAATGACCGGTAGTGTTTGGCGGAAATCACCAGACAATAAAATCATTGCGCCCCCAAAACATCTCGAGCTATTGCGCAGATCTTGCAATGTTCGGTCAATTGCTTCCAATGCGCGTTTGTGCGCCATTGTGCATTCGTCCCAGATGATAATTTAAGATGCTGCTAAAACTTTGGCCATTGCATAGTGTTTCGAAATGTTACATGTCGGTTGATCAGTTGTTAGAATGTTTAAGGGCAATTTTTAAGCTAAATGAGCCGTACGGCATCCTTCTAACAATGTGGCAGCTATTCCAGAAGAAGCAACTGCTACTGCAATGTCGGATCTCGTACGAACAGTGGCCAAAATCAATGATATGAGGAATGTCTTCCCAGTTCCACCGGGGGCATCTAGGAAAAATAAGCCAGCATTTCCATCTTCAATTGCCTTTATTAATGTATCATACACTTCCTTCTGTTGGGGGTTTAGCAGGGGTACATTTGTTCGAATTAATTGGTCTAATTCATGTCGATCATATTCACGTTCACGTTATATCTCAATTAAATGCGTTATTCATTCCAAGATCTTGCGCTGGCATTCCTAACCTGACTAACAAACTGCCGCACATGAGTTAACACATGTCTTCGATCAAATATACATTTATCAAATATAAAAAGTTAGTTTTTGCAGTAAAGTATATTGAATTGAATTTAGTTTATATGAGCGAAGCCACGTCAAGTTTCCAATGCCCGTGCCAGTTTTCCAGTAGAAATGCCTGACCAATAAGTAACTCCATACTGAATTTCATTGTTATATGATATTTGTTTCCAAAGCTATTCGATATCAAAAATTTGGCTTGTATGGGCGGAGCCACACTCTCTTGTTCAATTACCGTCTCAGTTTTCTAGTAGAAGGATATCACCCAATAGCAATTCCATACTGAATTTCGTTTTTATACGACATTTAGTTCCAAAACTATCTGATATCAAAAATTTAAAGAGTATGGGCGGAGCCACACCCCTTTTCCAAAGCCCATCCCAGTTTTCCAGTAAAAGAATATCCCCAACTGGCAACTTCATACTGAATTTCATTGTTATACGGCATTTAGTTCCAAAGCTATTCGATGTCATAAATTTGAATTGTATGGGCGGTGCCACACCCCTTTGCCCTATACTTGCTCAATTTTTCCAGTCAAAACACACGACTAAATAGAACGTTCTAACCGAGTTTCATTAATGTGTGACTTATAGCTTGAAAGTTGTACTGGAAATTTGGGCTGCTGAAAAAGTGCCACGCCCTACGTCCAACGCCCATAAAATTTTAGCAGTAGTACGTAAAATATTGCATTGGTCAGTTTCTTTCTTTTTTTAATCTTAGAGTATTGGCAGCCAATAAGCCGCTCCGTCCACCCATTATTGTTACTTAACCCTTTTATGCCCGAATTAAAATGGGCTATAAGTTTTTTGAGGACAAATATGTGTTAGGCTGCGAACATAGTAGACGCGAGTTGCTGATCCGAGCCGATTGAAACTCAAAAACGCATTCGGGTAAAAGAGATGCATGACTTGCGTACTGTACATATTGCTCTAATATGTTTTTCGGCTCGGCTCAGCAACTCGCGTTCACTATGTTCGCAGCCTTAGTCTTGACTCAAATATGAACTGACAATTATTTCAAAGTCCTTGTTGTCCTGGTTCGTTTGCTACAGGATGTTGTCTGTAGCAGAGGCGTTCCTAGGTGGGGGCGGGGGGCGGCGTTCCCCCCCACATTTTAGGGGTGACACCATTTCGATATTTTAACGTAGAATACGTTATACGGGGGTGTTAATCTGGAGCACAAAATTTTGAGAAAATGTTTGTCACTTTCATTATAAGTTTTTTAATACTTTATGCATGCATTGAAGAAAATTCAAGTATGGTCGTAACATATTTAATATGTCTTCTTTTGATTTGTATTTAAATAATCATATTGCTACATATAATTTTTTTTGATTCTATAAGTAAATCAAAATTTAACTCCTTCAAATTTTGTATTAATTTTCATATGCTTTGTATTTTATGTATTACTAGCCTTTTCCCGGCGCGCGTTGCTGCACCCTGCAACTATATAGGAACATAAGAGGTGTATTAAAAACTTTTCTTAGACTCATAGTTTGACACCACAGTCATTTTCCACTGTACGTTACAGTTTCCCAGTAGTTTTAATGTTCACAGAAAAAAATGATTTTTATTAATAAATAAGCATTTGAAAAACAGCTTGGTTTGTGTTTAAAAAAAAATATATTTATCGCGATAACTTTTGATCGGAAAGAGATATTGGTATAATTTTTTCACATAAATTATTCTTTGAGCTTAACTATTATATAAAAAGAATAAAAACAACTTTTAAAAAAATTAATTTCTTTAAGAAATCACTGGGGGTAGGGTCATGTTTTTTGATGACAGAAATAGTTAATAAATTTTTCTGTAAAATTGGAAGCATTTTTGCTATTAAACGCCATGTCATGTGAAAGGTAGTTGAAAATTCAAATTTAAGTTTTTATTATTTTAACAACAAAAACAACTTTTGTGTCATTTTTTAAGTAAAAAGTCAATATTTTGGACCTTTTTTGAAAGCAATATTAAAAATAGATCCGCTAAGATAATGGTACCCTATAAATTGTTTTTATTAAGTGCTTGAATTGAGTTTATCAACGAAAAAAATTTGAATGAAATATATTCAAAAACAACGGAGTTATTTGCATCGCAAGTAAAATATACGAATTTCTGATAGTTTTTTTGTTATTCTAAGAAAACGATGTTTTTAAAAAAAGACGTTGTACCAGAAGTTTTTGCAATTTTAAAGATATGTGAATGTTTTTGGTGTCAAAATAACAGGATTTCCTTAAAATTAATAAGTCGAGCATTTTCGCTTGAAAAAAATACGCCAGTTGTAAGATTTGCGTTACTTTTAAAGGGGCGGAAGAGGCGTGGTCAAAACTTAGTATGCCATAACCTAAGTTAGGGTTCAAGTAATATGTGAGCCGAATTTGAGTTAAATCCGTTCAGCCGTTAAGATTTGTATTGTAGTCAAACAAACAGAAAATGATTTTTATTAATATAGATAACATCATGTGTAAGAGCAGTACGATTATCTGTGTGTTCATCACAGAACCAGTGTGAGAAACAGAAGAAGTATAATGACCAAGTAGCGAACGATGTGTACATACATAACATTGATAAGCGAAGCAGAGAAACAAAATTGTGCTTACCCAGTTGGCCACGTCTTTAAGACATCCTCAATGTCTTACAGCCTTATTCATAAACACATTTTAGAGGCAACGTAACTTTAAACGGGCTTTAAACAAGAAAACGTTATTCATAAACATTTTTCGTAGTTGTTTAAGAGCTGCGTAACTTAAACGCCGAAATTGGCGTTTAAATGCTGCGTAAATACAACCATGATTTTTGTTTGTCTTTTTTTTTAATATCAAAGACATGCTCCATATGCGCCCTTTGCAGCATTTTTTTTATGCGGCGGCCATTGTAAATCCATAGGAATTCTTAATTTTTGTAGAGATTTTCTATAGTTCAGACACAAACCTTACAATCATAAGCAGAAAATGAAAAAATGTTTATGAATAACAATGTTAGCAAGGTTGCATAGAAGCTGCGTAAAGCCTTAAACAGTGCGTAACTAAACAAGCGTTTAAAGGTTGTTTAAGGAATAGCCCGAACACAATGCGCGCGACGAACGGCGAGCAGTACGTCTCCAATCTGTCGTTGTAGAGAAATGTTGAGCGACTTGATTATAATACACGCGAAACCAACAAACTTCAGCTGCATGTATAGTACACAAAAAACAATGGCTGTTTTCAGCCGACTCAACAGTTGCCGTTTAGAATAACAACACATAAGATAAGAGCTGAAAAAGAAATCCATTCAATTTCATTTTATTTTCAAAAAGTTGAATGAGTGAATAACGAAATAAGAATCTATTCAATGAATGCAAAATTCATTTATAAATAAAAATTTTATTTCACATTCAAATTTAAAAAATTTATTAATTATTCGTTAAATTTATATCAATTAATGAATAAAAAATCAATAATAACTAAGAAATTAGTAATGAATAACAAATAAATAATGTATAACAAATGAACAATGAATAAAAAAAATTAATAAAGATTAAAATATAATTATATTAAGAAACAATTGCAAATTCTAAAATTCTTTGTGAATTCATTCTTTGTGTATAGTTTTCATATGAATAAAAAATTGAAAAATTGACAACAAAAATTATTTATTGAAATGAATAATTAATCAAGTTTTTAAAATTAAATGTGAATTAAAATTTTATTTATAAATCAATTTTGCATTAATTTATGGAATTTTATGTCGATATTCAGTTGTACATATTCTGAATATGAATGCAGACTTAACAACTCTGAATAAAGTTCAAACAAAACATCCCTCACTACCATCGCTACCATAAATTTCACAACAGTTTAGTTTGCTGCATGTGACCAGTAATAACCAATGTAAACAATGGCGGAAACTTGCTTTTGCTGCCTGTCAAATTAAAATTAAATTTAAACCAACGGCAATGTCGCGCGACAATGTTGAGCTACAAGTCTCCAAAATACGTCCCATAAGAAATACATGTAAAAAAAAAGTGACAATTGGCGCTTGCCGGTCGTAGCGCGTATTGTGTTCGGGCTAGAAATCTATTGAATAAGGCTGTTAATGACTAACGTATTCTACGTCTGACCTATGCGCCCGTGTTATCTAACACAGGCTTGAGCTTTTTTTTTAATTTCTCAAACAGAAAGAAAAAGGTATAAATACATTATGTTAAAAAATGTGTGTCCCATTTTGTCGCATTGAAATTATTTCTAACAATTTGTGTATCAGTAGCTTCATGCGAAAGGAGTTTTTCAAAGCTAAAATTAATTAAGACTTATTTAAGATCTTCCATGGGACAGGCAAGGCTTTCCGATCTTGCTATTTTATCCATTGAAAACGAGCTTGCAAGTAATATTGATTTCGATGAGGTTATTTCAAATTTTGCATCAATAACGCATTTGCTTAAATCGACTACGTAAATATTTAAAATTTATTTAAATACTTTTTTAATTAAATAAAATATTAAAATATTTAAACAGAATTAATGAAAAATATTTTAATAAAATAATTTTATCTCTTAAAATATTTTAATATCTTTCAAATATTTAAAAAAAAATAAAACTATCGCATTTAAAGAATATTTATATAAAAATATTGAAATTAAAAAAAAAATTATTTGAATATTTCCCACGAGATGCGTCCATCAAATGCCATTTGGTAGTATATTTAATCTTATTTTTTCGTTCTCTAATTCATACTATTTTTGACAGTTATTGCAGTATTATGGCAACAAATGTCAAAATAGTACAAATTAGAGAAAGAAAAAGAAAACCTGAAACTAAAATAAAGGGGCAAAGAAAAATATGCAGGCAAATGACAACCGGTGAGAGACATTTGTGAAAAAATGTCCGGTTGTCACTCAAACCTTACACAAATATATTGTGCGATCATCAATCGCTTCACAACTAAACTTTGCCAAAAATCCAGACTATAATTCCCTTGCAACAAAAACTAAATGAGAACTATAAAGCTGCAACTGCAAGAAATTAACTGCAGGAACAGTGCAATGCTGTTGCTGCTTGTCGGAATATGTGTGTACGTGTGCGATGCTGTTGCTGCTTGCTTGTATGGAATATGTGTACATGTGTGGTATAAAAAGAATTCAAATACGAGAAAAAAAAGAGTTGTAAGGAAAACATTTGATTTATCCACGTAAATATTTAAATAAAATTTATACTGAGGCGTGGATAATGCTAATATGCGTTATTTCCCTTAGTGTACGAAAATTTACCGAGTTCTGTTCTTTTATCCACTTAGCCTTCTATGGTAAATTTCTTTTGCTTGTAAATAATAAATGTCAACATTTGATGACTTGCAAGCTACCAGCTGTATAATAATATGCTTTTTAACCCTACACCTCTTGTTGATACATTTTTTATAACAGGCCATTGTAGTTTTAAGCAATGCAATGAATTAAATTTTCCAAAGATAATGAATTACTCTACACATATAACTTGCAATGAGGAAAAGCATCATTTTGCTGAACATGCATTGAAAATATGACATGTTCTTCTCAAAGTAACCAGTTTATTTAGTGATAAACACACTTGATTTAATTAACATTTAAAATTTACCCGCCCCAAATGAAACTTGGTCAATGAAGTAAATCAAGCCAATGCCACAAATTAAATTGTGTGACACTCTTAACATGGTCAACATGAATAAATGTTTCGAGCAGTCAACAAGCATTCAAAACAGAAAGTGGTCAAAGACGAGAACAAAGATTGAAATGACTTTATCTAGAAATGAAAGTGGTTACTTTATGGATGCATGCATGCATCCATGCATCTTGGACAAAAGAAAACAAGCATACAAATATACTGAGTTCAGTGCGGTGTGAAGAGCAAATAAATTTCAACAAAATGTGAAAATTTAATTATAAACAAAACAACAACAATAACAGGAACAAAAACATATTTGAAATAACTGAAGCGGAAGTGCATGTGAAAGATGCTCTCAACCATGTTATAACACAAACAATTGAAAATGTACTCTACCCATTGTTGATGCGTTTCAAAAACACTTAGACTTTACAACAGATTGTATATTTGCTTAATATAACCCTTAGTTGCTCACTAAGAAACTTTAACATTTAAGGTAAACATATTTTATGCATACTAAGAATTTTATTTTATTTCTGCAAAACAACATTTTTAAACAGTTGCCTCTGTTGTTTTAGAATTTTTAATGTAAACTTTAGCACGGAGAAAATTATTTTCCTTGAATCATGCTATCGTCAAAGCAGCAATTAAACTTTAAACAGGTTCTAATTTCGAGGTTCTTAGAGGTTTTTATATCGATAAAACATGCAAGGGTTGCCTTTTAAGTCTTGCTCCTAACAGTGAAAAATCACTGGTTAATCAGTGAAGATGCATCAATACACTTTTGCATTCGTATGGACCAATTTTCGAAGCAGGTTTGCCTCAACAGCCCGTTTGGGCATAGAAAAACGCTCACCACGCATTTTTTACCTGACAATGTTACGTTTTACTGTGCAATTTTCCAAAAAGATTGAAAAAGACATTTTTTCAAATTGCATCGGCGTTGCATTGAATTGTTACTCGTTGAGTATAAGCGCTGTGATTAAAATAATGGTACTACCGTAAAGGTTAATTCTTTGACTTAATAATTAAAAAAAATAACAAATCGTCATCGGAACGCGGTGGGAGCTGCTTAAGCAACGGAACTGCAAATTTGTTACATGAAATTATTGCTTACTGAGTATTGGTGCTAGGGTAAAAATATGATACACCAATAAAGTCCTGCTCTAAGGCCTCACAACAAAATTAGACAACATATTTCTGATGTCATGGGGACACAAAGAGAGCCGCTCAAATATCGATAATGCAATATTCATGCAACGGCGTTGCATTGAATTATTACTCAGTGAGTATATAAGCTACGGCAAATATTTAGAAACGAAAATGAAGGATTTATGCCTGGTCTTCCAACAAAAATAAAATGAAAAAAAATCTTATGCTACTGAAATGTAGAATCGTTGCATGGAATTATTACTCACTCAGGAAACATGCTACGGTACATTTTATTTTACGACAGCATAGATGTAATATTAAGTCCCAAAACGAAAATATTAAAAAGAAATCGGATTTTTTAGGTTCAGATTTTTATCGTCCTGACTTCATGGTGGCAACCACTTGATGCAGTGAAAATGCTACAACAATGAAAAAATGTTGGATGAAATTTTAACTTTGCGACTACTGGCGCAACGGTAAATTTTATGGGTCTTAAATGAAGGTGAAGTCTTCGGGTATATGATAAAAATAAAACAAAAAAAATTGACGACGGGATAGGGCCCTCAGCGAACCACCTAATGTAACGTAAATGCATCATTGTTGCATGGATTAATAGCATGCAGCTAAGGCAAAAATTATTACACCACAGAAAAGCACAACCAATTGAGAAGCAAAATAGAAATCAAAAGCAAAAGCAAACACAAAAGCAAAAGAAAAAATAAAAGCAAAACACAAGAACAAGAGCAAGACCCAGAGCAAAAGCAAAAGCAACTATATCAACAACAACAGCAACAACATCGACAACAACAACAAACACCAACAATAACATCAAAAACAAAAACAAAAACAAAAACAAAAACAAAAACAAAAACAAAAACAAAAACAAAAACAAAAACAAAAACAAAAACAAAAACAAAAACAAAAACAAAAACAAAAACAAAAACAAAAACAAAAACAAAAACAAAAACAAAAACAAAAACAAAAACAAAAACAAAAACAAAAACAAAAACAAAAACAAAAAAAAAAACAAAAACAAAACAAAAAAAAAAACAAAAACAAAAACAAAAACAAAAAAAAACAAAAACAAAAACAAAATCAAAACAAAATCAAAAACAAAAGTTATGATTTGAAAAGTTATGATTTGAAAAGTTATGAACAAATAACACAACGAAACCGGAAAAGGAGTATGACAAGAATTAGGATATGGATTAGAACAAAAATTTAGACACATCTAAAACGGACCTTTCCAAACTAGGAAAGGGTTTCGGACGAGAAAAATAAGAGTTTGGACATGAAGTAGGAAAATTATTAGGACAAATAAAAATTTACGGAAGTTTGAAATTCTATAAAACAAAGAAGAATTATGGGAAAAAGTGCAGGATGAGTGGTATGCTATTCATCCCTCAATTCGTGACAAACTGGTGGATTCATGGGCCGCCGGTGCATTGAAGTTCTAAAAAACCGTGTTGCTACAACAAAATATTAAAGTTTGCAGTATAAAATTGATAGATTTTAAGAAAAATGTATTAGTTCGGATAAAGGATAGGGTAGGGACAAGAATAAGAACAAGGATAAAGAAACACTGTCATGCCAAAACGTACGGCTGTGTCCAGAACACAGCCAAATCTTTTGTTTTTCTTAAAGCGGTAACCTTCGTGGTGTCGTGGCTCCAAACATTTTTTTTTCATTTATGTAATGAGGTCAAAGAACCATTCTTGTGAAATAAAATTTTCCGTAGCTCTTCTACTCAGCAAGTAATAATTCTATGCAACGGTATCACATTTCTGACGAAGTCATTATTATTATTTTTTTTTTATTTTTGTCGTATAAAAATAAATAAAAATTACCGTGACAAATATACTTACCGTGTAATAATTCCATGCAACACCGTTGCATAATTGATGCTTCTTGGATCTTGCATTGGCTCTCTCCAAGGGCTTACGACGTCATGAATATTTTGTATGTTTTGTCATGAGGACTTAGAACCAGCATTTACTGGATTATAATATTTTATGCAGTAGAATCTATACATAGCGCGTTATAATTCTATGTAACAAATTCGCAGTTTCGTTGCATAGGTAGCTTCCTCCGCATCCCGATGACAACTTTTAATTTTTTTTATTTTGAGATTAGAGAATTAACCATAACTATTGTGTCATATCTTGTAACATAACCCTTATACTCACCGAGTGACAATTCCATGCAACACCTATGCTGTTTGAAAAAATGCTTTTCTCAACTTTGTTGGAAATCTGCGCGGTAATACGTAACGTTGTCATGACAAAAACACTATTTACTTGATTGGTGCTCCAATTAAGCAAAATTTTAGATGTTACTGGGAAATATGCCCAAGATTTGTAAATTCTCAATACAACTTAAGAAAACCTTACTCTTCGTGTACGTCAACCTTTAACATTGTTTCGTTTTTTTTTATAACAGACATTTTACTCCTTCATCTCTTCAGTTTAAATATAGTTCATTTCGGATAAACGAGTATTCATTATTGATCACCTTTAAAACTTATTTCCCGCAACAACTGAGAATATAAACGTACACAAAATGAAGATACAAAAATGCAAACAATATGGCGCAGACATCCGTTTCAATTTATATTCGTTTATGCTTTATCAATAAGCTTGAAAAGAAAATTGAAAGAAAATATACTTAAATGGAAATGGCAAGAGGCCGGAAAATTTACTCAATGCTAAATAGTTAAGCTGAAGTAGCGTGAAAGAGCAGATAAAATAAGGAAAATAAAATGATAAAAAAGAAAAAAATATTTAAAATGTCGGTTTCAATGCTTAAAAGCCATAAATTATTTATAGATTAAAACAAAATTGACGTAAAATGGAAAAAAATGGGCGCAAAAAAAAATACAGAAAAATAGGGGCAAACATTTTAACGAATATGATTCTGTGTCTTTGGAAATTGTATGCGACATACAAATTAATTCCGAGCAACTTGCAACCTTTAAGCTGGAGTTGTTATATTGGAGATTTATTTTAATAAATAAATAAATAAATATAAGTGATAGATGATTTCTTTCCAGGCCGGTTGGTTCAACCTTTGATAATAACTTCTTATATAGATAAATAGCTTCTTTTCAGTATCGCGACAACAGGTCGATTGATTACGCTTCTTTGTAGAACAACTAGTCTCGAATATATTGGAGAGACTTTTGGTTTTTCAACTCAGTCAAATCAAGCAACATTTCAAGATTTATGTTGCAAACGCGCAGATAAGCTGATTGGGACCAGATACAAAAGAAATTTGGCCGAAAAGCATTATAGTCGATGGAGCAGACGTCTTTAACACTATTTCTTGCTTAATAACCCATAAATTTAATGATGGTCTAAATAACCTCTACCAAAGTAAAAAAGTTTGAAGCTAGAAATTGCTGGATATTCGCAAAGAATGCTCTCTAAAGTTTCTGTCTCCACCTCAGAGAGTCTTCAGGCACCTAATTCCGATAGGCTTATCTATATCACCACCTCCCATACGTTAGGAATATATCAATTTTGTCAGTTCGTTTGTAAGGCCCCAGGAGGAGTAGTAAGTATAGAAAAGTATGAAACAAGTCATATTTACCTCATCGTCACAGCAGACATGATGATAATGATGATGCGTTGGAATGGAGAGGTGTAGTTTACTGCATGGTGATTGCTAGAGTGCAGAAAATTATAGGGATATTGGATCTTGTTTTGCAGAATATGTCGTTAGAGTCATGTATGACAATCTTAAATGTCAATGGTATTGAAGTGCTGTGTCATGGTGAAACCTTTTGCCCGGGAGACTATCACAGAACTGACCCTTCGGGGAATATCTTGCTAGGGGTGGAACTTAACGTCTCGAGCAAACCTATATTGGTCAGAGTGGAGTTGCGCATTTGTACAACTGGATAGCAATGCCCATACAGTGAATCAAAAAAGTTTAGAAACAAAACAGTTTCTTTAAAACATTCATTCAATTTTACCCTTTTAACACAAAACTAAAAATTTTTTTTACATATTTAATATTTCATATATATTTTTAACGCAACATCAAAAATTCAAACGAAAAAACAACTTTCTTATCACTACAAATGAAAAAAGAAACAAAAAACTAAACATTTCATAGTCAAAAAAGTTTAGAAACATTTGTGCTTTTGATTAAACTTTGCATTGCTTCGTTTGAAAAAAGCTTTAAAATAACGGGATCTAAAGTCTTTAGCTATAAATGTCAGTAATATACGCATCAGTCACTCGATTTTTTGTAATAAACGCAGATTATTTGTCTTTTTGTCTTAAAAATGGGAAAAAATACCGAAATCTCACTGGACGTTCGTAAATGAATTCTAAGGCTGTATTTTCAAAATAATAAAGTGCGAGATATTGGCTAAATAATCGTGAGAAGCCATTCTAGTGTTCATAAAATTATAAATAAATATTTAGACACGGGATCATTACAACCAAAACTTCGATCTGATCGGCCAAGTTCCCTAACAGCGCGCCATGAACGAGTTATTTTGTCAGAAATAAAAGCAATTCCAAACGTTTCTGCTCCGAAGATTGCTGCGACACTAGAGTAATTTCATTATGTCCACGTAAATGCCCAAAAAGTTCCAAATAGGCTCCATAAGGCTGGGTATCATGGTAGAGTTGCTCGAAAAAAGCCTTTCATAAATAAGCGAAATGCGGATAAACGCTTGGAGTTCGCAAAAAAACACATCAACTAAACGGAACAGTTTTGGAGAAATGTGGTATTCAGTGACGAGTCGAAATACAACATGGTATTCCACGTATGGTATGGTGTGGAGAAAGGCAAATACGGAGTTCAATAAAGAAAACATTCAAGCAACAATAAAACATGGAGACCGTAGTGTGATGGTGTGGGGGTGTGTTTCAGCGGCTGGCGTGGGAAACTTGAAGTTCATTGAAGGAATAATGAATAAAGAACATATTTAGCCATTTTGAGAGAAAATTTGCTACAAAGTGTGAACAAAATGGGGCTAGATGAAATCAGTTTCTTTTTCCAACAAGATAATGACCCCAAGCACAAGTCGCGTTTAGTCATGAAATGGCTGCTTTTCAAAGTCCGACACCAGCTGCATACACCCCCACAATCTCCACTGGAGATTCTCCAGATCTCAACATAATTGAAAATGTGTGGGACTTTATTGAAAAAAGGATCAGGCACCATCATATCACATCCAAAGAGTCGCTTAACGAGCCATATTAGAAGAATGGAATGCAATTACCCCACAAGAGCTTGAAAAACTATCTTTGGGAATGAAAAATAGACTCCAAGCGGTTCTTGATGCGAAAGGCTATCAAACAAAGTACTAAAATATTAAAAAAGTAGTTTTTCTTTAACTTTTTCTGTATAACTTTTAATTTGTTTCTAAACTTTTTTGGCCATGAAATAATGTTCTTTTTGTTGTTTTTATCAATTGTACGAATATGGTAATTGTTTCTTATTTAATTTTTTTGTTATTGTGTTGTGATTATATATGGAATAAAAATATATGAAAAAAATTTATTGCAACAGCTTAAAAAGTGTAAAATTTCAATGATTGTTTAAAAGAAAATGTTATGTTTCTAAACTTTTTTGATTCACTGTGTATGTGAGAGATTTATTTATTTATTTCATCAATGGTATGTTTACCTTACTGACTATATCTTAATATATAATTATGTACATGCAAAGAATTAAATATTACACTTTAATAAATTGAATTTAGTTGATTAAACATTATTGTCTTGGTGACTGAAAAATCTATAGAATATACAATTGATAAATTATTAAATTTTCGCAAAGTTCTCACGATTGGAGAATTGGAAGCATAATTTGTTCTGTGCATTCCAATATTAAAAGGAGCACTATTTCTTAATGTTCTGGAAGGAACATTAAAAGTTATTTGATCTAGAAGATACGAGCAATCAGTATTGCCAGAAATAATATTGAAAACAAATAAGAGCGATAATATAGTTCTTCGGTTTTCCAAAGTTTTCAACTTAATCAGTTTACGTCTAGCCTCATAAGATGGAAGGGGATCTGCAAAGTTAATAAATATCACGAAGTGCATATTTGAGGAATCTGCGTTGAAGACGTTCTAAACGATTCACGTGTGTATTATAATAAGGATTGCAAATAAAACTCGCATATTCCAACTTGGACCTTACTAGACTAGTGTACAAAATTTTTAGCGTATATGGATCAGTAAATTCATTGCTGTTGCGCTCAATAAATGCTAATAAAGAATAAGCCTTAGGAATAATATAATTTAGATGATGAATAAAAGTAAAACTTGAGTCAAATATAACACCAAGATCTTTTATTAATGTTACTAATTTCAAGTTTTGATTATTTAACTTGTGTTGATAATGAGCATTATTAATTTGTTTTGAATATGAAACTTGAAAACATTTATTGATATTTAGAGATAAACGGTTCTGGGAACACCATTCGTAAAGATTATTTAAATCAGACTGCAAAGCAAGCTTATTACTACTATTTTCTATTCGAGAAAAAATTTTCAAATCGTCGGCAAACATTAGAAACTTCGTGTTTTTAAAACAGGAACTAATGTCATTTATAAATATTATAAAAAAGAGTGGTCCTAGAATGCTCCCTTGAGGAACACCTGAGGAAGCAATAAACGGTTAAGACATGGAATCCTCAACGGACACCATGCAGAGTCTATTGCTAAGGTATGACTTGACCCACGATACGAATTTTGGATGGAATCCTAAATGCAAGCATTTTGTTACTAAAATATGATGCGAAACCCTATCAAACGCTTTAGCAAAATCCGTATAGATAGTATCAACTCGAAAGCCCTCTACTAAAGCAGAAATACAAAAGTCTGCAAAGGTCGCTTAATTTGTGACTGTTGATCTATTCGGCATAAAACCGTGCTGATTCGGAGATATTATGTTTTTAATTTCAAAGGTAAGTTTTTGTTTAATAATGCTCACAAAAATTTTTGAAATATTTGATAGCTTAGATATTGGCCTATAATTACAAATGTCATTTTTGTTTCCATTCTTATAAATCGGAGTGATGAAAGAAATTTTCCAAGAATCCAAAAAATTCCCAGACTGCAAAGATTTATTAAAAATAATTTAAAGTGGTTCTAACAGTGAATATTGGCAATTCTTTAAAAGAAATGCAGAAAAACCATATACATCTTTTTTTTGAGAGTTTTTTAAACCCGCAATCGAATTTGCGATATCAGCGCTAGAAATTTCGAAACAGCCAAAGTCAATATTTACTCCATAATTAGAATTAATATCTATATTTTTGTCATCATCCGTAATAAAATTAGAGCAAAAGAATTTTGCAAACAGATTTGCAGATTCAACAAAAGATTGAGACCAAACACCTTCATAAGACATGGAAGATGGAAAACCAGAGGTACGTTTTATTGAATTTATAAAAGTCCAAAACTTTTTTGGATTCGACTTAATGTTAGCCTCAAAACGACTAATATATTGATTGTATAAGAATTTATTGAGAAAATTAAATTTCCTTAAATAATGCTGATGTTTAAAAAAGTGTTCAATATTATTTGTGGCTTTATATAAATTAAAAAATTTATTTCTAAGATTTTTTAATTCTTTTAACCCAGTGGTATACCACGGTAACTTAAACATTTTGCTGGGACATTGCGGGATAATTCTATTACAAATTTCTAGAAATGTAGATTTAAAAAATATATAAGAATCATAAGTGCTTTTGTATTTCAAATTATGTTCCCAATCCACCATAATAATAGCAGTATTAAGTTCATCAAAATTGCATTGACTGAAATTATAATTAATATTAGAGTTCAGAGAGTTAATAAATTTGCAAGCGAAATTGTAGAATGATATTTTTAGCACCAGAGGCACATGATGCAAGTTTGGATCACAGACTGGAATATGACAAATTTCAATATTATAATTAAATTCTTTACTTATAAAAATAAGATCTAATAATCTATTTAGTTTATTAGAGAAACCATTAATTTGTACAAAATCAAGACTTAAAAAAGAATCAATGCGATAAATTTCATGCGTAGAATTCACATTAGTGGGTATGAGTGTATTATTGTTTAGGAAGTTATTCCAAGTTACTTTATTTAAATTAAAGTCACCAAGAATGCAAAAATGACCATCACTAGATACATTTGATGCTAAATACAAAATGTTATCCACATGTGACATGTAGAGAGTATCCGAACTGTTTGGAGAAACAGCCAAATATAGCCGTTCAGAGTATCCAGAAATTTGAACACATAACTGATCAAGTAATGTGTCCGTATTTACCAGTGGCCAAGCACTGCAGCACAACGAGCGATTTACAGCAACAAGCACACCGCCACCCCTGGTACAGCAGGTTTTAGTAGCGTCCCTATCCTTTCGAAACACCTGATAGCAATTCAGGTCGAAAAATTCTGCATGAAAAAATTCAGCATTTAGCCATGTTTCAATGATGACTATAATATCGTAGTCTCGCTGTGATGACCATAACTTAATTAATTCTGACTTAGTTCTTATGCCAGACATATTTTGAAAATAAATTCTAAGATTACTAAAGGGCTTATCATAATTAGTGGATTCTATTTGCGATTGCGACGACGATCCTTTTTTGGAAAAAACTCAAACCAACTAATAGACACATTAGTAGGCCAAAGAGTTGGATCTAAGATATGTTTCTTAAGAGATGCTGAAATGCCAACCTTAAAGTTTACTTTCTCGATTTCAGTTTGAGCCAGATCTTTTCTCGTCAAGGATTGACAAGCTAGATGATTTTTACTAATACCAGTGAGTTTATGTATATAATTAATAATATCATCTGAAGTAACTGATGACCTAAACGAACAAAGATGAAACCAGTGCATTGGTTCAATTACATCCAGTTCAGTATTTGTTCTTTGGCCAACAACAATTTTCTTCTTAGATGATATAAAATTTATGCCATTTTTAACAACGTCATCAGAAGCATGATTTTGGGCACTGACTACGTTTGAATTATTTGTTAATAATATCGGAGCATAACTACTAGCAACAATATTATCATTGGCAACATCAACAATAGCACTCTCTCAACATCAGCGCCCACATTAAACATCTCCGATTCTCCATCAACATGAACAGCAGCAACATCGCCAACAACAACAGTACGATTATCAACTCCAACAACAGCACCCACAATGTTTTTTATGGCACTCATGTTTAGACAATCGTCAAGCAATTCCACATTTTCTATATGTTCAGTGACCTCTGTATGCATAGACGAAATCTGCATTGAAGAAGCTCTTGAAGACGAACAAGAAGTAACTAGGGCAGAACTAGCACTTTTACAGGAGCATTGATATTTGCTTTGTTATTGTTTTTATTAAAGCCACTAACTTTCGTGGGGGATGACGGAGACTTCGATTTAGAGCGCGTGATTATTTGATCAACAATGAGATTATTGCTTATTAAATTAGAATGTTGATTTTGAAATGCAGCGATATTATTTTGTTCTGCATCACTTAGCTTTTTAGCATCGAAATTGTCTTTTAAGCAAGTCAAAATATTGCATGCCTCATTTAATAAGATAGGCAGATTGTAATCGGGTGATCAAAGCAAAGATCACACTTATAGATCAAGTTCTGATTTGATTTCATTGATTTAAAAACTTCATCACTGATCCTGGCACATTTATAGTGCAAGTTCTTATAACAAAAAACACACGTAACCAAATCAGTTAGGACTGAAATTATTGTATTGCAACTAATACACGACATAGCGAACGCATAAACTAACGATGAATTCACGACGAATGTTTACTAAACATTTAAGATGTACATAAATAGATACTTTACGATATATACTAAAGTGAGTTGAGTTTTAGAGCGTATCGAGAAATTTAGATCGTATTTTAAGAGATCTCAAAATGGGCTTGCGGTTGTCAACCAACAATATCTTGCCAACCAGGATGACACTAACGATTTTTATCCTCATTGTTCTGTGTGAAGGATATTCGAAGCTGCCGAAGATGTTAGTATATGACATTGTCTTGGCATTAATGTCCGAAAGATCTATCTGTGGGGGGCGTCAATTCCTTGAAACTTCCACCCAAGGGGCACGTAGTATTAAACCTACACGGCAGATGCACACATGGTCAAGGAAGTGACACCCACGTGAGGTGACGTCAGGCATGAAAAAATATCGTAAAAACTGCAAAGACGGCTATATTCTTTGATGATTCTATGTGAAAACTCCGTTGGGATTGAAATCCTAGCTGCTCCTATGCGAAAGACATCGAAATTTTTCATATTTCTGATAAGAATAAGTTGGAAATGATAGAATAGTACGTTGCTACATAATTTAAACTCATTTATACGTCATATACTCGATAATATTATATTTCTATTATAGATCATCATAAATATGCTGCATATAGTGAACCTATAATAGTTGGAGTGGAGTTCTTGAAATGATATTTTATAAAGCTATATGCAGAGAATAAATTTTAAAATGTGTTCATGCTAGTAAGGAATTTCCGAGCACTGCAACGATGCATGGTATAACTTTGTATTAAATAACGGCAATGTCGACGCCTGAGTGGTTATGTCTATATGAATATACGACAATGAAATTAATTGTGTTGAAAGCCACTACATGGCGGAGGAAATTATATGTACTTTCCACATTAAACAAACCCAAGCTTATATTATATATATTGTAGGTTTTTGGTAAATTAACTTGTATTTCCTACATATTTGCACCAAGTTTCTGTATACCGAGGACGAATATTTTCTGCGCTAAGAGCCGGAGAAACTTTCGCAGAAATTAATTATGTCTTCTTCTCATCCAAAATATAAAAGCAATCATGATGAAAATCGGAAAAAAATTTGTGCTTTATGTGGAAAAAAAAATTATTTTCCAAAGCAAACCTGATCATCATTTCTTAATATCTGAAAAACATACTCATTTAATAAAAAAGCATATTAATGATCAGTTTGATATTTCTAATGAAAAATTTCCATAAAGTATGTGTAGTACTTGTAGACTCACTATTAATGAATATGAAAAAGGTATTTCTAAAAGACCACTTCCGACCATGCCTAATTACGAGGATCTCAATTTGGCAAAAGAAACTAGAACGATGATTTGCAACTGTTACATTTGCATAACAGCACGACTTACTAGCCATTTAAAAAAATCAAAGGTAGAGAGATCACATTTGTCAGTTATCCACCAAAATTGATATAAATAATGGCCTTGATGGTACTGATCAAATAGCTTCACTTTCTAAAACTGAAGCAAAAGCAACAAAGCCAAGGATTTCTATTGAAATCTGTAGCAACTGTTTCCAAGAAATAGTTAAAGGCATTGCTCATTCTTGCAAGGGTTCATCTTCCTCTACTGCACGTGATAAAAATAAATAAATAAATAACTGGCCATTTCAGCCCTTGAAAGGACTTTGACCTAGCTTCTTATGATCAATTGTGTTGTGCGTGTTATTAAGTTTGTGCACAATTGACCGAGAACCGGACCTACATGCTTAACGCCGACTCCGAACGGCGATGAACGGAATGTTCTCGTTCTCAAGAAGCTTTACATGGCATTTTGATTACTCTCTGAGGTTTGCCATTGTCTGCAGAGAGGTGGCGGCCGTACAGAAAAATTATTTTAATTCAAATAATTTTCTGTCGCTGCTGGGGTTCGAACCTGGGTCTCCAAGGTTCTTCGACATAGCGGCCACGCACTTTAACCAACTACGCCACGGACGCCACCTACTGCACGTGATAATGTGTTTAATATAGTAGATAAGTTGCCTCAGAAACAGCAGAACCAAATAGTAACTTCTTTTTTGAAAAGAAAAATTTCGAAAAAGTGATAAAGAAACCGGAAGTAAGCTTATTTTGAATACTTTGGGATCTAAGGCGCACATTATTGTAAATAAAAAAAAAAAGAAAAGGAAGTAATTTTCTCTGCACAAAGTTTGGATTACATGAAAAATTATATGAAAAAACTGGCAAAATTTTATCCATAGTTCTGCTGGTAGAAAGTCAGTTCCCACAAATTACAATGAACATTTGTACGAAAAATCTAAGATGATGGAAAACATTTATAAAGAAGTTATTTATGAATTCGAAACAACAAAAGATGGAATTAAAAAAAGACCAGTCGTGTATGCTGATGCTTCAGAACTCCTCGATTTTGTCTTTGAAAAACGAAAGATTGAGCATATTGAAGATGCAAGAATAAAAGTAATGGCAGATGGAGACCAAGATTTCTTCAAAATTTCCCTTTCAATTTCCATGCCAAAAGATGACTTAGAAGAAAATAACAGTAAAAACGTTTCATATTACTCTACTGGTGGAGGTATGGCAAGTGAACGCAAACTAACTAGCGTCTATAAATTGATTCTATTGTGCATAGTTCCTTCGATTAAAGAGACCTATGAAAATTTTAAAACCTTAGTTCAATTAACTAGACTCTATGAGATACCTTTCAAATTTCTTGCAGATTTGAAACTTGTTCTTCTCGGCCAGCAAACTGCCAGCAAACTGCGACAGCTACCTACCCTTGCCCTTATTGTTTCGTGACATTAAGTGAATTGAAGAGTTTTTATAAAATCATTGATGAAAATTATCTGAGCAGCAGTGATGAAGAATGTTTAAAGACATACAAACACTTGAAAGAAGATTACTCTCTATTTTAAAGTATAGGCCACGATAAGAGAAAATCGAAAGATTGTCACAGTACAGTTAATCATACCCTTTTTATCGAAGGAAATAATGAGGAAGATGATAGCTTATACGTACTGCAGAAGTGCGTTCCTCCGGAACTTCATCTGTTGCAAGGATTTGTCAAACATCTCATTTGGGATTGTATAGTTAATATTGATGGTATTGGAAAAGAAAAAGCTTTATTGTGGCCAAATAAATTGGGAACACCTCAAGAGCTATCAAGGAGATAATTTTGAAGGTAATCAATGTCGGAAACTCCTTAAAGAAGCTGATAAATTACAAGATCCTGAAATTTATGATCTTGTAGGACCATTTTGTTTACAGTCTTATATCGCTGCATTCAAAGCTATGAACAAAATAGTTGACACTTGCTTTGGTGCAAAAAAAGCAAATCTCACTGATATTGATAAAAATTTAAGTGAGCTCCGTGAAGCTCTCAAAAGTACTGGGATTTCTCAAACCATCAAAATTCACATAATTCTTTAACATTTGAAGAAAGCAATCATATTCTTGAACAATGATGGTGTTTTAATTTTTCAGATTCCTGCTAGCTGTATGTGGACTGTATACTTACTTTTTCCTTACGTTTCCTAAAATAAATCTAATTTTAAAATTTTTGATGTAGTTTTCTTGAATAGTTTTTTATTAAAGAATGAAAATATTTTCAGTCTGACATTTTTAGTCAATTTGTTTTTTGATTCGAACAAATTATAGAAATTATAGAAAGTGAAAGTGAAAAACAGTAAAGTATAAATCTAATAATAATTAAATTATGTGTCGGTTTCAACAGATGGTTTAGGATTATTGTCCGAACAGGCCGGGGAGTCCGTTCATAGGGAATTTAATAAATTCTGGGATAGATTTAAAATAACTATGATCGATGAACCAACTTTTGTAAGTCGCTTAAAGAAAGCTGTAGTGACATTTTCATCACAGCATATTTAAATTCACAAACTAAATGTTACAAACTGTTGCTTTCTTTGGTCAATAAATACATAACTCAATATTTATCTACATATAACTTATTATCCTCTGTATGTACAATATAAGATAATATTCTATAAAACTATAAATTTTAATATTCTCTTAATATTCAAAAAAATAAAAAACAAAAATACAAAAAAAAAAAAATAAAAAACATAAAAATACAAAAAAAAATAACAAACATAAATATACCTAAAAAATAAAAACATACGAATACAAAAAAAAAAAATAAAAAACATAAAAATACAAACAAAAAAAAATAAACAAAAGAGGTGCAAAGTAAGTTGCCTCCCTCCACGTGGCGCACCTAAGATAAGCTTTTGTTAAAAAAAAAAAAAAAAAAATATTTTTAATCTCAATGTGTTCGTGTTTTTTAACCCATAAGAAAACAATTAGTTCAAACCTTAAGTTGTAAACAAATAACTTATGTTCGCAATGGTAATAAATTAAAAACCTTTTTAATTAATAAAGTTTAAAGACTTTTTTATAAATTAGATAAATTTAATAAAGAATAGAAATTCTACGTTGTCTGTAACATACTGAAAAAAAGAGGTTGTATTTTGAAGAGGCTAAAGAACAAAAGCGTTTTTTAATATTTCTGTGCTTCTAGCCTTTTTGTTGATCGCAATAAGTTTTTTTTTTCATTTTTTCTGTCTTCTATTCAAATTTAGTTTTGAGATATATTTCCCATGCAAAATGTTGATTTTTCTTCATATCTACATATTCCAGCTCCCAATGTACATCACTTTTCTTGCATACAAATCCACCCTTTTACTGAGCTGGCCAATTGCATACGAATTGGCCACTGAACTTCAATTGAAAAAAAATTTTGTGTCAGTTGGGACTCGATCTTCGAACCTTGTTGGATCGGGCGCAGTTGTTGCTATCCAAAGTTTTGTGTATTCTTCTTTGTTCAGTAGTTGAGTAAATCCATGTTCAAAACATTGTTGAATTAATGATCTATTGCACCCTGTGCAAACAAAACTTTTATACAGACTTCATTTTACTCGTATTCTGGAACATAGCTATACTTATATCCTTGAGATCATAGCTGTTAAATTGCGATTACGATTAGTAATCAATTAGATTATTTTTAAAAATAATTGTAATGATTATATAATCCTTAAGCAAGAATTTTATGATAAGTAATTGATTACGATTACAAATAATCAAAAAATAAAAACGATTACTTGAGATTACTCAAAATAATCAAAAATAATCAAAAAAATAATTCGATTACTTTTAAAGATTATCTTTGATTCTTTTTTGATTATTTTAAAAATATCAGTCTAAAGTACGGAATATTTTGTGAAAGTGATGATGAAATTGACACAACTGGTTCTTCACAGGACACCGTTAAACCCGATAAGATAAGATAAGTTAGAACTTCCTTTATTAAATTTCTTAAAACTAACAGTTTTTTTTTTCTTTAATTTTGTTTTTAAAACGTAACGGTGATTCAAGTGTCCCAAAAAATCATAAATTATGTAATTATATACCAATAGTTATAAAAGTTTTTCATGAGTTATGGCAGCGTGCAAACATTCCGATAGTAGAAAAAACAACGACTCGGAGGTACATAAATAGTATTATACAAGAACATTACGATGCACAAAAGCATCTTGATGCAAAAGCATCGATGAAGTGGAATAATAAAAAATTGTAAATTACATTAAATTTTGGCGAGAGTCAAGAACACTGTATCGCTCGCGGCTTTCCAGTTTGGCAAAAATATGACCCAATCACTTTTCATCCGTAACAGCAAGTGCAGATTCACTCACAACGTGAACAAAACGCACGGTGTTTTGTGTATGGCATGGAAATTCTGTGAAAGTTTTTGAATAATACAAGTGAAATACGAATAAGTTTGCGCTACGAAAATTTACCTGGAATGTTGATGATTTTGTCTGCCGAAAATTGAAAATCTATAAGTTGGTTGTCTGAGAAAAATTGCAGGCAAGGAGGTTCCGTAATTTCGAACTTATCCCAATGGATCATTTCAACGTAAGAGTCACCATCAAAACTTATTACGCCACGTTTTAGCACTCGAAAAACACGGAGCATTGAAGGCTGATCTTGGCGTGCGGCTCTAATTTTTTTCAAACCATTTGATCGAATATCATGTTCGGGGTCTGTTATCATTGCCAACAACACATTTTCTGGATGGAAGTAGTACGCGTTGTTCTCTATCGTTGGGGGGGATAAGTAATTGAATATCAGTAGGTAACTGACGGAGCCAGCAGAAGTACTTAAAAACATGACGACTTACATGAATAGCTTGTGGCTGACTCTTTAGCAGAAACCAAAAGTGATCCCAACAGACCAACTGTTCTGCTACTTGCATGACAATTCAAGTGCTGAAATGATTTGGCAAAAGTATGGCTTGTTGAAGGAACCATTTCTTTCATTCAATACTCCTTTAATGCCCTCAGCGCCAGTTGAGAGATTAATTTTTTCTTTGCCGGCATAGTAAACACTCTAAAGACGGCAATCATTGTCTGATTTTTCTTTTGAAAAATTAGTTCTTATGAATCCAAATAGTAATTTAGACTAAAACGGTTTTATTTTTGTTTCGTTTATGTTGTACTATAATACATTATTGTTATCTTTCTTCTTTTTTGTCAATCTTTGTTTTATAATGAAATACATAACTTTTATTTTTTTTTTGTAAAAATTTAACCAAATTTTTTGTACCTCAGACTGAAATTCTTAAAATAATCAAAAAAGAATCAAAAATAATCTCGAAAAGTAATCGGATTATTTTTTTGATTACTTTTGATTCTTTTTGATTATTTTGCGTAATCTCAAGTAATCGTTATTATTTTTTGATTATTTGTAATCGTAATCATGTGAATACGATTACAAACAGAAAAGAATCGTACTTAATCAATTATTTTACCTTTTTTGAAAAAAAGAATCGAATACGTAATGATTACGACGAGTAATCATTACTTAACAGCTATGCTTGAGATATGAAGCTAGCAATGGGTATATTTTACTATATATTGTATAAATTTGTTTTATGTCGTTATACAAATACACGTGCCCATGCAAGCACACTCATTCACATACATTTGTTCGCAATTGTACGCCCACATGTTTTCAAATTTTTGACACATAAATATATTTTAATGATTTTGAAAGTTCTTTTCTATTATTCCCAACTTGTTCTTATCAGAAATATGAAAAAGTCGATATCTTTCGCATAGGAGCAGCAAGGATTTCAATTCCAACGGAGTTTTCACATAGAATCATCAAAGAATATAGCCGTCTTTGCAGTTTTTGTCGACATTTTCATACCTGTCGTCACTTCCTGCCCACCGTGCACAGTAGGTAATTATCTGATAGGCAAGTACTTCCTCAGAAGTCTTAAGAAAGGCCTTTTTTCGACGATCTTAGTGATCTCGAAAAAGTAGTCATCAAACGCCTGCTTGGTTTTAAAGACAGCACTGTCTGGTTTCAGGAAAGTTACGGAGTTATATGACAGATGCATGATAGAAGGAATGAGATCCACTTCATAGGATTCACTTGTTGAATCGTTAACTTAGAAGACAACACGAGCGAACGTTTCCATACTCTGATTAAAAACACATTTCAAATTTGATTG
The DNA here is from genome assembly GCA_943735915.1 of Pherbina coryleti. Classification (NCBI taxonomy): domain Eukaryota; kingdom Metazoa; phylum Arthropoda; class Insecta; order Diptera; family Sciomyzidae; genus Pherbina; species Pherbina coryleti. The sequence continues at coordinate 143,252,105 of OX030950.1, read as the reverse complement.
ATAACTCATTATATTGAACATTATGTTGCAAAGACTGATGACCTTTTTTCAAATACCTGAAATTAAAATTGTTCTGACATATGGAATTAAATTTAAATTATCTTAAGCTTTAATATTATTACAAAAAAATTACACAGTCTAGCAAACTGAAAGTAAACATGGCGGCCTCAGTAGTGCATGTAAAATGGTTGCGCGTTTGCCTGCAATCAGGGGTCCCTGATTAGATTCCCGATTAGGTCATGGATAAATGGCAAACCTTTAATCAAATTTTAGGGCTGCACTTTCCGAAACCCGAAGCGCATAAGCCCTTTACAAAGAAATTGGTCTACGATGTTTATAACAAAGATGTTTCAAATAACATGTTAAGCCATAAGACAGTTTTGTCTTTTAAATATTTCGTATTTTTTTTTCTGATTTCCATACACATTTCTAAAGACGTTTATGAGTATTTTTCTCAGAAATGCGATATACATTTTTATGTTAATATCTTAAAATTGTCTTCTCAGAAAATTTCTTGCTTTCCTGAAGTTTTTTTTCTTGCCCTTAAAGAATGTAATCCTTTAAGTATCGGAAGCAACTTTTTCGATTCTTCAGCAAAAATATGCATCATCAAAAAATCACAAGTGTCTCCAAAATCAAAACTTTTCGTTTTTAAAGAATCTTTCAACATGAGGTGTCTTTTTCAATTTCCCACCATTTCTCCAAGTGGCAACATACTGTCATTTGATGATGTTTAACAAAGTAAAACTAGGAAATTTTCAAATATGGATCGATGCACAATTTCACAAACGGTCTGCACGACGTCTTCTTTTAAGAATATAACTATGTACTAAAAATTATGTTGGACTGTTTTATTTACTGATATCCAACAAGTGAACTCTATTAGTCTATGCCAACAATATAGCGTCATGTGGCAACGCTGTGTTCAATGTTGTCAACATGCATTACGACCTTTTATGATGAAGTTAAATGCTGGAAAATCATTTAGGGATTCGCATGTTGCTACAACAATACAAAGAACACGCAACCAAGCCTGAAAATTTGTCTTATTATATAAGAAGGCGTATCTTTTATGCATATCCTACTACAAAGAACCAGCGAAAAACGTGCAAAAAAGCATATTTATTCAGCTTAAATGTCAGCATTGAAAAACTCCCTAGAGCACAGTGAATACTCGAAGGTGGGTGAAGTGTAAAAATTATCTTAACTTTGTTCAAGACGATGCACACATATTAAATAAGAACAATTTAAGTGCAAATTATAAAAAAATAAAAAAGTTCCCTTTTTTTAACAAAGCCAACTTCATTTTTTAAATCAGTCGAATAAGAGACTTGAATGAATCAAATTCATAAATAGATTAAGCATAGCTAACGACTGAAAAACTTAGTGTGCGATAAATTTTCCTTCTAATAATAGAAAAATAAACTGGCTATTATAGCGCTTGAAAGGACTTTGACAGAACTTCTTATGATCAATTTGTGTTGTGCGTGTTATTAAATGTTTATACACAATTGATCCAGAACTGGACCTACTAGTTTTATGCCGACTCCGAACGGCTAATGTGCATGTTCTCAAGAAGCTTTCTGTGTCAGATGGAATTGAACCAGAAATGTATGACGTATGGGTCACGCACTCTACCCAATTCGCCGCGGCCACCATTTTACTTCTATAGTAATTAATATTTTTACATCTTTCAAAAAAAAAAAAATTAATTGATGGAAACCAGAAAAACAGTAAATTGTTTAAAAACTTAATACAAATGTTAATTTTAGAATTTTTATTTCAATATTGTTAAGAATATTTAGCATGTCGTCTGCACTAACGGTCCTCCATATCAAACAAACGATTTCATTTGACCGCTTACACAATTTTAGTCTAAAGAGCGTTCCCGTCTTTTTTGTGTTTTTCTCTATTTTTTACCGATTTTTTCTTACTCTCTTACTAATACGGGAACAGATCATTGTTGCCAGATTGAGGTAAATTTCCCTAATTAAGGTAATTTTTTACTCATTTTTTGGTCAGAGGTAAAAAAGGTAATTTTTTACCAAAAGTGGTAAATTTTGCAAAAACAATAATTTTTTTAGACTTGTTAATTTTTTGAGTAATTGGCAGCACCTCTCTAAACATACTCACAAGTACTTTAAGAGCCCGAACAGGGGTCCTACTCCGTATTTCGATTCGTAAATCAATGCGTTGCGAAAATGAAATGCGATGAGCATTCAAATAGTAAATCGCACGTAGTTATCGCATTACGGAGAACCGATTACGCTATTTTGCGATTTTACTTTTTCGCATCGCAACACAAAGTAGGGCCCCAGAACCAAAGCGACTGTCGGTTGGCGATCCTCTCTCGGAGAAATCCTTAGAGAATAGGAAACGTCCGGAATAGGAGCGGTTGTCGGATTAACGCATGGTATAATAATACAAAGTAGCATTGAGAACTGCTTATTTTCCCTTCTACAAGAAAACATCACTGGTCAAAAACAGATGTTTGTGAAAATGCATCTGCTGCTGCTGAGGTTGTGTTTTTATTCACTTCAACGTTTCAACATTGTTTGTGTTTTCAATGGCCGATTGTGAGCGCTCTCTTTTTGATATTTTTTGACAGGAAATGGTTTCCCAAGAAACTGTCAATGCTACCTTGTTATTATTATACCATGGGATCAGCGTTGCTTTTCGGTGTGTGAATGGTACAAATATTATTTTATCATGTTTTTGTTGTTTCTTTATAAATATGATTATACTGACAAAAAATTTATAACGGTAGTTAATCATTTAAAAATTCTTTGGTTTTTTTATATTGGGAAAAGGTAAATTTTCTCCGAATGTGGTAAATTTTTTCTCAAATAGTGGTAAATTTCAGTTCGTCTCTCTGGCAACACTGGAACAGACATATTATATTTACTACAGTCACTGATGTTAACGGCACAGTAATTACTGTTTTCTACAGTAATTTGACTGCTCATACAGTACGACAGTAATTTTTTGAAATATCAAGTAATTTAAACGGCCGGACAAAAATATAAAGTTTTTTTAGAAAAAATTTGCTAAAGTCACATTTGTTACTTCTCTGTTCTTCTCATAAAATTACCATCCCTGGAATTTAGTGCAAAATGGAACGATGCCCTGATAACTTTGCAGATTATAGTGTACACATCACTAGTACTAACAACCGTACAATTCCAAAGAAACCATTTTGCGCTTTTATTAAGATCTATGTACGGTCATTTAGATGAATAATATCTAAAATTCTTAATTTTCTTAAATGTATTAAGTATCAAAATATATTTGTTACGATTGTTTATTGTAAGCCGTATTCATAATAATATTTTAAAATAGCTTTAAAATTTTCAATAGTTAAAAAGCTTTTTAATGTAAGAAAGTTTTTAAAATTTTCTTATTCATAAACATGTTGTAGCGGCTTTTGTAGTTAAAATAGAAACACTTTCGATTTGAAGTGGGATGAGTGTAAACAATGGTTTGTGTATTAGATAAATTCAATGACTTTATATTTATTTGTCACAATTTCGACAACATTTTGATATTTTAACATCAACAGTTTTTCGAAGCTACCCTCTGCATAGAAAAATTGTAATTTTATTATGTTTTTCTTAAATATTTTTAAATGTTTTGACAAATTTTCTTGTCATATATTTTATAGCATGTTTCAGCCATTTTTAAAATAAACAAATATTTTTTGACTTTTTGTTTGTTTTTGATATATTTTGAATTAATTTTATGAATATGTATATTTTTGACAAAATTTATACTCAGATGAAAACGAAAATACAATTCAAAGGGGTTGATTTAAGTTTTCTGCAATTTTTAAAATTATCTCATTTATGTAGCATTTTAAAAAAATGCTTAACGCTATTCACGTTTATGACTAATGTTTTTTAATTATTTTCTTATGAAGGCTTTATAAAAGGTTTACAATTTTTTTATGAATACAGCCGATATAATAAAACAGTTGTATACAAATTTGCGTTTTTATTGATTTTTTATTCGTTTTAGTTATACAGTAATCCCACAGTAATTTTTGTTCCAATTCACAGTAATTTTGCACCAAAAACAGTAATTTTTTGTGCCCAACACAGTAATTTCAACAAATTATGTTAACATCACTGACTACAGTGTCGGTCAAAAAAATACATACACAGTTCTTTCAGTTTTGTAGTAGTGTGCGCCCAAGTGAGAGCAATGAATCTCTCTTTGGCTTACACTGTGAAAATTTTACTTCGCAGGGGGGTTAAAGAAACCTTTTTATTATTAAAATTAAGCGGCATTATAAATGAATGCAGGTATATGAAAGTGAATTGAAATTAATGAAATTTCTTACTAGGTAAATAATACTAGATAATTAATATTAATTAATATTACCATAATATTAATATTTTATTAATAATATCAATATGCATATATTTATTATTAATATCAATATTACATATTTATTTGAAAAGTAATCTTTTACTAATAACATTTTACCGACTCCTAATTGTACTAGTATTATTTATATTGCATATTACTTCAAAATAAAAAAGCACTGGTAGCGCACCCTACTTTTTTCTGACAAGTTAAGTTTTCGCTTTCCCAAAACAATTTTTAAAGAAAAAATATGCTAAATCCCACATTTGGTTAAACATTTTTGACGTAGAATACGTCGTTCTCGGAGGTAAGTAGGGTGGTTGATAGTGATCAGGTGTCGGTATTTACATTACTTTTTGAGCCTCTGGTGGGCCTAAAGTACTAATCGTACAATGTTGATCTTAGCACTTGTTGGTCTGCTTGATCCTCAATGCGACAAAAATTCATGTTAGAACTGTCTATCTTATATCAATTCTACACAATTACATGAAATACAAAGCCAACATTTGATGTTTTTGTTTGCTTAAACTTGCTACCTATTTATCGACGGCTTCCGGTTTTTTCGACGGCGAAGACAGCGCTATCTAGCGTGAAGACATAAATCTTATAATTAAAAAAAAGCATACTTTTGGGGGCATGTTGTTTTTAACAGACTCGCGTAGCCCAGTAATACTGAGTAATTTTGAGGGGTATGCTTTTTAACAGAATCTGTTATTGAAATGTCAAACGCAGCCAATTAAATATCCGAGCATATTATCGACAGTGAAATTTTGACACATGGGTTGTTGAACTTGATAGCATTGAACAAATTTTGTTTGCTTGTTTAAGTTTTCTACCTATTTATGGACAGTTTCCGGTTTTATCGACAAAAGCATAAAATTTGTATGGGAGCGCCCCTAAGGAGTGGTCGGAGGGAATAGGTGTCAAAGGCAAAAATGTTCCTTTTGCAATAGTAATGGGGGTTGGTGATACATATTAACCCTCTCCGGCACTCTCTTAAAGGTCATATCCTCAGGTGTATGGAATAAATATTTTTAAAAAAGATGTCATCAAAAGCGAATTGAATAATTCTACGTCTTGTGTTACGACATAGTCGAAACTACTGTATCTTTTTTTTACGTATAATTATTTAAAATTACGTAATAAATTGCGCGCATAGAAGCGTGGTAATAACTAGACAAAAGCGAAACATCGACTGAGCGCTCTTGCTACGAATAATCGGCAGCGTCGGTGTTAAAGCAAGACAGCCAGTTTTACGTCGGTGTAAAAATACGAGTTTCACGAAGCACGGGTGCATAGGCGTCGGCCGACACTGATTTACTACAATGAACATATTTTTAAATATATAAACTGAAATGTTGCATAATGAGATTTATTCCATGATGAAATTGTCTATCATAACCAGAGAATGGAAAAAAACCGTACCTTATACGTAGCGCTACAAAAGCGATCAAAAACTTTTTCTCTCTGCATTCCGTCTGTTGCTCTTCGGTTCAAACAAAAGCACTAGCACTGTAGGCAGAAATGAGAGATCGGAACAGAATGGTAGCGGGTTGTTTTTCGAGCATAAACCATAATTTGCTGTGTTGAGGTTTTTTCTCGCCATCGCTAACTGAAACCGTACCAAATTCCAGTTCGTTTCTGCAGTCGTTGTTCGTTTAAAAATGTTATTGATTTTGTTATTGCTACTGTTATTGGCGCCAGCGTCTTCCAAAGAAAAATTGTGGCATGCGTCTACGAATTGTTTTGCTGCTGTTCTGTAGAATTTTTATTATGAAATCAAAGTGGAAGTGGTCAATTATTTCCAAAGTTCCAAATTTGATGTATGTTCTTTCAATATAATTAATTATATATAATTTTTGCATATAATTTGTCTTAAATTATTTCTTTCAAAAAAACTGTGTAATAATGTATTTGTTGGCCGCGGCATGTTTGCAAACACTGGACAAATAATTTGTGTTGCAAAATAATCGTAACAACCTGCAAAACGATTGCACAAAGAAATGCAGAAACGAACGAAACATTTGGTACGGTTTTGGTTCTTGTTTACGATGGCGAGCAAAAACCACAACAGAGCAAATAATGTTTTGTGCTTTTTCAACACAACTTTTCCATTCTGTTCCACTCTCTCTCTTTTGCGTGTTAAGAGTAGCGCTTAAGATTGAGTCGAAAAGCGATATACGAATGAGGAGGAATAAAGGTAGCGCTTGCTAAAAAATGCAGAACAGATCAAAAACGAACCGATCGTTAAGGTTTTTTTCCATTCCCTGATCATAACATAATCAAACACATTAAAAGAATACTGGGATCGCAATGTGTAGATAAGGTTTGTGTATTTAATATCAACATCATGATACTTACTGCAGTAAGTAGAAGAACTACTTTCAACTTTACACATACTTCTCTCTGTCTTGTTGCAATTACATATTTCGCTTGTGTGTTTCTCATCACGGACCACTATTTACTCACTACATAAGCAGACTTTGCTGTTTGTGTTCATTCTGGAGGTCACAGTCTTCATCTGAAAACGATATGTGTATGTTCTAAAAAAAAATTGAAACTTGCCTTCTTAGAGGTAAAAGTATATTTTTTTGTCATTAGTTATTAAAAAACTTTTTTTCAATAAAAATATAAAAACTGAAAACTACTTTAAACAAGGATTTTGGGTTCATATAAAACGTCATAATATAAAGAAACTATTCTCAACTTTAAAAAAGATAACTTAAAAACTTTTTGAGCAATATTGTAAACTAATAAAAATAGACTTTTGAAAAAAAAAAATTAAAGATCCAATATGTTAGAATGAATTAAAATTTTTAATTAGAAATTTGGAAATATATTTTTGAATGGTTTTACCAACAAATTATGGAATAATAATAAATGAATTTTGAAGTTATCTAAACCTAAAGGGTGGTTAAATTTTAAGGGCCGATGTTGAATGTGAACCACACCTAAGCGTCAAGTTTTTTTCTGCATTTCATTTGACATTTCTCAATTTGAGACTAACTCAATTTGAACCATGGAAAGATACACAAGCGTTAAAGTTATTCAGGCTTATTATGAAAATTGGCTTTCAAATCAAAATGCGTATCGTGCACTTCGTGATTTTTTCGGTAAATTTAATCGTCCAAATGTGCGTACAATCGGAAAAATCGTGCAAAAATTTGAGCAAACCGGGTCTGTAGGAGATGTTTTTTTTTTATGAGCCAAAGGGATGTGGAATCTTCATAGATACCAGTGGCCCGTGCCATTGGCATGCACGATTCGCATTTCTAACTGGAATTTCAGGTATGCGCCTACGTACTAAATCACACCCTGCACACTTCCGCCACTCCCCACGGGACTGCCGCTAGGTATTACTTCGTGGGGCTGGCAAGCTACTCCGGTGTTTCTGTTGTTCCTGCTAATCTTCTTTCAGTTTCAGCTCTCCGCGGTTCACCTTGTATATTCTTGACGAGTGCACAGATATTCATCCAATATTCTGCTGAATCCAAATCAAAAAACTATCTACGATATCCACCGTGGCCAGAGAGGAACTGCGTTAGGTGGTAATTACAGTTTTCTTGTGCACGGCTTATCTATACATCGATTGACGGTATAAGGGTGTGAATCCATCTACCCTTTGGTGTATTATTCCACCGAGATTGCCATAGGTCCACAGATCGTATTCTTTCTTCTTCTTTGATCATCCTGGCTGCGTTAGCTTCCGTTGACATTGTGGATCTCCTCTGGTAAATTCTCCTCATCTCGTCTGCTAGAATGTCAATGGGGATCATTCCAGCTATTATGTAAGCAGCTTCGTCCGATATCAGCTTATGGTAACAGCTTATGGTTTTGAGCGTACTGAGCCGGTATATTAAAGATAGTTTCCGGCAAGTCTCTTTCCTTTTAAGAGTTTCTGCCCAGACTGGTGCAGCGTATAAGAGGACAGAGCTGACCACTCTAGATAGAAGAATCTTCTTTTTGTAGCTGGGTCCACCAATATTTGGTAGTATCCTGGAAAGTGCTGCTTGTAATGTTGAAGCTTTTTTGCTCACATAGTCCGTATGTGTTTTAAACTTCAGCCTGTTGCCGAACATCACTCCGAGATACTTAACTGCCTTCTTTGATTGGATATTCATGTTGTCAACTTGAATATTGATGAATTCTACATTTTTCCTACTCGTGATAAGAACCGCTTCTGTTTTTTGGTTCGCCAACACGAGGCTTGCAGAATCAAGCCACTCCTTAATCTGGACAATTGCTGCGTTTGTGACTAGCTCCACTTCTCGAGTGTGTTTCGCAACGGTCACGATAGCTATGTCGTCTGCGAAACCGATAACTTGGACTCCTTGTGGTAGACTCAATCTTAAGAGACCATCATACATTAGGTTCCAGAGCAGGGGACCCTGTACGGATCCTTGGGGTACCCCTGCGGGCACAGTGAATTACTTAGGTCCTTCTTCTGTGTCGTACTTTAGCTTCCTGTTGGTGAAGTAATTTGCCACTATACGCTGCAGATAGTGAGGCGCTTCTATTCTCGCAAGTGACCTCCTAATAAGGGACCAGTCCACCGAGTTGAAGGCAGTTTTGATATCAAGTGTCACTACTGAGCAATACTTTTTTGTCCCCCACCTCCAGGAATGTCCTTTAATGGCTTCATATACAATATCTACTACCATTTTAATGGCATCGACAGTAAATCGCGATTTTCTGAATCCATACCGGTGGTTTGATAAGGCTCCTTTATCCTCCATTACTTTGAGCATTTGAGCAGACATAGAGAGAGATGGAGTAGGAGATGTGAAAACACCAGTGCATGCTCGTACAGCTCGTACTGCAGAAAATATTGCTGCTGTTCGCGATAGTGTGGCTGAAGAGCCGTCCACCTCAACTCGTCGTCGTGCCCAACAATTGCACCTCTCACTTTCGTCGTTGATGAACATTATGCATAAAGACTTGCATTTACACGCTTACAAGGTGCAATTGACTTAAGAACTAAAGCCTCTTGACCATTTCAAGCGTCGTCAATGGTCAGAATGGTGGCAAGAAATGGCCACAGTGGATGATCAATTTTCGAAGAAAATCATTTTCAGTGACAAGGCACATTTTAACCTCAGTGGATTCGTCAATGAGCAGAATTGCCGCATTTGAGGAATGATAATCCAAGAGTGATTGTCGAAAAATCAATGCACCCACAAAGAGTGACTGTTTGGTGCGGTTTATGGGCTGGCGGCATCATCGGGCCGTATTTTTTCCAAAATGAGGCCGGTCAGGCTGTTACTGTGAATGGTGTTCGCTATCGTGAGATGATAACGAACTATTTATGGCCCGAATTGGAAGATATAGATGTGAACGATATGTGGTTTCAACAGGACGGTGCCATTAGCCACACAGCTAACGAAACAATGGCTCTTTTGCGCGACAAATTCAATGGCCGTGTTATCTCACGTGGTGGCGATGTCAATTGGCCGCCAAGATCATGTGATTTGACACCGTTGGACTTCTTTCTTTGGGGTTATTTGAAAGAAAAGGTGTACGTCGATAAGCCAGCAACAATTCAAGAGTTAAAGAATGAAATAATTCGGCACATTATTTCATAATTATTTCATAATGGCATAGAACCTCACTTACGCCTCAGCGTCATCGAAAATTTGGTCCATCGGATGGAGGTGTGCCGTCAAGGTCGCGGCGGCCATTTGGCCGATATTTTGTTCCATACATAATTAAACCATACCAATATTATCATAATAAAAAGAAATGACAATAATTTCCTAAATAATTTGTGTTTTATTCAAAATCAACATCGGACCTCAAAATTTACCCACCCTTTCTTTCCCCCTTAGGCGTTGTTCAAATCCTTGTTCTCATTCTTATCTCAATCAAACTTCTTGTCCAAGTTTTGTCCTGAATCTTATCCTTATTCTTGTCCTAATTCTTGTCGCGATCCTTTTTTCATTTCTTGTCTAAGACCATGTCCTAATCTTTATTCTTATCTGTCCCAATTCTTGTTGTAATCTTGTAAATTCTCGTCCTTTAAATTGCCCTGTTCCTTATCCTTATCTTTGTTTCGATCCATGTTTCAAACCTTCTCCAAAACCTTGTCCTAATCTTTATGCTGATCCTTACACTTAATTTTCTTTTACTTTCTGTTTTTGCTTCTGCTTTTGTTTAATGCTTCTGCTTTTGCTCTTACTTTTACTTTTGTTTTGTAGTTTTTGATTTTGTTTTTATTTTGCTTTGGCTTTTGTTTTTGCTTTTGCTTTTGCTTTTGCTTTTGCTTTTGCTTTTGCTTTTGCTTTTGCTGTTGCTGTTGCTGTTGCTGTTGCATTTGGTTTTGGTTTTGGTTTTGTTTTCTTAGTTTTGGCTTTGCTTCTGCTTTTACTTTTGCTTTTGCTTTTGCTTTTGCTTTTTCTTTTGCTTTTGCTTTTGCTTTTGCTTTTGCTTTTGCTTTTTCTTTTGCTTTTGCTTTTGCTTTTGCTGTTGCTGTTGCTGTTGCTGTTGCTGTTGCTGTTGCTGTTGCTGTTGCTGTTGCTGTTGCTGTTGCTGTTGCTGTTGCTGTTGCTGTTGCTGTTGCTGTTGCATTTGGTTTTGGTTTTGTTTTCTTAGTTTTGGCTTTGCTTTTGCTTTTGCTTTTGCTTTTGCTTTTGCTATTGTTTTTCTTGTGTTTTTGCTTTTGATTTTGCTTCTGCTTTTGCTTTTGCTTTTTATTTCTTTTTTGCTTTTACTTTTGCTTTTGATTTTGCTTTTGCTTTTGCTTTTGCTTTTGCTTTTACTTTTACTTTTGCTTTTGCTTTTGCTTTTGCTTTTGCTTTTGCTGTTGCTGTTGCTGTTGCTGTTGCTGTTGCTGTTGCTGTTGCTGTTGCTGTTGCTGTTGCTGTTGCTGTTGCTGTTGCTGTTGCTGTTGCTGTTGCTGTTGCTGTTGCTGTTGCTGTTGCTGTTGCTGTGGCTGTTGCTGTTGCTGTTGCTGTTGCTGTTGCTGTTGCTGTTGCTGTTGCTGTTGCTGTTGCTGTTGCTGTTGCTGTTGCTGTTGCTGTTGCATTTGGTTTTGGTTTTGTTTTCTTAGTTTTGGCTTTGCTTTTGCTTTTAATTTTGCTTTTGCTTTTGCTTTTGCTTTTGCTTTTGCTTTTGCTTTTGCTTTTGCTTTTGCTTTTGCTTTTGCTTTTGCTTTTGCTTTTGCTTTTGCTTTTGCTTTTGCTTTTGCTTTTGCTATTGCTTTTCTTGTGTTTTTGCTTTTGATTTTGCTTATGCTTTTGCTTTTGCTTTTTATTTTTTTTTTGTTTTTACTTTTGCTTTTGCTTTTGTTTTTGCTTTTGATTTCGCTTTTGCTTTTGCTTTTGCTTTTACTTTTGCTTTTGCTTTTGCTTTTGCTTTTGCTTTTGCTTTTGCTTTTGCTTTTGCTTTTGCTTTTGCTTTTGCTTTTGCTTTTGCTTTTACTTTTGCTTTTGCTTTTGCTTTTGCTTTTGCTTTTGCTTTTGCTTTTGCTTTTGCTTTTGCTATTGCTTTTCTTGTGTTTTTGCTTTTGATTTTGCTTATGCTTTTGCTTTTGCTTTTTATTTTTTTTTTGTTTTTACTTTTGCTTTTGCTTTTGCTTTTACTTTTGCTTTTGCTTTTGCTTTTGCTTTTGCTTTTACTTTTGCTTTTGCTTTTGCTTTTGCTTTTGCTTTTGCTTTTGCTTTTGCTTTTGCTTTTGCTTTTGCTTTTGCTTTTGCTTTTGCTTTTGCTTTTGCTTTTGCTTTTGCTTTTGCTTATGCTTTTGCTTTTGCTTTTTATTTTTTTTTTGTTTTTGCTTTTGCTTTTGCTTTTGCTTTTGCTTTTGCTTTTGCTTTTGCTTTTGCTTTTGCTTTTGCTTTTGCTTTTGCTTTTGCTTTTGCTTTTGCTTTTGCTTTTGCTTTTACTTTAGTATTGCCTTAGCGTTTACATTTACCTTTACCTAAGCGACATGCAAATAATCCATGCAACAATGGTGCATTTACGTTACAGTAGTGGTTTCCTGAGAGGCTCTTACCTTTATTTTAGTTCCATAAAATTTCCTTTAGCGCCTATAGTCATCGAGTTATACGTAGCAAGGCTTTTGCGTGCTCTACGTATTAAGCGGTTTCCACCACTTTGTCATGCCTCTAGGTTTTTGTTAATTTTCATTATGGATCAAAGAACCGAATATTACATAATAAAATTTAATTTACCTTAGCACCGATACGTTGCGAGTTATTATTCCATACAACAATATTTCATTTTTATTGCATAAGCTGCTACTTCCGCCACTTTATGACGTCAAAGTTTTAGTTTTTTTTTATCAAAACACTAAGGACAAATCCTTTATTTTTAATTCATAATATTAACCACAACGTAATAATATACTCACTGAGTATTTATTCCATGCAACGCCGTTGCATTATTGGCTCCACTACTCAGCTTTTATAATTCTATGTAACAAATTTGCGGTTTCGTTGTTTAAGCTACTGCGACCACGTGCTGGTGATGTCATTCATACTATTTGCATCTTATCGTAAGGCCGAAGAATTAACCTTTACTGTCGCAACATCATTTTTATCTTAGCTCTTATACTCATAGAATAAGAATTTCATGCAACACCATTGCATTTCGGAAAAGTCAATTTCAACTTCTTTTGAATAAAAAAGTCGACAAAATTTTTGAGACAAAACTATTTACTTAGAATACAAGATTTATTTTATGAGCAAAAAAAACAACATCCAAGTCTTTAAAGCTTTTCATGTTTGGCTTTAAAGCGCTTATTTTCCTCTTCTAGAAAGGCCATTACTTATGTCACATTAATTCTGAAGAAAAAAAAAAAAAACAAAAACCGAAATTTTCCACTTAACACATTAACAGCTAATGTCGCAAAAGCTCTTCAAATCGATAGCAGTTTATATACTCTCTTAAGAGAAAACGCCATTAAAAAGAATTCTCCTCAGGCTAAATATCAGCAGCATGTTGTCATTGCGACTGACTTAATAACCGGCAATGTTTTAAGAGCTTCTTGGAAATCTATTATCATAGCATGTGAAATAAGCGGAAAATATGCTGTGGAAATTTTCAATGTCATAAAGGAAAAAGAAAAAATAATTGTGTCTGGAAGTAGCTAGCTGGTTATAAAAAGAGTTGTATAGCATTGTCAATGCAGTGGATAGTCTATAAAAAGCACATCATGCTATATAAAAAATATAAGTTAATTTATTCAATTTACACAGAAATACACAGACCTATGTAATGACACAATTGAGTTAATAATAAACGGATAATGTGTATTGACAAAAAAAAAATTTCATGGAAAAAAATTTAAATTGAAGGTATTTAAAATGAGGCTTGGTAGCTCAATTTAATCTTTATGCATGTTATTTAGGAACTTTATCTCTCTTTATCTTTATATTTACCTCTCTGAGCCGATCAGAAAAATTAATTTCAATTAAAAAAATGTTCTATGTCAGGTGGGTTTGAACCACTATGAATCTGCGTAAAATTTGCTATAAATGGCCAACGCACGTTTCATGTTTAGGAAAAGCTTTCATTTACAATACAAGAGCAGCTTTACTAAAGTTTCTTTTCAAAGCTTAAAAGAAGTAAAAGAACATATAACACAAGTATTGCAAGTATTGCAAGTGTTAAGTCAGTATTGCAAAAAATTAAAATTTTTTGTGATATTCTACCTTTCGCAGCTTGTTTTATTCAGAATTGGAAGCGGAGTGTATTGAACAGATGTTGAGCGCCAATTCATCCGAAAATTAAGAAATTAAGACAAAATAAAGTGTGAAATTGCAGAGTTATTTATGTAAGTGTTCAAAGCAAAAAAAATTAATTCTACTATGAATTTTGAACCAAAGAAGGAAAAACTAGGCGGAAAACGAGCAACCTATGCAAAGTTTGAAGTATTGTTGGTTCGACAAACTAAAAAAAAAATCTAATTCTTTCATCGGAAGAATCCATTAAAGAGTTAAAAGTATCAGTAACTACTCTAAGTTATGCAAGTCACACAATACGGAATAGATTAATAGAAAATGATTTTAAAGCACATTTCGCAAAATAGTGATATACGTGAGCAAAAAAGCAAATTCGCAATAGAAACAGAAATTTGCAAGAAAGCATCAGATACCAAAAAAAAAAAATTGGAAAAACGTCTTGTGACCAGACAAAATAATGGTGAATTTGTTCGGATCCGATGTAATGCCTTATTTAAGACACCCAAAAAATACTACACATAATCCGAAGCACGCCGTTAAAACATTTAAACGAGGTGGTAGTATCGTAATGCTATGGGGTTGTTTTCATCGTCGGGCGTAGGTCTAATATATTGGATTAAAGGTAAAATTTGGACCACAGACTATTTAAATATATTAAATAGCATAATGCTATCATTTTCCGATGAGAAATGCATGGAAGTTATGCAAGATAACGATCCCACACACTCCTCGCAACTGGCAAAAAAAAATGGTTCCGGGACAATAGCATTAATTTATTAGAATGGCCATTGCATATGCGACAGCCACCAGACCCTAATCCAATTGAACACTTTTAGGGGATCTTAAAGAAGACAATAGCTGGCTATAAATCCAAAAATAAAGAACAATTGTGGAAAAAAAGTGCAGTATGCTATTGATCCCTCAATTTGTGCCAAATTGGTGGATTCTATGGGCCGTCGGTGCATTGAAGTTCTAAAAAGATTTTTTTTTATATTTTTTCCAAGGACATAAATGAAAAGGTTTTTTTTGTGTTTTTTGAATTGCGTGAAGCTGAGTTTTTTTTTATAATCTGATAGATATTCTCTTAATCTTTAAATCATATGCAAATTTTGAAAACAAAATTCATTAAACAAAAAATAATCAAACAAAAGAAAAACATACAAGCCGTTCTATTATTTTTTCCATCACTGTATGTAGCGAGCGCTAACAGAAGTTCCATAGTTTGAGCTTCCATTCCAATTATGCTGGATGAAACTCAACCTAAACTTAATTTGCTTTCTGAGTTTATAAGAACTCAATTCGAGAAATGCCTAAAAGTATGCTAAAAGTATTCCAATAAAAAGGTACGTTCAGATGCAACTTTTTAGTTGACAAGATGCGTTCAGATTATTGAAC
Organism: Pherbina coryleti; assembly: GCA_943735915.1. Taxonomy (NCBI): domain Eukaryota; kingdom Metazoa; phylum Arthropoda; class Insecta; order Diptera; family Sciomyzidae; genus Pherbina; species Pherbina coryleti. The sequence continues at coordinate 143,236,668 of OX030950.1, read as the reverse complement.
GTATTCTGCTGAGAAATGTCAAAAAGAGTTGTTTCTAAAATTGTACAATTTAGTTTTTTCAAAAAAAGAAACAAAAAAGCAAAGAAGAGAACTTGTACAAAGGTAGATTACTTACAACAACTAAAGATCCACAACAGTAAACATTTGTTGTTAAACTGGAAGTTCATTCACTGCATTTGCATATGCGTCTGTCTACTCCCTGAACGCCGATTTTGACCCCTGGGGCATGGCGTATAAGATAGTTATAGCCAGACTGCGAGGACCTAGAGCCCCACAGCTTTCAGATCCCGCTCTGATGAACAACGTGGTGTCTAAACTTTTTCTTCCACAGGGAAACCAAATGCATGCATATAGCATATCAAGAGACATAGGTGACATCCCTTCAGTGACGGCTGATGAAGTACTGATGACGTTGGGAAAATTCTCCGACATCAAGACACCTGGGTTGGACGTTATCCCAAACGTGGCCATACGAACAGATCTCAGCCTGTTCGCCAAAATGTATACCGCCTGTTTTCATGAAGGAATTTTTCCGTCTTGCTAAAAATACCAAAGGTTGGTATTGCTTCTCATACCAGGAAAACTGCCCAATCAGCCCACGGCATACAGACCCCTATGTATGCTCGACTCACTGGAAAAAGTATTCGAGAGCATCATCGTAAGAAGACTCCAAGAGACCCTGGAAGGACCAAGTGACCTATCCGTGAAGCAATTCGGTTTTCGTCGAGGAAAAGCAACCGTCGACGCTTGATGACAATTGCCCGCGACGCGACAAATGGTGTAAGATGGAAGGGTGGCGATAAGCACTACTGCGCAGTGGTAACTCTCGACGTCAAAAATGCTTTCAACTCAGCGAGCTGGACGCGAATACTGCAAGCTCTAGGCAGGTTCGACACACCAGGGTATCTACAGCCAATTATCGCCAATTATCTCCAAGACAGATGGCTGCTTTACAACACTGACGATGGTGTAAAACGTTACAAAGTCTCCAGAGGTGTTCCGTAAGGCTCAGTGCTTGGGCCAACTTTATGGAACGTCGTGTATGATGACGTTTTTGGCATTGATCTCCCTGCGGACACCACTTTAATCGGCTACGCGGACGACATTGCTTCGGTATCTGTGGCAAAACACCTTCATACGCTTGAAGCATCATGCAGCGAAGCGATATCCAAAGTAACAACGTGGCTGAGAAGTGTTGATCTAGAGTTGGCAGCGCAAAGAACTGAGATGGTTCTCCTAAGCTCTCGTAAAGTACGCGAAAGCATTAGCCTTAGAGCAGAAGAGCATATCATAACCTCACTACCATACTTGCGCTATCTCGGTGTGCTCATTGACACTCGTATGTCCTTTAAGGACCACCTACTGGCAATTAGCGACAATGCGTCGAAGGTTAACGGTGCACTTTCGCGCATCATGGCGAACATCGGACCAAGATCCAGCAGACGGAAACTCCTAGCTAGAGTCACAAGTTCCATCATTCTCTATGCCGCACCAGTGTGGGCGAATGCCACACACAAAGCGTCGTACATATCGGGTATTCGGGCCACATATCGCCTTAGTGCATTGAGAGTTGCTAGCGCATTTCGCATGGTATCAGACGAGGCAATCGGAGTGATAGCGGCAATGCCGCCGATAGACATACTGGCATGCGAACTTCAGTGCTCCTTTCAAGCTGGCGCTTGATCAAAAGGATCAAAGATTCAAAAGGATTCGGGCCAAAGGATCAAAGGCTGATGAGAGGCGGCGCACTATCGAGTCTTGGCAATGTCGCTGGGAGCAATCACAAAAGGGGAAATGGACATTTGTTCTTATCCCTGATGTGGAAAAATGAGCTAGCCGCAAACATGGTGAAGTGGACTACTACGTCACACAGCTTATTAGCGGACATGGCTGCTTTAAGCAGTACCTTCACCGTTTTAAACATGAAGACGACCCGTTCTGCACAAACTGTCCTGAGGAGATTGAAGATGCTGGGCATATTTTATGCAGTTGTCCGTGCTTCATCGTAGAACGAACTTAAATAGCGGAAGCTTTTGGTGTAGTTCCTACCTTAGGAAATATTGTGGATCAGATGTGCGACACACTTCAGAAATGGGAAGCGTTTCAGGCAGCAGCTGCAAAAATTATGATTGAGCTTAGCCGAATTGAATGGGCACGACACAACGAGCGCGCGAACCTACACAACGCAGGTGCAATCAACGGCAGTCCCCTCTTTACTGATGACGGACAACCGGACCGACGATGTGATGATCAATAACTGACGATTGAGTAAATAATGCTCTGACGGCCTCCAGACGAAATACCTAACGGTGGTTCCTGGAGGATCCAACCGTTCGACTGAGGAGATATTTAACGGGCTAAAAAAAAAAAACTTCCCAAACGCAATAGAATAGAAATGTATGAAAGGTTTTGAGAGAGAGTTTTATGCCTAAAGCTGGAAGTTCATTCACTGCATTTGCATATGCATTCGTCTACTCCCTTAATGTAATAGAATAGAAATGTATGAAATCTTATGAGAGAGAGTTTTAAACTGGAAATTCATTCACTGCATTTGCATATGCGTCTGTCTACTCGCTGAACGCAATGCAATAGAAATGTGTGCAAGCTTATAAGAGAGAGTTTAATGCCAACGAATGCGTACGTGCGTAACGTTGGAAAGATGCAATTTACGCAAGAAAAGAAGAAAATATTTCAACTTTTCTTCTGTAATTTTCGTTTTTTGACAGCTCGTTAGTTATAACGAACAGTGAGAAGAAATAAAAGAAACGAGTCAGAAGCTCATAACATTCAGGGATGGCTCTTGTACATGAATCATAAAAAATAAAAATATCTATCATTTTATTATTGTTAATTTCTTAAAATAACTTTTTATACTCAGGATTTAAGTTTTTTGTATTTACAAATTAAGACATTTCAAGCATTTTTTGTTAAGGGGGCATATAGGTTACAAATTTAAAAAAAAATTTTTTTCAGGAATTTTTTTTCATAGAAGGAAAAACATATCGTTTTCAAATTTTGCATTTATATTAACTAACATTTAAGGAATACAAGAAAGTTTTTCTAAGAATTTTTGAAGTGGTTTTTGACGTTATTTGATTTTTTTTTTTTTAAATGCCAAAAAACTGACGGTGTGCAGGATATCACCAGTCTGGAACGTCTGAGGAAAAAAAACTGAATAAGTCTTTGCTGAAGTGGCTATCGCCTGAACTAGGATAATTTCATTCCGCCGAAAAAAAAACAAAATGGCGGCCATTTGAAGAAAAATTCGAGTTTCGAGGTTACAAAATCGGTCGCCATTTTGTTTTTTTCGTATTCTTTAAATGTTAATAAATATGTGTGCAAAATTTGAAAACGATATCTTTTTCCTTCTATGAAAAAAAATTCCCGAAAAAAATTTTATATGCCCCCTTAATGCGCTAAAAATTCCACATTAAGAACATATCAATCGTTTTACAATTTTGTAGCCCTGCTTATTCTGAACGTAAAACGCAATCATTGTACTCTGCCATAATTTTCTTGTGTAAATTGTGGCAATGAGTAGACGAACGCATGCAGTGAATGAACTTCCAGCTTTATATTTTCACCTACGACTCAAGAACTTTTGCAAAAACAAATTTCCTTAAATTTTTCTATTGTGAGAGTATTTTTCACATCATAAACGGCTAACGCCTGACAAACAAGCCGCTTTTAAGGCAATTTTGACATATCATAAAAACATCTTAAAATATTATTACTAAAGCATTTTTATAGGACATTTTAAAAAGCCCATAACTATACAGTCATACATAAAAGTACTTATAAATATGAAGAGTCAACATTTATTCATTCATCCGCCTTTACTTTACGTACATTTGCTGATGCCATTTTTATTGGGTCACAAAAACAAAAAAAAAAAATTATTGCAATAAATTCTTCCAATACATTTAACTAATTTCTCTACATATGCAAAATTTTTTATGGGCTCTTTGAATATAATGGCTTTCAAGAGCTTTTGTTGTTAAGAAAAAGAACCAAAGCAAGAGAGCAAGTAAATATTTGCATATATAAGAAAGTAGGAACAAGTTTTATAGAGCTTTATTCAGGCAAAGTTTCTATAATTGGCTCATATTGTTCAGTGTTAAATAATGGAATAATTTTTATGACACTCGTCAAAAATTGTCTGACGAATTAGTAGTTTATTATCTTTATCTGAACCTTTAAAAGAACCTTTAATACAAGCATGATTTACATTGTAAAAGTAAAAGCTTTTTTTTTAGAGACGGATAAATTTAAATCGAATTAAAACACAGGAAAATGTTTTAAAAATCCATGAAATACACTTTATTTTGAAGATAATTTTTTGAACATTACTGTTTGAATATGATTTCGTACGCGGCTGGCGTATTCTGGAAGTCCATTTCCACACACTCTCCGCAATAAATCAGGCTACGCGATACATCGATCTAAAAATTACAGCCCAAGCCTATAACAATGTTACCAGTTGATGTTGATGTTGATGTTGATGTTGATGTTGATGTTGATGTTGATGTTGATGTTGATGTTGATGTTGATGTTGATGTTGATGTTGATGTTGATGTTGATGTTGATGTTGATGTTGATGTTGATGTTGATGTTGATGTTGATGTTGATGTTGATGTTGATGTTGATGTTGATGTTGATGTTGATGTTGATGTTGATGTTGATGTTGATGTTGATGTTGATGTTGATGTTGATGTTGATGTTGATGTTGATGTTGATGTTGATGTTGATGTTGATGTTAATGTTGATGTTGATGTTGATGTTGATGTTGATGTTGATGTTGATGTTGATGTTGATGTTGATGTTGATGTTAATGTTGTTGTTGATGTTGATGTTGATGTTGATGTTGATGTTGATGTTGATGTTGATGTTGATTTTGATGTTGATGTTGATTTTGATGTTGATGTTGTTGTTGATGTTGATGTTGATGTTGATGTTGATGTTGATGTTGATGTTGATGTTGATGTTGATGTTGATGTTGATGTTGATGTTGATGTTGATGTTGATGTTGATGTTGATGTTGATGTTGATGTTGATGTTGATGTTGATGTTGATGTTGATGTTGATGTTGATGTTGATGTTGATGTTGATGTTGATGTTGATGTTGATGTTGATGTTGATGTTGATGTTGATGTTGATGTTGATGTTGATGTTGATGTTGATGTTGATGTTGATGTTGATGTTGATGTTGATGTTGATGTTGATGTTGATGTTGATGTTGATGTTGATGTTGATGTTGATGTTGATGTTGGTGTTGGTGTTGGCGTTAGTGTTGGTATTGGTATTGGTATTAGTGTTGGTGTTTTTGTTGGTGTTAGTGTTGGTGTTTTTGTTGGTGTTAGTGTTGGTGTTGGCGTTGGTGCTAAATCCTTCATTTTCGTTTTTAAACATTTATCGTAGCTCATATACTTACCGAGTAATAATTCAATGCAACGCCGCACATTGGTTGAAGTTCATAGAACGAGCGGCTAAAAATAGAAGAAGTTGTTGAAGGACAATGAAACTTGGTACATAGGCATTTTTTGTTTGAATCAAGAAAAAAATGGAAAAATCAAAATGTTCCGCCCACCTCCCATACAAAGAGAAAATTAAATTTTGACCTACGGCATTGTTTTTTGGTACATATCATTTTTAAACACTCAGAACCATTTGTGTGAAATTTGAAAAATATCCGCCCACTTTTACGCCCACTTCCCATACAACTTGTATTGAAAAAGTGGCATAACTCCCTTGATTTTTACTACATCAACTCAATTTTCACAAAAAATATATATTATAATTGTAGAATGGGCTCCTAAAAATATATACCTGATCCGCCCACTTTTACGCCCTCCTCCCATAGAAAAAACAAGTAGAACAAACATGAATAAGTAATTTAAGCATAGTCTTTTAATAATTTTTTAACATCATTATCGTACTCCAATTTTTTGATTTGCCGATTTGAGCAGCTGTAAATTTTTTTTTCATTTTTAGCTGAGACTTCAAGTTGTAACTTGACATCTTTCGTTAAACAGGGCTCCACAGGGCTAAAAAGATGCAGTAAACTGAAGTTGATGAACATAGAAATTGTGATGTTGTTTATATTTCGTTCTACGAAATTTTTTATATAGAACTTTTTCTAACTTTTTTTAATGCAAATGTCATCTATGACAATTGTCACTTACGAAAATATACAACAAAGTCAAATGATAAGATTACTGTGACTGTACCAAAAGATTGAATATACAGTAAATTTGCATGCCATTTTAAACAAGCGAACATATATGAACTTCGAGCATGTCTGTCCAAACAAATAATGAATATATCAGCCTAATATTAAGGAATCATAATATTCAGATATCTGACAACAAAATACCAAACATGAAAAAAATTAATTTCGGCCACTCTTCAACCAATGTGCGCCGTTGCATGAATGTTGTATTACCGATCTTTGAGCGGAACTCTCTGGATCCGCATGACTTCAGAAATTTTTTGTTTAATTTTGTTATGAGGGCTGGCCTTTAATACCGTATCATATTTATAACACTGTGTGTAATTTTTTAAGCCATGGCAAAATAACCATATACGGACACCACTACGTGATAAAAAACTAAAAAAAAAACAGAAACGTGTCTCCCAATTTTTCCCAAAGTCATGCACTTTTTTGTTTATGGGCCGCCAAGGATTTGGGGCCTCGGTATCATTTTCGCAAAAAAGTGATCATTTTCTCGGGCTCATATCTTGCAAACCGTTCAGAATTTCGATTTACTCTCTGAGGCAAAGTTGTAGCTCTTGTCATAAAGAACAAAAATTGCGAACATATAACATCAAAAAAACTTCACCTTCCAGATCAAAATCGCAAAAAACTTAAAAAAATTCGATTTTTTTTTACCTTTTTTCCCGTGTTCAGGTCCATAGGTAGCAAACCATTCAAAATTCAAGGAAACAATCAACTACAAAAATTTACCTAAGATCTCAATAAACAAATTTCTAGAACATATAAACTTCCTAGAGATGATTCTTAACACTGTTTTAAAAATTTTAATTTTTTCTTTTTATTATTTTTTTTAACAATCCAAGTATTATTTTTATCCCAAAATGCGATAATAAAAATACTTTTAAATAACTGGTAAAAAATAATCGAATGAATTTAAAATTACAAGAATTAAAACACGTGAGTAGTACGTTTAACATTTCACTGGAAAAAAAAGTAAATATAACATTTGTTTTTGGCATTTCAACCCAACTGCCTCATTTTGTCTCATTGAAGATAAAAATAAATTCACAAAAGTTCAAGTTATCAGTGTTAAAATTTTAAGCCTTCCCAAGCAATTATTTGAACATCATTGGTTTTGACGTTATTTACGTCATAACTGCGTAAGCAAAATAACGCCAAACACTGCTTGTTTCGCAAAAACAGAAAATCATCAGCATGCTAAAATAATCATCCCAAAATATACCTACAAAAAATATACTCCAACCTGACTGTGTCGTTAAAATAAGCCAAAGTTTTTACTTTTGTTTTAAGAGGGAGTTAGGCTTAGGACCATGTTTTTTAGTGATTTTCATTTTTACAATTTATTGAATCTCTGAGGCCATTTTGTATACGAGGTGTGTTAAAAATAACGAAAATTTATATTTTCTTAGAAAGAATTTTATTTATTAATCTATATTAATGTAAAATATAATCTATAATATCCCCATCAAAGCAGATTCCTCATTTATGCCAGCGCTTCTTCCAATTCCCAAAACACTTCTAGCACTCTTTCTCCGAGATAGCCTTGAGCACTTTCTGCGATTCAATTTTAATCTCATCTATGCTTGCAATACGATGGCCTTTAAAGGTTATTTTTTTTTTTTTGGAACAAAAAAGTCACACAGAGACGACATGTCTGGCGAATATGAAGGCTAGGGCATGATTAAAGTATTGTTTTTTGCCATAAATTCACTATGTTTTTGGTTAAAATATAACACTTTTGAAGAAAATTTTGCTGTAACGGGTTTCATTCCCAAAATCATTATGGTAAATTGCATGGCATGAGCCAATTTATGTGTCAACAAAACCAGTAATTTCCCTAATTGTGGAATGTTGATCATTCAAAATCAATTCTCCCGAGTGGAAATTTGCCTAAGGATAGAGTCAGAAAATGATCAGAAAATCCTTATTTTGATAAGGATCGGATCAGGTCACCAGATCAGCTGCTGATTTTAAACGTGACGCACTTTTTGATAATCATCCTGATCAGGTTACCTTACTACGTAGCATTGTCAGGTTGCTATATTAAACCTGATCAGGTTACCTGAAAAGGTAGTCTAATCAGTTTGGCATAATTCACCTGATCAGGTAACCTTATCAGGAAGCCTTATCAGTTTTGAGCACTAACCATGAACAAGGTTTCCTGATCAGGAACCCTGATTCAGATTTGTATTAGAAAATTATTGACGTGACGAAGTTACGTTATACTGCTCTAGTTTCCAAAAAGTTGAAAAATGAATTTTTTAAAAATTCATCTGCGTTTCATTGAATTGTTACTCGCTGGGTATAAGAGCTATGATTAAAAAAATAGTATGACCATAAAGGTTAATTCTTTGACTATATTAAAAAAACAAAAACAAAATTTAATACGGCATAGGGACGTAGTGGGAGCTGCGTAAGCAACGCAACTGAAAACTTGTTACATGGAATTATTACTCGCTGAGTATTAGTGCTAGGATTAAAAATACGATACGCCAATAAAGGCCTACTGGAAACCCTCACAACAAAATTAGACAAAAAATTTCTGACATCATGGGGACGCTGAGAGAGCCGCTCAAAGATCGATAACGCAACATTCATGCAGCGGCGTTGCATTGAATTTTTACTCAATGAGTATATAACCTACGATAAAAGTTTAAAAAGGAAAATAAAGTTTTTATACATGGCTTTACGACAAAAATAAAAAAAAATTCCGGCGTCGTCAGGTCGTGAATATAGCAGCTTATGTAACAGAAATGTAATATCGTTGCATGGAATTATTACTCACTCAGGAGGAGTGCTACAGTAAATTTTGTTTTACGACAGCAGGGATGTGTTATTACGCTTCACAACTAAATTACCAAAAATATTTAGTTGTCATGATTTCAGGGATGCAATCACATAATGCAGTAAAAATGCTACAGCCATGAAAAAACGTTGCATGGATTTTTAACTCTGTGACTACTGGCGCAACGGTAAATTTTAAGGTACGAAAACAAGGGTGAGGTCTGCGGGCATATGACAAAAATAAAAAAAAAAATTGACGGCATGTCAAAGACCCTCAGGGAACCGCCTAATGTGACGCATATGCATCACTTTTGCTGGATTAATTGAAATTAGAGCACAACCAATGGGGAAGCAAAAAAAAAAGCTAAAAGAAAGCACCAACTCCAAATCCAACAACAACTCCAACTCTAACACCAACACCAACACCAACACCAACACCAACACCAACACCAACACCAACACCAACACCAACACCAACACCAACACCAACACCAACACCAACATCAACACCAACACCAACACCAACACCAACATCAACACCAATACCAACACCAACACCAACATCAACATCAACATCAACATCAAAATCAACACCAACACCAACATCAACATCAACATCAACATCAACATCAAAATCAACATCAACATCAACATCAACATCAACATCAACATCAACATCAACATCAACATCAACATCAACATCAACATCAACATCAACATCAACATCAACATCAACATCAACATCAACATCAACATCAACATCAAAATCAACATCAACATCAACATCAACATCAACATCAATATCAACATCAACATCAACATCATCATCAACATCAACATCAACATCAACATCAACATCAATATCAACATCAACATAACCATTAACATCAACATCAACATCAACGTCAACATCAACATCAATATCAACATCAACATCAACATCAACATCAACATCAACATCAACATCAACATCAACATCAACATCAACATCAACATCAACATCAACATCAACATCAACATCAACATCAACATCAACATCAACATCAACATCAACATCAACATCAACATCAACATCAACATCAACATCAACATCAACATCAACATCAACATCAACATCAACATCAACATCAACATCAACATCATTATCATTATCATTATCATTATCAACATCAAGATCAACATCAACATCAACATCAACATCAACATCAACATCAACATCAACATCAACATCAACATCAACATCAACATCAACATCAACAGCAACATCAACATCAACATCAACATCAACATCAACATCAACATCAACATCAACATCAACATCAGCATCAACATCAACATCAACATCAACATCAACATCAACATCAACATCAACATCAACATCAACATCAACATTAACAACAACAGCAAGAAACTTCGTCACGTCAAAACCTACGGGTGTGTCCACGGCACAGCCAACTCTTTTTTGATTTTACTTGAAGTGAATACAAAAAAGGTAACCTGATCACAACCTGATCAGTATTTCATAAAAATGCCGTTAGTAAGGATCAGAAAAAGTCGTTATGATGTCAACCTGATGAGTATTTCATAATAGTGCCGTAAGTAAGGATCAGAAAAGGAATCATGATGCAAAACTGATAAGAATAAAATAAGGTATATCTTATAAAAAAAGAAAAGGTTTCCTGGTATTAACCTGATCATCCATTCTTCAGAATTCCTTGAGTAATGATGAATTCAGGAAAACATGATACGCACCTGATCAGATATTAATAAGACTTCCTTAAAAGGGCTATCCGTATCATATCCGGATCGAATTCGGATCAAAATAAGGTTTTCCTTAACTGATTTCCACTCGGGCTGTCGACTAAAGTTAGAACTGAGTTATTAATATGTATATATTCCTTGAAAGTATTCCAAAGTTTTGACACACAAAACCGATGAAGTTTTCATAGAACCTATATGGCGATTAAAAACTTTGAACTAAGATTTCTCAAAACATTTAAATGCCGACTTAAGCTATTATTGTTTTTTTATTTACACAGAATTTATTTCATGTCGTTTTCAGGACGTCCTAGAAGACCTATGTGCTCATCATCTTCAACATGACTGTCAAGGTCATTGTGAAAACACTTACATATATACTGTGGGTAAAAATAGGATACGCGTCCTTTTCTAAATAGCTAAAAGTGAATTTTTAATTTTTTATAATGTCAGAAAGTTTTCAACATCGCAGTTCCATTCAATTTTGTGTGCGGAACGAAATTTCTGCTGCCGAAACGTTGAGAATGGTGCAGAAGGCCTACGGTGAGCAAGCTCTATCGGAAAAAATAATCAATGAGTGGTACAAAATGTTCAAAGAGACTCGAGAAAGCGTTGAAGACTAGGCACGGCCAGGACGACAAGTACCATCAACTGATGAGCTATACGTCAACAAAATCAGATAATTTGTGCTCCAAAATAGTCGATTGACAGTCCGAGACCTTACTGACCTTGATAAAACCACTTTGAGTGACCATTTGGGCCTCAGAAAAGTGAAATCTCGATTGGTGCCAAAAACGCTCAATTTCATGGAGAAACAGCGCCGCGTTTATGTGTGTAAAACAATGCTTCCGACTATCAAGACAGAGTGTAACACATCATAACTGGAGATGAGACTGGGGTCTACGCTTACGACCCGGAAATAGCCGATAAATCGGATGAATACCGTACCAAAGATGAGCCGAGACCGAAGAAAACCACATCAAAGCAAGTCAAAAAACAAGGTCATGTTGACAGTTTTCTTCGATTATCGTGATGTGGTGCATTATGAATTCATTCCAAACAGGCCAAACTGTCAACAAAGAATACTACTTCGATGTGCGTCAAAATGAACCGGATTTGTGGAGAGACAATTCTTGGTTTCTGCATCACGATAATGCACTATCTCACACTGCACTCGTAAATTCGTGATCATTTCGCCAAAAACTCGACCCATATCGTTCCGCAACCACCGTATTCGCCTGACTTAGCAGCATGTGACTTCTGGCTATTCGCTAAACTCCAGAGACCGTTCCGTAGACACCGTTTTGAACCGATATAAAACGAAACGAAGAAGGAATTGAAGGCTATTTGCAAAAGGCCGCGTATCTCAAACACTAATGAGTATTTTATTGTATAATTTAGCACAGATGTCAGTGATAGTAGTGCCAACTTAAAAATAAAAACATATCGGGTATGTGGTTATTTTTTGCCAACAGTGTATACCACTCGTGTACATTTGTTTTACTCAAAGCAAATTAAAAAAAAAAAATGCCATTTCAACCCTCGAAAGGACTCTGACCAAGTTTCTTATGATCAAATTGTGTTGCGCGTGTTATTAACTGTTTGTACATAAATTAAAGAGAACTGGACCTAATTATATGCCGACTCCGAACGGCTGATGTGCATGTTCTTAGAAGAACCTTACATGACATTATTTGCTCAATGAGGTTTGTCATTGTCTGCAGAGAGGTAACAACCGATCAGAAAAATTAATTTCTATTAAATAAATTTTCGGTCTCAGCTGGTGTTCTCGAATGGGCATCGAGTGGTTTACGCACTTTTTAACGCACTCGGCCACGTTTGCAACATAACAAAGTCACCGAATGCAATATTTATCATTGAGGGATATTTGAAATCTGTGTTGACAGATCTACGTAAATTTTTTTGAAGTGAAACTTCTATAAGCGCGATGGGGAGTAAAACCGATGAATCAATTTGCCGATGAAACTCTTCGGCGAGTTAAAATTAAATAATTATAATATACCCTCTGCGTCATTAGCTTAAGGACATATGCACTCCGCTGAAAGCCAATTGAAAAAATGTCTTCTATAAGGTTCATAAATTTTATTTTTATGGAAAATAAATTTGAATACATTCCACTGTACTTTTGCAAAAAAAGTAGGCACATGTGATAAGTACCGTTAATTTCCAGCGAAAAATAGTTGCAAGCATGGTGTAATTAACAAGGTGGTAGTGAATTTTTAACCATTCTCTCACAAAAATGAACTCTGGATCTGTCAAAAACAGCTGATTGCATATTTTGAGCAAAACCATAGCAAAATAAAGTTTGTGATATTTGTTTTGGCTCTAGTTACTCACTGTTTTTTAATTATTTTGATGAAAATCCGACGAAACTACTTATAATTTTAATTTATTACTTATTGGCTAGAACTACCACAAGCAAGCAAACAAAACAAATAATGATTTGACACTTACCAACAGGTCCTCTCTTTATGTCACAATTTTTTGAAAGATTCAGCAAAATTGAGTTTGTGGTGAAAAATTCACTACCACCTTATTAATAACATCATGGTTGCAAGCATGTGAGAAAGATAATTTTGAAATGCGTCATTAGAATAAGGAACAGTACTTATTTTTGTGTGATCGCGAAAGTTGTGCAAAGTTTCTTATTGTAATTATTTTCTACTTACATAGTAAAGGCATAAAACACTGTTTTTCGAATAATGGCGAAGGGAAAAGTTTTAAGTCAAGCTGAAAAAGCTAAAATTGACGCATTTCATGAAGAAGGGTACAGCACCCGTGTAATTGCTGGTAAAATTGGGAGAAGTAAAACTGTGGTGAATAATTTTCTAAGAAATATGCAAGGCACTTATAGAGCCACTACAGCATCAGAAAATAGATTAATAGTACGTGCAGAGTCCAATACGTGCAGAGGCTAAGTCTGCAGCAAAAATCAAGGCTGAAACGGGAGTTGAAGCTAGCCTTTCAACAGTGCGTCGCGTCATCAAGTCACATGAACATTTACAGCGAAAAAAATTGAAAAAAAACCACCGCTCAGTCAACAACGTAAGCATTTTCGTCTACAATTTGCTAAACGTACAATGTCCTGGACTACGGAGTGGAGAAGAGTTGTTTTCTCGTACGAAAAAAAAATACAATTTAGACGGCCCTGATGGCTACAATTATTATTTTCATAATTTGAGAAAAGAAGAACGGTTTTTATCTAGACACCATAGTAGAGAGGGTGGTGTAATGCTATGCTGCGCCATTTCCTATTATGGAACGACCTTAACGTTGTGGAAAATCTGAAGGGGTTGGCTTTCGAGAAAAGTTTCGACGAAAATGGAAGACAGTTCGACAACAAAAATTCTTTGATTGACGCCATCAAAATGGCATGGGATGAAGTAAACTTAAATTACTTGAAATCACTTTATAAATCAATGCCCAGCCGTGTCTTCGAGGTGGTATTAAAGAAAGGTGGTAGTACACACTATTAATAATGGCAAACATTATGATAGTAATCATTTAGGACCAAAACAATTTAAATCCGTCACTATTCTTCGGTTTTTTCTAGGTGTCCTTATCCTAATGACAAACGAAAAAGTATGAAATTTAACAAGCCGTATAAATGAAGTGCTACAAAATGTCCAATACTGTTTTAGAAGGATTTTTATACCCCCACGTTTAAAAAACGTAAATGGGGGTATATTAATTTTGTCACTCCGTTTGTAACGCCCATAAGGAGGCGTGGTAGGTATAGAAAAGTATATATATTCTTGATCAGCATCACTACCCGAGTTGATTTAGCCATGTCCGTCTGTCTGTCCGTCTGTCCGTCTGTCTGTGATCACGATTACAGCCGTAATTTTAAAGCTATCATCACGAAATTCAATATTTAAGCTTTTATCTAAAAAATGAAGGTCAAGTTCGTAAATGAGCCAAATCGGATGAAAACCACGCCTACCTCCCATACAAAGTGACTTTATCAAAACGGTAAAATCTCTTAGAATTCAACAAAAATTAATATATGGACTTGCAATTTTGGATATGAGTTTTGATGTTCAAAATACACTCTCATTATGAAATTCAACCAAATCGGATGAAAACCACGCCTACCTCCCATACAAAGTGACTTTATCAAAAAGGTAAAATTTCTCTAAGATCCACAAAAATTAATGTATGGACTTGAAATTTTGCATATACACTTTGATATATAACATGTACTATGTGTATGGAATTCAACCAAATTGAGTGAAAACCACGCCCACCTCCCATACAAAGCGACTTTATCAAAAAACAAAAGCGAATATTTTCTGTTAAAAATATAACGAAAACGTTTTTATAGATAAACATTTTATTGATTGCTTAAGACTTTGAATATACTTTGGTTCGGCCGTGGGGGTATTTTAACTTCGGCCCAGTCGAAGATCATTTCTTACTAGTTTTATTTTAATTCTGTTTTGATTTTTTATGTTTAAAAATAAAAAATAAATAACTGGCCATTTCAGCCCTTGAAAGGACTTTGACCTAGCTTCTTATGATCATGTTTAATAAATCAAAAAACCAAAAAATTCAAAATGTAGTCTGTGTAACTCTTTTTACTACAAAAAATGAAAATGAGTATTGCAGTCGTTAAGTTAATGACGCTCAGTGTAGTATGGACACAGTAGCTTTTCAACTGCATGGTTCATAAATCGAGTAATTATAATATTGCCATAAAAATTCGAAGCATCTTTGAAATTTATATTGAAGACATCAACCTTAAACCAGACGACAAATACCGACTGCTGCTAAGTAACAGAGTTGTAATGTACAACATTTTAAAGTTTCAAAGATTTCAAACTTTTGAGAGTAACAAAATAGTACACAGAGTATATTTCTGTATTGCATTTATTTACCTTATATCTTGACTTTTTGATACAAAATTCTACACATCACTTAGTTTTATGATACATATTAACCCTCTTCAGCCCTCCTTTAAAGCCTCCCTGTAGGTGGCCTCAGGTGTAGGGAATAAATATCCAAAAATCAAAAAATTTGTAAGGGAGCCCTCCTAAGGAGTGGTCGGAGGGAATAGGTCCCCAATCACCAAGGTAAAAATGTTCCTTTGCAAAAGTAATGGAGGTCGGTCACACATATTAACCTTCTCCGGCCCTCCCTTAAAGCCCCCCCCCCCCCTGTTCAGGTGTAGGAAATCAAAATTGACATATCGTCGTTCGGAAATTATTGTGTTCTATATGACAAAAATGTTTTTTTGGTAAATCAAGTTTAAAGTTTAGTAAAAAACTGAACCGAAAAATCTGCCGCGATTTTCTTACCAAAGAAAGTTCAAGAGTTTGTGGTTTTTTCTGTCAAAAAAAATGTTCATATTTGGAAGCGTTTTTTAGAGCAAGATGCGCTTAAAAAAAAAATAATTTGTTCTATATGCACTTATTTACGAAACTCTTCTTGTTTTATAGCATATAGAACAATATGTAATATGTATTGGAGAAATGAAAAGCAATGTGATTTCACTCAACAAAAACTTTATTTCATATATTATAATATTAACTTAGTTTTAAACTAATTCTTATACATATGTTCTTATGAGTCCACTTAAATCAATACCTGTTAATTTCTTGAAAGGTAAGTTTCGACTACAAAAGCAAGTAAAAAATAAACCAAATTTATTTGACTTCGATTCCACGAAGTTCATGCTTGATTTACGGAGATTTTTTAATTGAAACAAGTTTGTTAAAAAAACGAAGACAAAAAGTTGAACCTATATTTAAAATTGTATTAAACAAATTATTAGGGGTATTCACGGGTTGATGCGAAACACAGTTGCGACGATGCGAAAATGCAAGATTGCGAATTTTTGCTTCATTCCAACAACAAACACATTAAGCCCTAACCAAAATAGACGAAACGAGACGATTGCAACTTGCCGAACGTTTGCATTCGTTACGTCTGTTTTGACATTTAACCCAAAATGAAACGAGTTCCTCCAATCGTCTGAAACAAGAAGAAGACTACCTGCACAGCTGTTGTTGACGAGATGAGACGCTAAAAGTTCGATTGTTACGGAACAGAACAGCTGTTGTTGACGAGTTGAGACGCTAAAAGTTCGATTGTTACGGAACAGAACGTCTCGTCAAACCGTTTCGTTTAGTTTCGATAAGTTTACGTTTGTTGATTTTGGGTTACAACATTGAAATGCATTTAAGTGAACATTTTCGTCTTCACTCGTTACGGAGCAAATCGTCTTTTTTGGTTAGGCCTTTAGAAGCAATTTTGCGACTCTTCTTGAATTACGCACTGCTCAAACCTATTACGAAAGCGCACAAACAGTGATGCGAAACAGATGATTCATGTTATGGGTGTTTTCAAGCATAGTTGCCATCTGGGTAAAACTTAAAAAAGGCTAAGTTTGTACGTTGATTTAAATAAGTTTTTGTTATTTTGAAATAAGGTGGCAATATATTTCTTTCCGCTATCGTAAAGTTACAATATTGATGTTTACGCGTTAGTGCGAAAAATATGTTGCATTTTCGCATTCTTGCAATTCGCATCAACCCGTGAATACCCCTATTGTAGTATGCCACTGCATCAAGTGATAAAAAGTTGTATAAACTTTTCACATCATTTACTTTCTCCAATGATATCTTCTTATCTATTGCTCATCCATTCTTATTCTTAGTATTAAGCTTTTTTTAAACGTTGTTGTAAAATTTAACTTCTAACCTAATAAACTTATGTTATTTATGATGGGTATTTTCTTTTCTTTTTTGTTTCATTTTATTTACCAACTGCAATCTAAAGCGGGATTTTTTCTTTTTTGTTTCATTTCATTTGCCAAGTGCAATGTGAAGCTAAAAAAAAACCAGAAAAAAAAAAGCAAAATACAAAGACCTCCAAATAATAACTTTAATAACTTTATTTAGACTTGCATATAGAACAAAATAAAAAAATATTTTTTTTTCTTAGTATTTTTGCTACGTTTTTGTTCTATATGCACGATTTTTTGCATATAGAACACAATAGGTTACGAAGCTTGTCACAACAGTGTTGTATAGCACAAAGTCGATGTCTCATATTTCGAAAACTATAAAAGATAAAAGCAAACTGATGACACAGATCGATAGAGCTCGAAAAATTTGCCTATTTATCAGTATTATCTCAATTTTTTCAATTTTGTGATATAGAACCATGGTATAATAATATAAGGTAGTATTGACAGTTGCTTGGGCATCGACCATCTATCAAAAAAAATGTCTAGAAAGAGAGCGTTCAATTAGTTCTTATGTTTTCGCCATTGTTTATGTTTCAGCGCTTGCAAATAACCAAACATTTTCTTACAAAATATTGCCTATTTTATTTAATCAATAGTGAATTATTATTACTACAACGAAGATAACTTGTGAACTTTGTGTTATTAAGTGCAAACATAAGAAAAAATGTTGAAAACGTTCAAATGTAGCAACCTCAGCAGCTGCAGATGCATATGGACGAAATTAAAGATGTTTCCAATTATTATTAAAACACCACGGCTGGAAAACGTTAAACACATATCACACATAATTTTTTCACAACTTTCATTATTATAATTGTGTATTTAACGCACATATTTTGCGGAATTTATTTATTTTTACATTCGTTTAATTCTTGTTACACGAACAACTGTTTTTGACAGATGGTCGTTGCCTTGTTGCTGAGAAAATCTATACTTGTCAATGCTACCTGTATAATTATATCATGATATAGAACACAATAATTTACAACGACGATATGCCAGCAACATAGCTGTGTGGTGTTTTGAGTATTATGTTTGAGAAAAAAAAAACAACTGGACAAACGATTTTTATTTTTGAGAGTAAAATTAAAATTGAGAAAAAACTTTTATTTCTGAGCGAAAAAAAAAAATAAAAATTGTTTTTCAATAAAACTCAAAAATTATTCTTATTCTTTAACAGAGAAATAAAAATCAAAGAATAACTTTTATTTCTGATCAAAACAATAAAATCGTAAGATAATTTTTATTGTTGAGCAATAAAATAAAAATCTAAAAATAATTATTAAACTTTTACAGCCGTATTCATATAAATATCTAAAAATAGCTTTAAAACCTTCAATAGTTAAAAAGCTTTTTAATGTTAAAAAGTCTTTTAAAATTTTGTTATTCATAAAAATGTTGTAGCTGCTTTGTTGTTAAAATAGGAACACTTTCGATTTTATGTGGGAAGAGTGTCAATAATGGTTTGTGTTTTTGATAAATTCAATGACTTTTCATTTATTTGTCACAATTTCGTCAATAAATAAGGTTGTCGCATGGGTGAGAGCGAGTTCCCATAAATGTCAAATCGAAGTTGACAGCTCATACAAAATCTGAAAGGGGAAATTATTAACATGCAAAGCCGATGAAGTTGTTGTTGTATCTTTTCATTGATTTTGACAATTATGGGTACTGAGAAGAGAGTACGATCAGCCACGAGACAACCTTATTTATTCAACCATGATTAAAACAAAATAAAATTTAAAAATGCTTTATCGAGGGTTTATTGAAGGTTTCATCCATTTTTAAACTTCTCTCATTTATAAAGCATTTAAAAGAGACTTTTAACGCTATTGAACGTTTATGAATAATGTTTTCCAATTTTTTTCGATTTTTTCCTTATGAAGGCTTTATAAGAGGTTCATAATTTTTTATGAATAAAGCCGTTAGTTTTTGGATATTCGGACGATCCCTGATTAAAACAGATTTAATTTAATTTTGCCATTATATGCAATGAGACTTGTTTAGAAAGACTATATTAAAGAGGAAATCAATTTATCACTTAAAATTAAACTTTTTTTGGTTAAAGTTTCACTTCTACCGTGCGTGGTGGCCACACACATTTTTTTTAAGTAGAATACGTCATTCTCGGAGGTAAGTAAGGTGGTTGATAGTGATCAGGTGTCGGTATTTATATCACAATTTGAGCCTTTGGTGTGCCTAAAGTACTGACCGTACAATGTTGATGTTCATTTCATGTTTGAACTCTCTAACTTATATAAATTTTACACAATTACATGAAATATAAAGCCAACATTTGATATTTTTGTTCGCTTAAGTTTGCTACCTATTTATCGACAGTTTCCGGTGCCCCCCTAAGTAGTGGTCGCAGGGAATAGGTGTCAAAGGCAAAAATGTTCCTTTTGCAAAAGTAATGGGGGTCGGTGATGCATATTAGCCCTTTTCGGCTCTCTTTTAAAGGTCATATGCTCAGGTGTATGGAATAAATATTTTGCTAAATATTTTTTAAAAAAGATGTCATCAAAAGCGAATTGAATAATTCTACGTCTTGTGTTACGACATAGTCTAAACTACTGTATCTTTTTTTTGTTTTTAACTTGTATTTGGTCCATCCTGTTCTTCTCTCTGCTTACATCACCAAATATTCCAAGAATAAATCAAAATTTAAGGTGACGGAGTTGTGTGCATCGAGAAAACTCAAATAAAAATGTGCAAAGCTCAATAAGCTTATGAAAGCTTTCTCAACGGAAACATCTGCTTAAGGCTAACAGGTCACAGGCCTATCATAAAATACCATCTCCCGAGAAGTGGTAAGTGGTAGGCACAATACCACGTTCGGAAAGGTTTTACATTTTGCTTTTAGCACTTAAGTAAATTTTTTTTCTTAATTTTAATGTTACGAAAATGTTTGTTAATTATGCTCTTCTTGCACTTTTCTGAAGTTCTTTTCTGAAGAACGGATAAAACTTTTCAAAAATTAAAAACGAACAGCAAATCAGGTTTCTTACCCGTCTGAAAAGTTTTACCATTTCAACCTTTGGAAGCCACGAGGCATGAAATGATTACCTTCAATGCTGGTTTTGTAATTCTAGACTGACCTTCAACAAGTTTTTAATGTTTTTTTTCTCGTTTTTTTTTTTCTTATGGTGTTTTATACTCATAATAACTAAAAAACATCAGCACAAAACATGAAACAATGTGTTTCCATCTCAAAACAATTGTAGGCCAGGACTTTTGCATCTTTGCGTGTGTGTCTGAAAGCAATGGATTTAGGTTCAAGACTTTTATTCGAAATTATATTAAAGCTTTGAGAAATGTAAGAACCAAACAAAAACTCTCAAGAAATACTTTCTTCAATTAAGATAGTGAAAGCATGCTCTGCACGCAGCTCAAACCAGTCGTATTTATTTCTTTTTTTCTTAAGACGAAGGATATATGTATTTAAAATCAAACTTATGTATTTATAACAACTATTGAGAAAAATTCTATCAAGCAAAGTCCTACGAAACTGAAAACAATCTTTTCCAGATAACATCAAAGTAATTGACAGTGGGTCGAGTTCAGCACTGTGAACATCTTCCAAGGTCATAGATCTGAATTAGCTGCTTCAACAAGTTATTTTTGTTTTTTTTTTTTTTTTTTTGCTTAATTTATTTCGTTAAGCATAAAATGAAATAAAATAATTTCTCTTTCTTTAACTCTTTTAAATTAACATTTGTATCTATCCCAATTGTTTGTTAAATAAATCAAGCAATTATTTCATTTCCAAATGAATCAAAAGGATATTTGGCAGACGGTAGATTGAACTGATGATAATGTTTTTGTTTTTGTTGTTCTTTTTCTTTTCAAATTATATCTAATGAATGGGGGCGGGGGCGTAAATGTGAAGTTTAACGCAGATGTCGAAGTTCAACGTAAGGCAATCAAAAAATATCCACCGTTATTTTATAGCATACTCCGTGCATAAATATTTTACAGTTTTTTAGTTGTAGTGAGTGTGCAGAAGACTAAGAGTGTGAACAGAATTTTTATGATATAAGTGGAGTATTAAATGCAGATACAAATAAAAATAAAGTTTATGAACCCGCGTAGTTAACATAGATCTCTTAATAGAGCTACTGATTGAAAAACATCGTTATTTTTACTTAACGGAATTAACTATTGTTGTTTTATGGAAGAGCATAGTTTGGCGCTCGAACACTTTAACAATCTGACCAAAGAATCATGTTAACATAGACGTCAAACAAAGGTAGAGAACCAATGGCTGCGTTCAGCTAGCAAAACTGGTGCAGCAGCGATCAGCAAAAGTTCGCTGAATGTCACAAGTGTGGTAACACACAGCGGGCACTAAAAAGCTTTATATACATAAATCAATACGCCGCAATAGCCTTACACGATAACATGCATTGAAAAAATAGAGGCTAAATTCGGATACGAGGATTGCCTTTAAAGTCTTGAACCTCGGCAACACTAAACTTTTCCAGATGAATTTTGACAGTTCCATTCGAAAATTTGATATTTTCTAGCATTTTTTACAGCATTTTGGTGTATGTGCACTTATTGTGTTGTTTACAGTGGCAAAGACTATTTATTCTATAGACATTGCATCTGAATTTCCACTTTAATATTGAGCAAGTTGACTGATGCAAACATGGTTTAGCGCCATGATATAATAATTACAAGTTAGCATTGACAGTTGCTTGGGAAACCAGCATCTGTCAAAAAAAATGTCAAGAAAGAGAGCATTCAATAATTGCTTACATTGACGCCATTGTTTATGTTTCAGGGCTTACAAATAACCAAACATTTGCTTGCAAAATATTGCATACTAGCAATACCCGGCGCGCGTTGCTGCACCCAGCAAGTTTATTGGAAATGTTAAGTAAATTCAAAACTTTTATTAATCCCTTAGTCTAACACCACGCTCATGTTCCACTGCCCATTACAGTTTCCCAGTAGCAGAACATCACTCCCAGGTGACAATTCCATTATGAGTTTCAATGTCCTGTGATTTAAGCTTCCATAGCTATTCTGTATAGAGAATCGGGCCACACCCCCTTTTCCAATGCACAAACCAGTTTTCCAGTAGAAAGACTTTGGCAATTAGTAACTCCATACTGAGTTTTATTGTCATGCGACGTTCCAAAACTATTCAATATCAAAAATTTGACTTGTGTTGTCGAAGCCATAACCCCTTTTCCTATGTCCGTCCCAGTTCTCTTGTTTATTTATAAAAAAACTTATTGAATGACACAATGTCAATTCTATAAAGTAAAAAGTCAGCCGTTTGTTCCTTTTGTTCATTTATAAATTACAGGAAAACCACCGTCAAAACATGTGTAGAAAAGTTGCATGCAGCGAAGCAAATAAACATACGTACATACATACATACATCAAGTCGGATTGAATCTCATTCTCATAAAAAAAAAATCCTCAACATGCTAAAGGTGGTCAGTGAATCCCCTTTTAACAAAACTGTGTTAGATTAATTCTCCACATCAAAACTACTTTGAACATATTAGAATGTACTTCGATCCAATTAGCTTTAAGCGCAGCAAAGTATGTATGTATATGTATTTGTTTGTTTGTTTTGTTGTTTTGTGCTTGCTGAGAACAAAAAGAGTATAGTAGAGAGCAACATGCAGTTTATTGAGGCTCTCGCAGCACAAACGCATGAAAAGCTAACGATCAAGCAATGCATGGCATTGTGGATGATTTTTTAAAAAACTTAACACTTTAATTAAAGATACTTATTATTGAAATTTCGAAAAGAAAATAACCAATGAACCTTTTGTAGCACAAATGTGATATTTTAAAACTTATTTCAAAAAAATCGGACCAGTACTTTTGGAGTTTTGCGGACACAAAAAATTTTCACTTTCATTTTATATAATATATATATATATATATATATATAATATATATAATATATAATATATATAATATATAATATATATAATATATATATATATATATTGCATATTTTATTTAATTAATACTAACTTAGATAAGTAAGCGTTTACAACTGTTGGTCGGTTTTGGCCTCGTTTAAGAAATTGCGCCGGCCATTTCTGTTTTTCGCTTGCTGGCGCCAGTTGGAAACACCAAGCGTGTTCAGGTTATCCAACACCTGATCCTTCCAACGAAGATGTGGGCGTCCTCTTCTGCGTTGACCACCACCGGGCACCGAATCGAATATTTTTTCGCTGGAGCGTCATTTTCCATGCGCTCAACATGACCTAGCCAGCGGAGCCGCTCGATTTTAATGCCCTTAACTATGTCGATGTCAGCGTACAGCTCATACAGCTCGTGATTGCATCGAATTCGGTACTTGCTATTGACGCAAATTGGACCGAAGATTTTACGATGGATCTTTCTCTCGAAGGCTCCCAAAGTCTTTTCATCAGACCTGTTCCACTTCCAGGTTTGTACTGCATATAATAGGATAGGCATTATTAGTGACTTATAGAGCGTGAGTTTTGTTCGTCGAGAGCGGGCTCTGCTTCTCAATTGCCCAAAGTAACACCTGTTGGCAAGAGTTATCCTTCGTTTTATCTCAATACTGACATTGTTGAAAGAGTTAATGCTGGATCCCAGGTAGACGAAGTCCTTAACAACCCCGAAGGAGATGTTGTCAACAGTGACGTGGTTTCCAAGACGCTGGGACTGTTTATTTGTTGACACTAGGTATTTCTTCTTATCTCAGTTCACTGCAAGACCCATTCGACTCGACTCTTTCGCTAATCTGGAGAATGCTGCACTGACTTCGCGCGTATTATGGCCAATGATTTCGATATCATCAGCTTACGCCAGCAGCTTAATACTTTTGTAGAATATAGTGACACTGCGTCTCAAATCAGCAGCTCATATGATCTTCTCCGTCATAAGGTTGAAAAAGTCGCACGATAAGGAACCCGATTTTAACTGTACTGCTGGTGTTGCTCAGTGTCATTCTGCAAAGACGGATGAGCTTTGCAGGAATACCAAATTCTGACACGGTGGAGTAAAGATGATTCCTTATTTGACTGTCGAAGGCGGCTTTGTAATCGACAAAAAGGTGGTGTGTATTGATTTGTTTTTCTAGGGTCTTCTCCAGGATTTGTCGTAGCGTAAATATCTCGTCTATGGTGGATTTTCCAGGTCTCAAGCCACACTGATAAGGTCCAATCGGCTGGTTTACGATGGGCTTCACTTTTTCACTTAATACGCTCGACAGGACCTTATATGCGATTTTATATCCTCCTCCTCTTCTCTTTGTATCGCTCCATATCAACATGCGTTACAACCGACTGCAGGGTGGCTTTGAAGGCGGCGTCTTTTTCTACAGTGGCGTCGCAACACTCCTGGTCGTGCCACTGGTTTCGGCGAGGGCGGTGATAGACAATCACCTCTTCGGCAGCCGTACGCATAGAGTGGGAAATGTGATTCCACTGCGTGCATATATCGTTGATTGGAGAAGTGCTTTCTTGAAGCAGGAGTGAGAGACGAGTAGCGAAGTCTTCGGCTGTTCGTTTTGATTGCAGCTTTTCGAAGTCTAGCTTTCTCTGTGCTGGATTGCGCACATTCTTGGTTGCGCACAGTCTTGTACGGATCTTGGCTGCGACAGGATAATGATCCGAGTCTAGATTGACACCACGGATCGCGCGTACATCTAAAACACTGGAAGAATGCTTTCCGTCAATCAAAACGTAATCAATTTGGTTGCGCATCTTTTGATCAGGAGACAGCCAAGTTGCTTTATGAATATTGAGATGTTTGAATCTAGTGCTACTAACGAGCATGTTTCGCGCTGCGGCAAAGTCAATCAGCCTCATTCCGTTATTGGAGCTATTGTCGTGGAGGCTGAACTTTCCGAATATTAGACCAAAGATATTTTCTTTTCCCTGCTTGGTATTGAAGTCACCAAGCTCGATTTTTGTGTTGTGGCGGGGGCTGCGCTCATAGGCATCTTCAAGGCGCTCGTAGAAGCTGTCTTTGGTCTCATTGTCCTTATCTTCTGTCGAAGCGTGCGCACAAATCAGGCTTATGTTTAAGAATCTTGCCTTGACACGTATTCTTGCCTTGGCAAGTCACTCGTTCACAGGTGTGAATCAGAGGACATGATGCCGTAATCTCTTGCCAACCATGAATCCGCATTCAAATTCGTGCTTCTCCGCATGGCCGCTGTAGTAGATATCATAGGATGCTTGCCGTGAACTTGCCTGTCCCTTCCATCGCATTTCTTGGATTGCAGTGATATCAGCTTTGTATCTTTCTAAGATATTTATCAGTTAGATAGAGGCATCATCCTGATTAAGGGTTCTGACGTACCAAGTGCATATCCGTAAATCATTGTCAGTTTTTCGTTTGCGGTAGTCGTCATCAGATTTGGGGATCATTTTTCTCTTTTTTCTTATATTTTTCATTGAAATGTGTTTTTACGTGGTGGGCTTCAAACCCAACGCACAACCCTTTAAAGGCAGGCAGCCCGCCGCTCAGATTAGCCGTCGAACTAATGGTTGCCAGTTTGCCGTTTCTAGAGGACACCACGTAGAGGTTTGAGTCGACTTGAGACGAGTTCGACATGGATAATACTGGCCTCACCAGGTTGAGGCAGTCAGACACGTTGCCATGTGAAGATCGCCCCCTTGACCCTCACGCGTTGCCTTGTGAGGATCGTCCTCTCCCGACATTGCTCCTTTCGACTACCATTTGTATCGATTGATGGCTCATGGTCTAGCTGACAGAAAATAAAATCGTAGCCTAAGCTGGTATTTTAAATTAAAACTTTTAGGCATGGTGTTGTTCAGAAATATTTGAAGAATCCAAATTGAGAAAATTACTGTCGGTACGATTTCTGATACCCGAGATAGAAAATCTGATATTCATTTTTTTGAAATAGTTAAAAAATTGCATTCAAGTATACGTTTCGCAAAAATAGGAAAATGTGTATGCAAAAATTACGATAATTTCTTTATCATAATAAATCTTTATCATAATATTATAAACAAAACAAATAAATACAAAACAAAACAATATAAATAATAAAAGTTATGATTAATTCGCCATATTTGAGGAATACGTTAGCACTATTAAGTGTTGATACCACCAAATAATAGACTATTGAGTAACAATCAAAAGTACTGTGCTATCTCAATTATAACTTTAGCTTCAAATATCCTTCACACAGGATACCTTGTGGATAAAAATCGTGAATGGCATCGTCTTAAGCAATATATTCTTAGTTTAAGCCTATACTTACTTTTGCTTTAAGACATTCGTAGTTTTTTTTTTTTAGAAAAGTCAAATCATTTTAAGATCGTTATTTTTTACTGTTTTCCTCAAAAAACAACTTTGTCCTTGCGGGACAGGAAGACATCCTTTTTTCCCCAAAATTTTTCGTTGGGTGATCTTGACAACCGAATTCAACTTTTGAGACCTCTTAGAAAACGATCTAAATTTTTCGATACGCCCTAATGGACAATACTTAAAAATTACGATAACTTATTCAAACATATTATATCTATATTCTTCTTAAGCATTTATTAATTTCAATAGAACGAATTGGCCATTTCAGGACTTTTACCGAGCTTCTTATGATAAAAATGAGTTATGCGTATTATAAAATGTTTATATACAAATGCTCGAGAACTGGACCTACTAGTGTTATGCCGACTCGGAACAAATAATGTGCATGTTTTCAAGAAGCTTTACATGGCAGTATTTACTCTCTGAATTTGGTCATTGTCTGCAGAGAGGTGACGTCCGTTCAGAAAAATTCATTTCAATTGAAAAAATTTGCTGTATCAGCTGGGGTTCGAACCTGGTCGACTGGTCTACGCACTGTCTAACGTACACGGCCACGTCCGCTACAAATCATCTTTAACATCCATTTTGTAAATTCTACAAATATTTTCTTTTAAGTGTGCTAAGAAGCCTCAAAACCCGCGTTCAGAGTTCACTGATTTTTAATGATGATGCCTTGCCGTCATTTTGTCCGGATGTTGTTAGGCTGACATTTTCTACTATAAAACCGTCAACACAACCAACCACCACCGCACCACCCACCATTAAACAGACAGGCAGCCATCAAGCAAGAATGATGAACATGTACCGCGATTCTAGCTCAGGCATCATGATATGCATAATTTTTGTTGTTATTTTCGTTGTTCTACTGGGCTTATCTGGGTGAAACTTTGACCTTCTATGATGTGTGACTTGAAAGCTAAAACAACAACAACAACATAAATATCATTAAATGTGTATGTCGGTGTGAGGATGACTTTCAAGCATAAACCGTTATATTGCTGACACTTTGCGAGAAATTAATGATCATCCATTTTGCGGTAATTTACAACGTTCGGGTTACACTCAATCCTTGCTGTCGAAGCTTGCTTCGCTGGGTTCGCTTTGACATGGTAGTTCTGCTCGGCAGCATTGCGTCGGGTTACATAAAGGATTCCGAAAAGGGTAACGTAAGCGTAAATTCAACAAGTGAGTAAAAATTTATGTATGTACCTGCACATAAATAAGTAGCAAACTGTTAAGGAAGCCGTTGCTGTTGCTGTTGCTGCTGCTGATAATGCTGCCATATTTCTGCAGCTCGTATAACTGCAATTTCCTTCACGATTTCGTTGCTGGAAGCATCCAGCATATAAAAAAAAAATCAGTGACTGGCGTTATTGCAATCTTTTCTTTGCTCAGCGTATGGGCAAAAAACGGAATACTGCCAATTCGTTGCAGCGTTATTAAAAATTCGTTTTAATGTTTCGACCTTTTGCGTTGCTTTTAACGTCTTTTAATGCTGGCAGGTACTATGCGTGCTTAAAATGGTACGTGGCTAAAATTTAAAATGCAAAAAGTATTCGTTAAACTTAAAGATTTACAAATATTGTTGGAAACGTTCTTGTTATTTAAGAGTTGAAAGAAAATGTATTTGTGAGGAAATGCTTAAAAGTAATCCATGGCTTACCCAGCGAACACATGAGACAATTTGTCATGGCAATTTCAACACATTTAAACTTTTTTTACCAACACACTCATAACTTTTCAATTGCCAGCATGATTGTTTGCAACAATCACCTTGCAAGTCGGCTTGCAAGAAATTTGACATAGAGTGGCAAAATTTGACGTTTACTTGAGAAAGTGTAAAAAAAAAAACAAACACCCTGAAACTGAAAGAAATTACACTTTTTGTCATGCAATTGTTATGCCACCTACGTCACTATCGGCAATTGGCTTGATGGCGACAATAATTTGACAACTTATACATATTTTAAAATTGTTATGCCAATTTGTCATGTGTGTTCGCAGCGTTAAATAGTCTGATACAAATTGCCTAAAGGGGAATGAACAACAACTAACGTCGCTTCTAGTAATGTTTGTGGTCATTAAGAGCTGATTGGAGATTGGCAGTTGTAAGAGAGTTGCTGTATATATAGTAACATATAATATAATTGAGCAAATAAATATAGTTTCCTTAGAATTTATTTTTGATATGTAATATCTTACCGGTTTGCAGCAGAGAACTGCATAAGCCTACTTGAAACCTATTTCAAGTACTTGCCATAAATATGAGTACAACACAGAAAATAAAAGAATTGATTTATTACCTAAACTAGTTTAGCTAATGTGAAAGTTTCTATTTCACCTAATCTTTTCAACAACTTTTCTACTTACACAGTTAATTTAACAATCATGCATTAGGTAATTCACCTAATTAAAATGAGTTAATTCAACTAAAATTTTGCTTATTAAATCATCTAATTCTTCTAGTTATTTTACCTAATGCAAGTTGTCGATTTGTTCGTACACTAGGGAAATAACGCATATTAGCATTATCCACGCCTCAGTATAAATCTATATCTATCTATACTATTATATAAAAGGCGTCTCTCGAATTTTCATCGTTCAATCAAGGGGGTAAATGCTGAACCGATTTAAATAATTCTTTCACTATTCAATTGCTATAATAAGCGACCCTGCTACTGGGTACTACGTTTTTGGTAAATCTTTTTATTTAATTATTTAAGAAATCGTGCATTTTAATCCATGCTGCAGCACGAAATAACAGCAAACAATAGCTTAAGCTCTTTGTTGAGAGAGAGAGGTGAGATTCTACAACTCACCGCGCTGGTCTCTTGAGTGGACAGTTGCACTCAGTTAATTCCTGCTACAGTGTAGCCATAAGCCCAATATATCGTATTTATTTGCGTGCCACTCTTTTTATTTCAATATCTACTGAGTTAAATAATCCAATAAATATATTGAGATAAATTTTACAGCATCCTAATATATTAAAACTAGCCTTTTCCCGGCGCGCGTTGCTGCACCCTGCAACTATATGGGAACATAATAGGTATATTTAAAAATTTTCTTAGACGCATAGTTTAACATCAGTGTAATTTTCCACTGCCCGTTACAGTTTCCCAGTAGCAGGCGATCACCAAATAAAAACTCCATTTTGAGTTTGTATGTAAGTACTACTACTTTACTTTCAAAGCTATTCGATAATACAAATTTTAATTGTATGGGTGGATCCACACCCCCTTTTATAATACCCATCCCAGTTTTTTAGTAGATGGACATTTCCCAGTTTTAGTATAGTTGCTGACAGTGAGCATTCAAACTAAATTACCAAAATGTAGCCAAATCGACGAAATTCTCTTCGTCGCTCTTTGGTCAAGAACTGTAGAAATTGCTTTAAATTTTTGACCGATGTAAAAGTGATAAAGGGAAAAGCTTTTGAGCATAAATTTTTGAGCAACATTTCTCTGATACAGAAAGCTTTCTTCAATTCGCAGGTGGAATGGTAGAATAACAGAGGTAGACGCATTTCGGACTGAGCTCTCTTCCTCATAGCCAAAATTGTCTTTCAATAGTAATTTGAAAATGAAAAACAAGAACAAAACAAAAAAATTATCGCTTTCGGATTTTCTATGGGTAGTCAATTTCCTTTTGACAGTTGCGGCAGTCTGCCTCTCTGAAATGCTTCTACCTTGTTTTCATTGTACCATGGCAGGTGGCAAACGTGCGTTAAAAGAAATATTTCTCTTCGCATTTGCTTTTAGACGCTCTTGTTATTTATTATCAGCTGGCGAACATGCGCTGTAAAAAATTCTGTAGAAAATGTTTTAGCAGTGCATAACAAATGGTTTTTATTGGCGATCTAATTTTTTTTGTGTCCAGTTTTATTCTAAGATTCTGTAAAATTTATCTCATTCTATTTATTGGATTATTTAACTCAGTAGATATTGAAATAAAAAGAGTGTCACGCAAATAAATACGATATATTGGGCTTATGGCTACACTGTAGCAGGAATTATCTGAGTGCAACTATACACTCAAGAGACCAGAGCGGTGAGTTGTAGAATCTCACCTCTCTCTTCCAACAAAGAGCTTAAGCTATTGTTTGCTGTTATTTCGTACTGCTTATACAATGGCAGCATGGAATAAAAAGCATGAATTCTTAAATAATTAAATAGAAAGATTTAGCAAAAACGTAGTACCCAGTAGCAGGGTCGCTTATTATAGCAATTGAATAGTGAAAGAATTATTAAAATCGGTTCAGCATTTACACCCTTGATTGAACGATGAAAATTCGAGAGAACCCTTTTATATAATAGTATAGATGAATAGTGGTTTGTTCGGATGCTTAAAACTTGAAAACGACTGGACCAAATTAGATACTTCCTTCTGTGAATTTGTTCGTAATTGTTACGCAAGGGTTTTGGAAAAAATGCACGGTACATTGGACAAGGAGGCGGTGCACCTCTAATACAACCCAAATCTACGATAGCGAATAGCTTTGAAATTATAGGTCGCATAGCATCGGAATTCGGTGTTCTACCTCAATTTACAAGTGCCGTTCCACAGAAAAAATTTTATGGGTGTTGGACGTGGGGCGTGGCACTTTTTCAGCAGACCAAATTTTCGGTATATCTTTCAAGCTATAAGTCACACATCAATGAAACTTGGTAAGAGCGTACTATTTAGTCGCGTCCTTCGACTAGCAAAATTAAGCAAGCATTGGACAAGGGGGTGTGACACCGCCCATATAATTCAAAAATATGATATCGAATAGCTTTGGAAATACATGTCGCATAACAATAAAACTCAGAATGGAATTACAATTAGGTGATGTCCTTCTATGTTCTAGAAAACTGAGACGGACTTTGGAAAAGAGGGTGTCGTTCCGCCCATACAAGCTAAATTTGTGATATAGAATATCTTTGGATATAAATGTTGCACAACAATGTTACACAGTATGGAGTTGCAACTTGGTGTTATCCTTCTACTGAAAAACTGGGACAGACAGGTCTTTCCATGTATAGTGGTTTGCATGTACGTTGAGTGTTTTAACGTTATCTTTTTTGGGCCATCTTGAACACCAGAGGGCGCTGTAGTACAACATTTCTTGCAAAACCACCTTAAACTCCCAAAACGTTCCTGCGATTAGAATGAAAATTGATATATAGTGGTTTTTGTGTACGTTGAGTGTTTTTCTGCTATCTTTTTTGACGCATCTTGAACACCAGAAGGCGCTGTAGTATAACTGTTTTTACAAAACCACCTCAAACTCCTGAACCGCTCATGCGATTAGAATGAAAATTGGTATATAGTGGTTTTCAGGTACGGTGAGTTTTTTTTATCTCCTTTGATCCACCTTGGACACCAGATGACGCTGTAGTATTACCGCCATGTAAAACTGGCTAAATAGAATTTTTTGTTATTTTTGTAGGTAATATTTTTTTATTTTTATATATTATTCAAACTTGACTTATACATTGCGTTTCTTAATAAATGAAGTATATAACCAGAAAATTTGGTAGCGCTATATAGAAAAATGGCTTTGCAACAGTTAAAAATGCATAAAAGTGGAAACATTTAGCCAGTTTTGCTCGCCACTGTAGTTGCTGGGTGCAGCAACGCGCGCCGGGAAAAAGCTAGTTTTATATAAATATTTACGTGGATAGATCAAATGCTTTCCTTACAACTTTTTTTTTTCCGTATTTGAATTTTATAGGAGCACAGCGCTCTCCTATAAAAAACATAAATAAAAACAAAGTGAGAAAATTTTACAAAAAGTAAAGTCTCATGCGAGAATTGAACTCGGGCCGCTGGCGTTATAGTCAAACGCTTTACCGCTGTGCTGTTACGCCGTTTCATAACTTGTGAACAAAATGTATATAAAAATATGAGGTCCACAACTCTGAAATTATGTTTCCACTGGGCATCTACAGCAATTTGATTAATTGGTATGTAGAGTAAATTCATTTATTGGAAATTTAGCTCAATAGATAAGGCGTTGGTTGTTGAAATCTTGAGATCACAGGTTCGAATCTCAGCGGTGGCAAAGAAATTTTTCAGTCATTCATACAATGTATATATCTCTCTCATTCTATCTAATATAAAACAAATCTTTCTTCTCTATCATGTGACGAAATGAAGTAAAGTCACCTAAGGAAAGTTTCACTTCAAAATAGAAATTGCAAAACAAAAAACATATTTTTTGCATATTTTTTGCACGGCATTCCCACTTTATAGTGAAATAAGTGAAATTAATAAATAATTAGATGATTTTTCTACACTTAGTAGGTGGCTTGCCTAATCTGAAGTGGTCATAGTTTAAAAAAAATTAGCTTATTCTTCTAATAAATTATGTGTCTTATCTATTTTATGGTTGAAGGTACACCTAAATATTTAGGTTTTTTTAGCTACTCTCGCAGTTAAACTACCCAATATAATTGCATATAATTAACATTTAGAAATTGGTAGCGCACCTAATCAAATTCGTTGACTGAAAATCACCGGATTACTTTAGCTGAATTAACTACATTTTTAGGTAAAAGTTCTACTCTTTTTTTTCTGTGAAGCTTGCTTGAACTTGATAATTTTCAATCAATTAAAGCTTGTACTTGAATATATGTTAGTAAGCCCACTTCAGCTTGTGACTTACAACTACGCTAGCTTACAAGCGAACGACACGAAGTACCAAGTAAAGGAAAAACTTGATGTGTTCGGCAAAAAGCTTGAAAAGCTTGAAATTAAAAGCAAGTATCCAATTAATTCAAGTATCCAAATAATTCAATGAAGTGTAGGAAAAACTTTAGCGCATTAAGAATATTTAGGGTTCTATAGATATCGTGTTTAGCAGTTTTAGGGGGTAGCTGAAAGGAAACAAAAGTTGTGTGGTTCGGACGTGTTTTTTGTGAGCTCCGGAATCTATTTACTAAAACCGTGGTTATTTCCACTTTTAATAAAAACATTGTGGTCTCTTGCCACTATGAACATAAAGTTTATCTATATTTGTGCAAAGCGATAAAAAAAAAAAGTGAAATCTAGTTTATATTAAGCTGTTTAATAGCTAAATTTATTGTCGCTGAAATGATTTACTCTGTAAATCTTCTTGTTAGTAGATCACTCAACTAACGCAAAAACAAATAAACTAAACAACTCAACTTTATTCGTGTCTTTAAACAAATAAAAAACATTAAAATAAAAGTAAATTAAAGTAACCGAAGTCCGCTCTCAACTTCGATTCTGCCAGCCACGCTTGACTACGTTCGTGTAACTACTGTTTATGAGTCATTTCTTCTTCTGCACTGTTGCTGCGTTATTTGTTTTGCTGCTGTTTCGTTATCGACTGAAATCTGTACTATCGCCTGTGCTCTGTTTACAGCAAGACTGCTGACACTGTTCGGTGCTACTGCACTTGTGTTTTACTTACTTCTTTGCTTATGTCTCCCTCTCCAATGCTGACGCGTCAACAGCGTGAGCAGACTGCTTCTCGTGGTTCAGCTAAAGCTGAAGGTACGCCGAAATCTACTAGCGGCAGCGCAGAGCTGCTGGTCTCCTCCCAACTCAAAGCCTTGGAAGAGCGGCTTAAAGCTAACACGAGAGAAGAATTGAGACTATCTGAGGAACGGCTTCGCCAGCACACCGACACACTTTTTAACACCCTCTCGTCCAACTTTGCCAACAACTTCAGTAAGTTGGAGAGAGAAGTTGCTGCCATCAATGCTAAGCTCTCCGTTGAACTATCTGCTCTTGAGTCAAAGCTCAATACTAAAATTGAGAGTGATATCAACTCAATAAACTGCTGCATCGCCGAGCTAAATAATAAAATTGAGTTAATTGATGCTGAGCTACGTGATCTCTCTCGTTTAAAAACTGAAGTCGAGGTACTTAAAGTGGAAGGGCATACAAAAGCTGCAGAGAAAGATTTTACTTCGGATGCTATTCTATTTGGGTTGCCATTTACTGAGGGTGAAAATTTGAAAAGCATCTTCAATCAGATCTGCCGATCCATTGATTTTCTGGCTCCTCAAGTGCGTGATATTTTCCGTCCGATACCCTCAATACAGCATCCAAACTCTGCTGTAATTATTAAGTTCTACTCTCCGTTTGATCGTTCTCGTGTGCTCAGAGGTTTTGCTGGGTACAGAAAGAGAGCTAGAGCTGCAGTTACTTTAAGAGGGGCTGGCTTTGATTTGGACAGCAAGATTCTTATTTTTGAGAGTCTTTCCTTGGAAGCCAGAAAAATTTTGCAAGCCGGAATTAAACTAAAGCGTGCTAGAAAAATTTTTAATGTTTTCTCTATACGTGGCGTTGTTCAAGTTCGTGTCAACCGTGGAGATGCGTCGATTGCTGTGCACAGTGAAGCTGAACTTGATTTTCTGGCAGCAAACAATGTCATTGGCGAAACTCAGAATGATGATTTGTAGCTTGTTAAGTTTATATAAATCGCTCTTACTTTTCTTTCTCTTGCTGTCTCATTCACTCTATATTTGTTATTATGTGCGTTCTCTCGTTTTCTATCTTTCTATCTATCTCTTCTATCTCTTGGGCTATCTTTCTCTATCTATCTCTTGGGCTATCTTTCTCTTTTGGTTTATCCTAAAGAAAGCTTATTTTTGTTCGTGTTTTGTCTGTTTTGTTAAATTCTAGTCCTTCTGGTGGCGTTAATGATAATCGTAAAGTCTTGTTAGACATTCTTTGTAAGCAGCGTGAAGGTCTGTCTATTGTTCACTTCAATGCAAGAAGTTTGAACTCAGCCAAATTAGACTATATACGCTTTGTTTTTCAAAACTCTAAGGTCGATGTTATTTGTGTGTCTGAGACCTGGTTTAACCGTGACATTCCCAATAAATATTTTAGTATAAATAACTATACGTTATTTAGGAACGACAGGACTGATAAAAAGGGCGGTGGGGTCGCGATATATTGTAAATCTTGTCTTAATGTTAAACTTGTTAGTCAGTCTGTTGGGTCTGATGTTGAATATATAAATGTTGAATTGAAAAATAATCTTGGTGCAAAACTGCTAGTTTCGTGTGTTTATAATCCTAGCAGATCCTTCAGTCTTGAACCTTTCTTTCGTGACTTGTATCAACGTGTAACTGACTTTGACTGTTTTTCTATTTGTGGTGATTTCAATGTCAACTTGCTAGCTAAGGATAGCGTCTCGGATAATTTGTATGACAAAGTAAAATCAGCTGGTCTGTCCATTATCAATTCTTCAATTCCGACTCGCTACGCCCCTAATGTTACTCCAAGTCTTCTTGATGTCTTTATTTTGTCTGATGTCTCTCTACTTTTACTTTTCGATCAAATGTCATTTATTTCAGATCATGATCTACTTTTTTGTTCTATTAATTTTAAACCTTGTTGTCAGTCTATTCCAGTTTCTGTTTCTTATCGTGACTACTTGTCTATTGATTACAACCTGTTGTTTGATTATTTGTCTCGGATCTGCTGGGATGATTGTTGGTTCTCTCAGTCAGTTGATGATAAATTAAATGTTCTTGTCTCTCATGTAAACTATGTCTTTGAACACTTCGTCCCTGTTCGTTCGTCGATAGTTGTTAACAAGTCCTGTCCGTGGTTTACGTCTCAAGTCAAATCAGCTATTAAGGCTAGAAACTTGGCATATGCAAATTGGAAAAAATGTCGTAACAGTGTGAACTGGGATCTTTACAAGCTAGCTCGGAACAAAGCCGTTTCAATTGCCAGGCAAGTCAAGAAAAAATTCTTTTTCCGGAAATTGAATTACTCACTTCCCTCTAAAGTACTCTGGAGAAATATTCGATGCTTAGGTGTTTGCAGTAAAGAGGAACAAAAGTGTGAGGTTGAACCGAATAGCCTTAATAATTTTTTTCTGTCTCTTTCTTCGTCTGGTTTCAATAATAGTCCTCAAATTAATGCTCGTATTGTTCGTAATTGTCCTGTTAATGACCAGTTCTCCTTTCACAATGTTAGTGAGAATGATGTTATTTTGACAATTATGAATATTAAATCATATGCTATTGGTGACGATGGCATTCCTTTAAAATTCATAAAAATTATTCTGCCATATATTATTAAACCACTGACACATGTAATTAACCATTGTTTTACTGTTTCCTGTTTTCCTAATTCCTGGAAACGAGCTACAGTAATTCCAATTGCCAAAGTGACAAATGCATCCGATATGCAAGATTTCAGGCCTATCAGCATTTTAAGCACATTCTCAAAAATTTGTGAATCACTGATGGCAAAACAAATAAATGCATACTTAGACACGCGGAAACTTCTCTCACGTTACCAGTCGGGTTTTCGTGCGGGACACAGTTGTGCAACAGCTATGCTAAAGATACTTGACGACATTCGTATACATTATGACGCAGGAAACATCACACTCCTTTGTCTACTTGACTTCTCTAAAGCTTTTGACAGTGTTAACCACGCTCTGTTAGTTAAAAAACTCAAGGTATTCTTTGGTTTCAATGAAAGTGCTGCTTCTTTAATTTCTAATTATCTTGATGGTAGGATGCAAAGAGTGAAAGTTGGCAATACTTTCTCAGACTATTTGTTAATTAAAGCTGGAGTGCCTCAAGGTTCTATTCTTGGGCCTCTTCTTTTTAGTTTATTTATTAATGACATCTTTACTGTGTGCAAAAATATGTCGATGCATGCTTATGCAGACGACGTTCAATTAT
Organism: Pherbina coryleti; assembly: GCA_943735915.1. Taxonomy (NCBI): domain Eukaryota; kingdom Metazoa; phylum Arthropoda; class Insecta; order Diptera; family Sciomyzidae; genus Pherbina; species Pherbina coryleti. The sequence goes on along the minus strand of OX030950.1, from coordinate 143,199,161 downwards.
ATTTTTCTAATCGAATCGGCCTACTTGAGGACTTGTGTTGTAGAACTAATGAAGACTTAAGCGCAATATCTAAATGGGCATCTGAAAATGATCTCTGCCTCAATGTGAATAAATCCTATGTTCTTCCAATTTCCAAGGATAAACTTGACTTTTCCCAAATTCCGAAAATTACTCTTAAAGACAGACAGCTCCAAATGGTTGACAAAATAAAAAACTTGGGCTTTATTGTGAACTCGAAACTAACGTGTACTGACCATGTAAATAATATACTTAGGAAAATCTATTTTACGCTTAGATGCCTGCGTTTATCTGCAAAGTTCACTCCCACATTGATAAAAAAAAGACTAGTTATCCAGCTTATTCTACCCCTAATAACTTACTCTGAACTTGTTTATTGTAACCTTGACTCTCATTCCGAACATAAAATCCTCGTTGCTTTTAATGATGCGGCGAGGTATATATATGACTTGAGGCGTTTTGAACATGTCTCCGCAATAAGCAAGCAAATTTTGGGTTGTACCATTAGTAACTACATAAATGCCAGAAACTGCATATTTCTGCACAAGCTGATATCTTACAAGACTCCATCATACCTTTATGAAAAACTACGTTTCAGTGTTTCCAATAGAACCGTTAATTTAATAATACCGAAATATTCCTGCTTACATACAAAGCGACTCTTTTTCATTAGCGCCATTAGGTTATGGAATTCACTTCCTATTAATATTAAAACTATAATCAGTGCGAACAAATTTAAGCTTTCGGTTATGTCTTTCTTTTCTGTCTCCTAACTAAATTTTCTAAGCTTTCAAATATATCTTTTCTCAATTAATCTTTGCCTCTTAATGCATTTTTCTTCTTCTTAGGTTAAGCATAAATTTTAAGTTAAGCTTTTTAGTAACTTTCTTCATTAATTTTTTGCATATCATATTTAAAATCTTAATTGTCAAATTCTTGTAACTTTATATATTAGCTTTAAGCAATTTGTTTTCTTTTATATAATGTTATCTGTTGATGATATACTCTCTCCGTTGTACGCTAAAAGATCTCTTATAATCTTATTGTACTAATATAAACCTCAAATAAATAAATAAATAAGAAATAAGAAAATATAATTATTTATTGTGGAGTTATTGTTACGTTTTTATATTCATTCTAAGTTTATTATTTTTTAAAGAACTTGTTTATTTTTAAATATTTCATTAAATATAAATGAATTCATACTTCTTAATTGTTTTATATTCCTACTAGCTTTTTCCCGGCGCGCGTTGCTGCACCCAGCAACTACTGGCTAAATGTTTCCACTTTTATGCATTTTTGACTGTTGCAAAGCCATTTTTCTATATAGCGCTACCAAATTTTCTGGTTATATACTTCATTTATTAAGAAACGCAATGTATAAGTCAAGTTTGAATAATATATAAAAATAAAAGAATATTACCTACAAAAACAACAAAAACTTCTATTTAGCCAGTTTTACATGGCGGTAATACTACAGCGTCATCTGGTGTCCAAGGTGGATCAAAGGAGATAAAAAAAACTCACCGTACCTGAAAACCACTATATACCAATTTTCATTCTAATCGCATGAGCGCTTCAGGAGTTTGAGATGGCTTTGTAAAAACAGTTATACTACAGCGCCCTCTGGTGTTCAAGATGCGTCAAAAAAGATAGCAGAAAAATACTCAACGTACACAAAAACCACTATATATCAATTTTCATTCTAATCGCATGAACGTTTTGGGAGTTTAAGGTGGTTTTGCAAAAAATGTTGTACTACAGCGCCCTCTGGTGTTCAAGATGGCCCAAAAAAGATAACGTTAAAACACTCAACGTACACGCAAACCACTATACATGGAAAGACCTGCCTGTCCCAGTTTTTCAGTAGAAGGATATCACCAAGTTGCAACTCCATACTGAGTAACATTGTTGTGCAACATTTATATCCAAAGATATTCTATATCACAAATTTAGCTTGTATGGGCGGAACGACACCCTCTTTTCCAAAGTTCGTCTCAGTTTTCTAGAACATAGAAGGACATCACCTAATAGTAATTCCATTCTGAGTTTTATTGTTATGCGACATGTATTTCCAAAGCTATTCGATATCATATTTTTGAATTATATGAGCGGTGTCACACCCCCTTGTCCAATGCTTGCTTAATTTTGCTAGTCGAAGGACGCGACTAAATAGTACGCTCCTACCAAGTTTCATTGATGTGTGACTTATAGCTTGAAAGATATACCGAAAATTTGGGCTGCTGAAAAAGTGCCACGCCCCACGTCCAACACCCATAAAATTTTTCCTGTGGAACGGCACTTGTAAATTGAGGTAGAACACAGAATTCCGATGCTATGAGACCTATAATTTCAAAACTATTCGCTATCGTAGATTTGGGTTGTATTGGAGGTGCCCCGCCTCCTTGGCCAATGTTCCGTGCATTTTTTCCAAAACCTTCGCGTAACAATTACGAACAAATTCACAGAAGGAAGTATCTAATTTGGTCCAGTCGTTTTCAAGTTTTAAGCATCCGAACAAACCACTATTCATTTTAATATATTAGGATGCTGTAAAATTTATCTCAATATATTTATTGGATTATTTAACTCAGTAGATATTGAAATAAAAAGAGTGGCACGCAAATAAATACGATATATTGGGCTTATGGCTACACTGTAGCAGGAATTAACTGAGTGCAACTGTCCACTCAAGAGACCAGCGCGGTGACTTGTAGACAGGGCTGCCAGATATGGGGATTTGTCCCCATTTTGGGGATTTCAAATCAGTTTTGGGGACGAATTTTTTTGTTAGGGGATGAAGGATTTGGTGGGGATATCCATGCCTATATTGGGGATTTTTTGGGGATTTCAGAGGAGAAAGAGCAAAAATTCAGTTAACTCAAAAATTATTTAAAAATTAATTAAAAAAAAAATTTATATGAAATTGACGTCTTTCAGACAGTTGACAACATACTGTAAAATTATATTTGTGTAGTTATTGAATATCTTTTTGTAACGTCGGATTTTCAAGAAAAATCTATTTTAAATTTTTTTAATGGGTTTTTATTAAAAAAACCAAAATTTTATATAAAAAATTTGTAATGGAAATTAATACTTATCAATTTCAAGTGGTGATATCGTTTCCTAACTACAAAGCAGTTACAACTCAAAATTTACAAATTTTTAATAATTAATGCAAAACTATTATTAGTGATCATCTTCCTCAGCAATTTAAATTTTTTACTTATCTTCTTTCTCTTTAATAAAAACAAATCGAGTTCTCCTTGTTTTGTAAGGATTTCAAAAACAAAATTAATGGCTTAATTCTAGATTTTTATATATGTATCTCTTTATATAATTTTAAACTAGGATTAGATACCCTACTATTTTAAGAGTAATTTTTCAAACCTGAGTAGTAGTAGCTATGTTCTTGAAACTTAAAAAATTTGGCGGTATTTTAGTCTATTCAGAGGAATCTGTTCTGTAATCGATAATCCACGTTGGACCTTTCTTGTCTTTGTATCCAGTTTATATACCGTCGTTATCAGATAATTTTATAAGAATAATAATTTTCTAGAATTTTAATTAGAATGTAATCAGATAAAGGTGTAGCTTATAGATTAGTAGAAATGGGTTACAATAAAAATATTTATATGAATACAGATTTGAAATTTCTGTTCAAAGTGGATTTGATAGTAAAATAATATAGATTAATTATTTGATTTTAGCTATAAAATATGCACACATCGCCCGTCGCTCTTATTATTAAGATAAGATAAGTCGTAACATAGTAGATGTACCGGAAGGTACTTTTCTAAATAAGCTTTATGTTGTCATTCTAGATACACCTTCCGGTCAACTTAGCATGTTTTCAAGGAGATTGTTTTTTTTAATTCGGATTGATGTAAACAAAAATGTTATATCTTATACGGCTTTTAAGAAATTCCAAATAAACTCTGAACGCGTCTCCTGCAAAATTCACTTTCTAGACTTAGCTTACTCTGGAATGAAGCCATCGATATCTAAAAATATAAAAGTTGTGAAAAATTACTGTATTTTTCAAATACAGCTTTTTTTAATAGAATCCTTCATTCCTTAGTAGTTCTTTACATTTTTGTTTTTTAATGTTGACCATTTGAAAAGTTGAATAAATATTTTATTGATTTTGTTCACAGAATCTCATTTATGATTGAAAATTAAATATAATTAAGAGGCAACGAAAACAGTTGCATATGTGGTTTATTTTGGGTAAATTTTAATGTTTATTTTATTGTTTTAAGAGGTTTTGGACCAGTGATCTCTAGTTGTAATTTTTATTATTCAAATTTGAGGATTTTCGAAGAAATTTGGGGATTTTCGAAGAAGTTTGGGGATTTTGGGGATTTTAGACATGTCAAATGGGGACGGGGGTTCAGAATATCTGGCAGCTCTGCTTGTAGAATCTCACCTCTCTCTCTCAACAAAGAGCTTAAGCTATTGTTTGCTGTTATTTCGTTCTGCTTATACAATGGCAGCATGGATTAAAATGCACGAATTCTTAAATAATTAAATAAAAAGATTTACCAAAAACGTAGTACCCAGTAGCAGGGTCGCTTATTATAGCAATTGAATAGTGAAAGAATTATTTAAATCGGTTCAGCATTTACCCCCTTGATTGAACGATGAAAATTCGAGAGACGCCTTTTATATAATAGTATAGATTAATTTGAAAGCATCAAAGGTATCAAAGAAGATAAGAAAAAATCAACAGATTCTTGCATAATTAAGTTAAGAATTCTTGCTGCAAGCTTTATCATAAAAAACATACCCCCCCCTCTCCACAAAAAAAAAAAAACTCAAAAAGTGTCCGGACTTGTTTTCAAAAAATTATGGCAAGCCTACGTATAGGAGACATTACGCTCATAGGATAGTTTTCATTTATTATATATTTAAATATTTATTGTATATGAAATATTAGAAGATCTGGAAGCTTTCGATAGTGATTTGATGCATATTGATATTTATACTATTTCTCCCCTGGATGGAAATGATATAGACCAAGACTCGAATGCAAGTGATGACAAGCATGAAGGAACCCTCAATCATCTTGGTAGGAAATTGTTGAATACAGAGTGCGAAATACACCATGCAGGAAATGAAAATAATTTATCTGATGAATAGAATGAGAGTGACGATGAACCGCAGTATTCAAAAAATACTTGGTACAGCTAAAAAGACCTAGTACAAAGAAAGTCCAACTTACGAAATTGAAACTAATTGCGAGATAATTATGCCCAGTATCGAAGCTCAATCTGCCGATATTTGTATATTAATTGGATGCATCAGTTCCAATATAGGTCATAAGAAGCTAGGTCAAAGTCCTTTCAAGGGCTGAAATGGCCAGTTATTTATTTATTTTATTTATCAGTTGTAAATGAATGGTTGCTCATGCCATTAATCGGGTCATCTGGCCGGCCAGTGCAAATCACCAAAACAAGAGATTAAGCGACCCAGAAATGCTTGCTTCAAAATATCAGTTGCGGCACCGTCTTGTTGGAACCACATGTTCTCCAGTCTCAATTCATCCAATTCAGGAAGAAAAAATTCGGTAACCATGGCTCTGTAGCGCGCGCCGTCCACAGTCGTCGATTGGCCCGCGGCGTTCTCAAAAAAAAAAAGATACAGTAGTTTCGACTATGTCGTAACACAAGACGTAGAATTAGTCAATTCGCTTTTGATGACATCTTTTTTTAAAACTATTTAGCAAAATATTTATTCCATACACCTGAGCATATGACATTTAAAAGAGTGCCGGAGAGGGTTAATATGTATGACCGACCCCCATTACTTTTGCAAAAGGAACATTTTTGCGTTTGACACCTATTCCCTCCGATCACTCCTTAGGGGGGCTTCCTTACAAATATTATGGTTTTTGTATATTTATTCCGTTCACCTGAGCATATGACCTTTAAGAGAGTGCCGGAAAGGGTTCATAGGTAGGACTGACCCCCATTAGTTTTGCAAAAGGAACATTTTTGCGTTCGACACCTATTCTCTCCGACCACTCCTTAGGGGGGCTCCCATACAAATTTTATGGTTTTTGTGCCGGAAAGGGTTAATATGTATCACTGCCAATATGTATCACTTTGACACCTATTCCCTCCGACCACTCCTTAGGGGTGCTCCCATACAAATTTTATTCTGTTTGTGCCGGAAAGGGTTAAGATGTATCACCGACCCCCATTACTTTTGCAAAAGGAACATTTTTGCCTTTAACGCCTATTTCCTCCGACCACTCCTTAGGGGGGCTCCCATACAAATTTTATGGTTTTGTTTATTTATTCCATACACCTGAGCATATGACCTTTAAGAGAGTGCCGGAGAGGGTTAATATGTATGACTGACCCCCATTACTTTTGCAAAAGGAACATTTTTGCGTTTGACACCTATTCCCTCAGACCACTCCTTAGGGGGGCTCCCATACAAATTTTATGGTTTTGTCGATAAAACCGGAAACTGTCGATAAATACGTAGCAAGTTTAAGCAAACAAAAACATCAAATGTTGGCTTTATATTTCATGTAATTGTGTAAAATTTATATAAGTTAGAGAGTTCTAACATGAATTTTTGTCGCATTGAGGATCAAGCAGACCAACAAGTGCTAACATCAACATTGTACGATCAGTACTTTAGGCCCACCAAAGGCTCAAAAAGTAATGTAAATACCGACACCTGATCACTATCAACCACCCTACTTACCTCCGAGAATGACGTATTCTACGTCAAAATGGCCCGATGACTCCTCCAGAGTAAACAGCGCACCACGCAGTAACTTTGGGTGGGTGTAAAGGTTTTTCGTAGGTGATACACAAATTTTCAGTGCTCCATAAACGATTATTTTGTTTATTCACGTAACCGCAAAGATGAAAATGAGCCTCATCGCTTATGATAATTGTCGATGAAAAATCGTCCACCTCTTCGTTGCGATTCAGGATGGCCTGAGCGTATGTTACACGCAGTTGGCGGTCAACAGCTCACAGCTGATGCACTGTCTGTACTTTGTAAGGGAACATCTTAAAATCTATCACCAAAATTCTGCGTAGGGACCGCCGGCTAATGCCCAATTGCATGGCACGTCGTCTGGTCGATGTTCCGGGCTCTTCTTCAACATCTTGGGTAACAGCAGCGATATTCTCAGCAGAATGGCTGCTTCGGAGCCGGCCAGCCTTGTTAAGAGTTCGTTTTTTCCCAGTCTCTTCAAGGCAAGTGTGTTTGGCCAGTTGGGGTCGGACGTCCAGGAAATCTGTGACGGAATTACGCAAAATAATGGAAACAATTATTGCGCGTTCTTGCGGAGTAAACCGATTCATGGCTTTTCGATTTGTAGTCAGTGGTTGTTTACTTCACAAATGTCAAAACCGAATTGACATTTGGTACCATTTGGGAAAGTTATAGGGTGTTCCAATAGTGTGATTGCTTTTGCCCCACCTTGTAGGTACATCCTGCCTGGAAACATTTGGAGTTCCCTCTTTGAGAGGCATCAGCCGGATATTGACACAATATTAACACTGATGTACGATTTGATGACAGGAATGACTTATTAGAATACTCTACAACCTATAAGCGATGTGCAAATTGCGATAAGAAGTCGAATTTTATTTGTATTAAATGCAATAAAGATCTTCATCAGAAAGAATGCTTCAAAATCTTCCATTCGCCAAATGATGATATTGCATAAGTTCCCATAACTTAAAACTCAAGTTACTTGTTTTCTTTATATAAATTTTTTAAAAAACATTTCAGTTGTCTGGTATGGTATTTAATACCATAATAATAAAAAACAATTTAAAAAGCTGCTAGGGAGCCTAATGCACTAATGGGTTAATGAGTCTTGTATAATAAATACAAGATTATGCCATGCGCATGTCTGCCTACGTCATGATCGACACATTGTCAAAATCAGTTGTTTTTCACTGAGCAAAACACAAACAAACAGAACTGTAGCCGAAAAATAAATAAATCGCACAGAACTATTTCGCACTATATTTCGTCTTTTTTTGCTCGAACAGAAAATCAGTAAGAGGAACAGTGAAAGTGTCTTTTCATATCTACGTCACGAAAGACCTAACGTCTTGCGCAGAACGATGCAACTTTTTCTGCCTCTGATGGCGTAATCTGTTATTATTTTTAACTAATAATAACTTCAAGTTACTTGAAAGCGTTTCCTACACATTTTTCCAGCACGAGAGAGAAGAAGAACAAGCAAAATGCCACTCTCGATTACTCGAACTTTACTTAAAAAATTTATTCGAAGCACGAATTAATAAAAACAAAGTTAAAATAAGCAAAATGAACACAAAGAGAAGCCAGAGGTTTCTGGAGAATAATTCCTCTGCAACTTCTTTGGATTTTCCATTCTTTTAAATAAAGCAACCAGCAAATTAAACTCTTATTTAATTTAATCTGTCAAGAAACAGCTGTTGTGCTTGAAACTTACTTGAAGTCGTTTCCTTACTTTTTGACAAATTTTCTCATTTTGACAGATAATCAAATTACTCTCTATTACTCCAACTTTACCCGAACTTTACTTGAAACCATGGTTGAATAAATAAGGTTATCGCATGGGTGAGAGCGAGTTCCCATAAATGTCAAATCGAAGTTGACAGCTCATACAAAATCTGTAAACGAAAATTGATAACATGAAAAGCCGATGAAGTTGTTGTTGTTGCTTTGCATTGATTTTGACAATTATGGGTACTGAGAAGAGAGTACAATCAGCCACGAGACAACCTTATTTATTCAACCAAGCTTGAAATGAGTACGAAAATAGACCTAATAAGAATCAGTTGCGGGAAATGTATCATTTAGTTTAGTTCATAAACGCGAGTGATATTTTAATTTGTTTTCCCACCTGAAAACTTCGTACGTTTTTCCCCTCGTTGTATAAACGCTTATAATTCAGAGTTACTTTTTCGACAAATTGTTACTATATAAGCAAATTGGTAATTTCCTTAAGACGGACAGACAGAGGGAGAAAGATAATGCATATAATAAATAATAATAACCGAAATAGCTTGCGGTCAGGGTTGCCGTTTTCACTTTTTTATCATTTTTCGACTTTCCACTTTATACCCCATTTAATCATAATTCAACAATTCCTTCTGTATGAAAAATATTTATGAAAAATGTAAATGCTGGAAAATTCAAGGCCCTTTACAAAAACAAAAACAAACAAAAAATAAGTTAAGTCCCATAAGAGTTCCATTTTACAAGCAATGCAAAGAACAAACTATTTAAATTTTATTCATCGCCCATAGTTTCTTTTTCCGTTTCTACTTTTATTAAACTAACTTTAACTTTGTACTTTAAATGACGTATCTTAGTTTGTAGCTGAGTTTTTTGATGTTATTAATTGCAGGTTTTTCTTAGATGCGTGTTTAACCTAGGCTTCATTTAAATGCTCGCAATTTGTTTGCTAAAAGGTCAACCAACACTTGCATTCCTCATTAAAAATAATTTCTTGCAATCTTACACCACATTATCAGTCAGTTCTTGAATCTATATGTATGTATTTTCCTCTTACGGTGTGAAATTCAAGCGTGATGTTGACATTTTCATGAACATGACGTCCTAAATTAATTTCAACAAAAATTGCAAAATCTTGAATGTTTAACTTCATACCATCTTTAATATTAATAGCAAGGTTTTATTTCACATCGAAAGATTATGGAAATATGTTTTATATGTGCTTATTTTTTAATTAATATAAGAAGTTAAAGTTATAAAAGTTATAAGTTTAATTATTTTGATGAAGTCACCTTGATTGAGAGATAGGAGTGGGATGAGAATTAGATTAAACTGGGGTGAAATCCAATTTAATCTAATTCCAAGCTGAGAGTATGCTTTAAATATCAAAACTAAATTTCGACTTATATTCAATGCGCTTAGCTGTGACCTTAAGGGTCCCGGGTTCGAGTCCCGGCTAGCCCGTGATTCTATGCTTTAACTTTTCCTCATTTCTTGTTATTTGATATTTTTCCAATATCCAAACTCGACTTGCATACGAAACAAAATCCAAATCTTGAGCTAGATTTCCACACATGCATGCTTAGTTTTGACCACGCCTCTTCCGCCCCTTAGCAAGAAATGCTAATCTACATACTAGCGTATTTTTTTTAGCGAAAATGTTCGTCTAATTATTTCTAATTTTCTAATTTTTTTCAATTTTTTTTTTGTTTTTTTTTTTTTTTTTTTTTTTTTTTGATATACTCAATTCAAAAACTTAATGAAAACCATTTGAAGGCCGTTAACTTAGCGTATATATTTATAATCTTCTTTTAAAAAAATTTCAAAAATATTCACTTTTTACTCAAAAAATCAAGCTCAAATTTTACAAGCTTTAACATGACATAGCGTTTAATAGCAAAAGTTGGTTCAGTTTTACAAAAAATGTTATTAACTGTTTCTGTCATCAAATAATTTTTTTTTTCAAAAATTATTTTTAAGCTCCAAGAATAATTTATGTTGAAAAAATTATATCAATATCTCTTTTCGATCAAAAGTTATTGCTATAAATCTATTTTCTCGTCCCCTCGAAAAGTTAGAAAAATTATCTCTTTTCAGAAAATAGAAAAACATGCACCTTTAATTCAAGCTTTAAAACAACTTAAACATCAATCAATATGAGCTTATTTCTCAATATTTGGAGTTTAAACGATTACAACACGGACTAAATATCACTATTTTGCATTTTTTTCACCGGAGTAAAACCGGGTATTATAAAATATGAAAAAAAAAGAAAAATTTCTTACAAAGTACGGAAGTAGAAAAATTTATAAAAACAAAATTTTAAATAATAATTTAATGGGGAAAACGCAGCCAGAGGCCGAAAAAAAGGTCATGTTTGTGAATATTTTTAAGGAAACCTTTTATACCTAAAAATATACACATTCAAGAGTATGCTCTAGTTTCCAAAAAAGTTGAAAAATGAATTTTTTAAAAATTCATCTGCGTTTCATTGAATTGTTACTCGCTGGGTATAAGAGCTATGATTAAAAAAATAGTATGACCATGAAGGTTAATTCTTTGACTATATTAAAAAAACAAAAAACAAATTTAATACGGCATAGGGACGTAGTGGGAGCTGCGTAAGCAACGCAACTGAAAATTTGTTACATGGAATTATTACTCCCTGAGTATTAGTGCTAGGATTAAAAATACGATACGCCAATAAAGGCCTACTGGAAACCCTCTCAACAAAATTAGACAAAAAATTTCTGACATCATGGGGACGCTGAGAGAGCCGCTCATAGATCGATAACGCAACATTCATGCAGCGGCGTTGCATTGAATTTTTACTCAATGAGTATATAACCTACGATAAAAGTTTAAAAAGGGAAATAAAGTTTTTATACATGGCTTTACGACAAAAATAAAAAAAAAATTCCGGCGTCGTCACACAGTACTTTGTCCAGTAGGAATAAATCAAGAGTTTCATTTTGACGAACCCTAACAAAATAGATATTGTAAGTTAGGTAATACTTTCACTAAAAAGAGTTTAAATTTTCTTCGCAAAAGAAGTAGTTTTGTGGAAACTACACCTCTTCAAAGTCAACGCTTTTTATGCGTTTTTATTATTGTAGAATTTTCGACTTCGCGTTGTATTTAAAGAAAAACATGCTGTTAGCACAGTTTTTACGCTATTCAAATGATTTTATTTTTGTATTTTTAAGGAAACAGTGAGAAAAATAAGTTTTAACTATATTAGCAAGAAAATTTAAAATAAGTAATAAAAATTGAATTTTAAATTATCAAAAAATTTTGAAAAAAATTGAGAAATTTGCTGTTTTCAACAGTCATTTAAAAAAAATGTCCACAAGTGTCACCTTCAATTTTTACATATGCATTTCTACGTCTCTTTACCTTTCGGAAACATTAAATATTTTGTCCAACTTCGAACCACTTTTTGAGTTATCGTGTTTTTAAAAATGGTCCAAAAATAATTTTGTGAATTTTTTGCTTATGTGCTTCATTCAAAGAAAAAATGCCGTAAGCACGTTTTAACACTATTCCATTGATTTTATTTTTTTTTTAAATAATAAAAAACAATACGTTATTTTATATTTATAAGAAAATGTAAAATAAGTATTAAAAAATTTATTTTAAATTATAAAAAATTAAAAAATGGTCTGCCTTTTTAAAAATGGTCTAAAAATCATGTTTTGCAAAAATTAGCTAAATGTAACATTCAGTATGTTATACAAAAATAAAAAACGTAAACAAACATATTCTTTGTACTCTATACCTAACAGAAGGGCATACCAGCTTATGAAAGTTAAGTTCTTACAGAGAATGATAGCACTGTATTTTTTTACAGAAATGTAAGAACTTTTTCATAAATTATTATTAATAAATAAACTTATTCTTCAAAAGAATGTTTGAGCAATCGAATTGAATATTAATAACTGTTATTAATATTACTACAAATGAATTTATAAATTGTTAAATGTAGGTAACTCTCATATTCTCTCAATGCTACCCAATTTTTACCGTATTTTTTTAACAAAAACAGAGAACTTGCAAAAAAGCTGTGGAAGTTAAAGTCTATTTGCATGTGCATTAAAAAAAAACATAATATGGACATTTATGGTCCAAGAGATAAATTTTTGATTTTAAAAAGTTTTGTTAAAAACAAAATTGGTGAAAGACTGTTTAATGAAGCAACAATAGAAAACATTCGGATTTTTAACCGACTTCAAAAAGGAGGAGGTTCTCAATTTCGTTGGTTTGTCCGCTTTTTTTTTTTTTTTTTTTTTTTTTTTTTTTTTTAAATGTATGTACATCGATAACTCCTAAACCACTTGCCCGATTGCCGTAATTTTTTGTCAACAGATAGATACCATGAACGCGGAGGTCCTTTTTTAGAAAAGTGGGCGATATTCGACAAAGGGGCGTGTCAATATAAGAAAAACACTGTATTTCAGTTAATATTGACACTAGGGTACTGAAATTTACAGTAAAAACACTGAGGTAGACACAATTATTACAAATTAAGATCAATAAAGTGGGCGTTATTTGACAAAGGGGTGTGGTCATATTAAAAAAACACTGTATCTCAAATAGTATTGACACTAGGGTACTGAAATTTAGTACAAGGGTAGACACAATTTTAAAAAACTACTGTAAAGAAAGTGGGCGTTATTCGACAAAGGGGTGTGGCAATATTAGAAACACACTATATATCGAATAATATTGACACTAGGGTGCTGAAATTTAGTGCGTGGGTAGGCATAGCTATTACAAATTACAGTCAATAAAGTGGGCGTTGTTTGACAAAGGGGTGTGGCAATATTGGAAAAACACTGTATCTCGAATAGTATTGACACTAGGGTACTGAAATTTAGTACAGGGGTAGACACAATTTTAAAAAATTACTGTAAAGAAAGTGGGCGTTCTTCGACAAAGGGGTGTGGCAATATTAGAAACACACTATATATCGAATAATATTGACACTAGGGTGCTGAAATTAAGTGCGTGGGTAGGCATACTTATTACAAATTACAGTCAATAAAGTGGGCGTTGTTTGACAAAGGGGTGTGGAAATATTGGAAAAACACTGTATCTCGAATAGTATTGACACTAGGGTACTGAAATTTAGTACAGGGGTAGACACAATTTTTAAAAATTACTGTAAAGAAAGTGGGCGTTATTCGACAAAGGGGTGTGGCAATATTAGAAACACACTATATATCGAATAATATTGACACTAGGGTGCTGAAATTTAGTACATGGGTAGGTACAGTTACTGTAAATTACGGCAAAAAAAGTGGGCGTTATTCAACAAAGGGGCGTGTCAATATTTTAAAAATACTATATCTTAGATAATATTGACACTAGCGTATTAATATTTGGTATGCAGGTAGATAGGTAGGTAGAATCATTAAAAAAGTAAGCGGGATTGTACACAGGAAAGTACTATATTACGGTTAATATTGATACTTGTAAACTGAAATTTGGCACAGGGCTAGCTAGAATCATTATAAGGTACGGTAAATAAAGTGGGCGGGATTATAGAAAGGACGTGGCACTAAAAATTGTAAAGAAACAGAAATGGAAAATACCCAACAAACTTTCAGGAATTAATAAAATAAATTTTTTAAGAACAAACTTTCATGTTTGAAATATTCCTCAAAAATACTATTACATAAAATATTTCATATTCTCTAAAAAGGAAGAAATAAAAACTTTTTAACAAAAAAAAAAAAACCGACTTCAAAATCACTACAAAGTAAAAAATAATTTTAAATAATTTTTCCTATTCATTTCTTGGTCATATTTTAAAAGCTATTTATATGTGTTATAATATTGGAAATCTTATCATTTTCATTTTTTCTATTTTGCTTTATTATCATCAATATATTAATTGCTTTATGAACATAAAAGCTTTGAAGTCGGCGCTCATCTTTGACACACAATCATGATCTTTTACCATCCGTGCACTATTTGGTGCCTTGGTGACACTGTAGTAATTTTAAAAGCTTTGTACACATTAAAATTCTCACTAAACTGGTTTGGGTGAGCTTGTAAAGCTCATATTGAATATGACATAGTGTGTAACAGCTGCACAAATAATACATGGAATACATTGGCTACATTCAGCGTACTCAAAAATTGCCAATTGAAAGAAAAAAAATCGCTAAGAAGCTTTTATATTCATAAAGTTAACAATATTTTTATGATAAAACAAATTAGAAAAAATTAAAATAAAAAAATTTCGACATAGTAAGATAAGCGCCGACTTCAAAGCTTTTATGTACATAAAGCAATTAGTATATTGATGATAATAAAACAAAATAGAAAAAATGAAAATGATAAGATTTCCAATATTATAACACATATAAATAGCTTTTAAAATATGACCAAGAAATGAATAGGAAAAATTATTTAAAATTATTTTTTACTTTGTAGTGATTTTGAAGTCGGTTTTTTTTTTTTTGTTAAAAAGTTTTTATTCAGATTAAATTAGATAGAAAGTGGAAGGAGTGCCACTATAACAAAAATTTGTTTATAAAAAAGTATGAAAACTGGTTGTGTCCAAACTTTTATTATTCCTGATCCAGATGAAGTAAGAAAAAATAAAAAAAGTTTTTACACAGTTTAAATAAATCTTCATATCTAAGCAACCTAGCACTAGTCGCGGAAGACCTAAAAAGGAGTTCCACTTGTTATCTGAACAAATGAAAAGAAGAAAAGTTGCTGAAATAGTATCTGACTATACTGAAGAAGAATTAGAGTATGCATCAGATTTTGCGAGAAGAAAAGGCAGTATTAAAAAAGAAAGTGTCCTCTCAGTACAGGTGGCATTGACAATTTATTTAGACTTGGATCTCTCGGAAGTAAAGTATAATATTCTGCGCAAAACTGTCAATGAACATCATGAAAACTTCTTTCCAAGCCTATACGCAATACAAAATTTTAAAAAGAATATAGTACCACCTGTCAAAGCTTCTGAAAACTCTGCAGAAGTGGAATTAAAACCACTCATGCGAAATACAGCTAAAAGTATATTTAAGCTTTGTGACGGCGAAGAGTCTTCAGATAAAGTAACACTGATATGCAAATGGGGTATGGATGGCAGCTCGGGTCACAGCCGATATAAGCAAAATTTTTCAACGGAAGATTTCAGCGATGAATTTATATTTTTCATTGCATTTGTCCCAATCAAGTGAGTAAAAGTTTAAAAATTTAACTATGTATATTTTAATGAAAAAACAATTATTTTTTGAATAAAAGGCTAATTGATTCGTCATCAAAGAACCCTCTTTGGATAAACAAAAGCCCTTCTTCTACTCTTTTCTGCAGACCCATAAAAATTGTAATGGCTAAGGAAAATAGGACCTATGTTAAGTTATACAAGAAAATAACGATATTAAAAAACAAATAACCGATTTAGAATGTGAAATATTGGAATTTAATGGGAAATCTGTAGAGGTTTTATATGAAATGAAATGTACAATGATCGATGGATCCATTGCAAACGTTTTTACGGAAACAAATTCAGCTAGCAGATGCTTCATTTGTAATGCAAGTCCAATTGAAATGAACAAAATAAATTTTACTAGATCTGCAAACACAGATTCTTATAAGTATGGACTCTCAACTCTTCACTGCTGGATTCGGTTTTTTGAATGTTTAATCCACATATCATATCGTTTGCCATTTAAAGCTTGGCGAGTAAGGCAAGAGAATCAAGCCATTTTTTCTGAAAATAAAAGCCGAATACAAAGAGAATTCAGAGAGAGAATGGGCCTGCTTATAGATCACGTCAAACAAGGTTATGGTACAACTAATGAAGGAAACACGGCTAGGAAATTCTTTGCGAATTTTGATGTTTCTGCGGAAATTACGGGCCTTAATAAAGATTTAATATATAACTTCTCATTAATTTTGCGAATTTTGTCATGTGGAAGAAAAATTAAAATTGAAGAGTTTAGTAAACTTCTTATGGATACCAGGAACTTATACTTAAAGTGTTACAGTTGGTACTATATGCCCAGCTCTGTGCACAAAGTTTTAGTGCATGGATGCGAAGTAATGAAGTATTTCGATTTACCCATAGGTGAATTTTCTTTAGTTTTTCTAATTGAAATAAAATAATAAATAACGCAACCTTTTTCTTTTGAAGGAAGTTTATCGGAAGAAGCATTGGAGGCTTCCCACAAAAATATTAGATATGCTCGTCTAAACCACACGAGAAAAAGCTCTCGGGAGAATTCAAATAAGGATTTGATGACACACCTATTGATTTCAACAGATCCTGAGTTATCATCAAAAAGAAATATTAAATTTAAAAACAAGTTTAATGAGGAAGACCCTTATTTTACCTTCTATATTGAAAGTGAGACAAACTAAGATCTCTTATAAATTTCATAATATTAAAAATTTTAGTTTCATTTGTTAAAAAAAATTGTTGATAACAACATAAATAAGTATTTCTTTGCAAAAAAGTATTTTTTTAATATATGTTGGTAAAGATTTATATATTGGAAAAATTGCATAAAAAACTATATGTATATCTTTTAAACGAAAAAACATATTTCCAAACGGGGTCAATATTAAAAAGTTAAAGATTTAACAACATAATATCTTTAATTTTTTTTTTTAATAAGTGTTTTTACTTATTTTATTATTCCCTTTAAATCACAGAAATTTCGATATTTAAACTTTATTTCCAGCGAAAGTAATAGATCTACGTTAAATCTGATTTCATTTTTAAAATCAGCGGTCATAAATTAATCAGCATGCAAAATTTCATAAAAATCGAACGGCTCCTTGTATTATTCCTCACTTTTGTATGGGCTCAAAGTACTATGTATAACAGAAATGTAATATCGTTGCATGGAATTATTACTCACTCAAGAGAAGTGCTACAGTAAATTTTATTTTACGATAGCAGGGATGTGTTATTACGCTTCAACACTAAATTACAAAAAAAAATTTGTTGTCATGATTTCAGGGATGCAATCACATAATGCAGTAAAAATGCTACAGCCATGAAAAAACGTTGCATGGATTTTTAACTCTGTGACTACTGGTGCAACGGTAAATTTTAAGGAACGAAAACAAAGGTGAGGTCTTCGGGCATATGACAAAAATTAAAAAAAAAATTTTACGGCGTGTCAAAAACCCTCAGGGAACCGCCTAATGTGACGCATATGCATCACTTTTGCTGGATTAATTCAAATTAGAGCACAACCAATGGGGAAGCAAAAAAAAGCTAAACGAAAAGCACCAAATCCAACAACAACTCCAACACCAACACCAACACAAATACCAACACCAACACCAACACCAACACCAACACCAAAACCAACACTAACATCAACACCAACACCAACACTAACACCAACATCAACATCAACATCATCATCAACATCAACATCAACATCAAGATCAACATCAACATCAACATCAACATCAACATCAACATCAACACCAACATCAACAGCAACATCAAGATCAACATCAACATCAACATCAACATCAACATCAACATCAACATCAACATCAACATCAACATCAACAACAACATCAACATCAACATCAACATCAACATCAACATCAACATCAACATCAACATCAACATCAACATCAACATCAACATCAACATCAACATTAACATCAACATCAACAACAACATCAACATCAACATCAACATCAACATCAACATCAAAATCAACATCAACATCAACATCAACATCAACATCAACATCAACATCAACAGCAACATCAGCATCAACATCAACATCAACATCAACATCAACATCAACATTAACATCAAGATCAACATCAACATCAACATCAACATCAACATCAACATCAATATTAACATCAACATCAACATCAACATCAACATCAACATCAACATTAACAACAACAGCAAGAAACTTCGTCACGTCAAAACCTAGGTGTGTCCACGGCACAGCCAACTCTTTTTTT